>CM038004.1:7829370-8429370 GCA_021234005.1 Nephelium lappaceum
TTTAGTTATCGTCTTATGCTGGCACAAAAGCGTCTTCTTGGCCATTTGTTTTACATTCTTCTTTGGCTCGATTGAAGCGCTTTACTTCTCGGCATCCCTCATCAAGTTCCTTGAAGGGGCTTGGGTCCCCATTGCGCTATCATTGATCTTTCTACTTGTTATGTATGCATGGCATTATGGTACAGTCAAGAAATATGAGTTTGATGTTCAAAATAAAGTCTCCATCGACTGGCTTCTCAGTTTAGGTCCCAATCTAGGAATTGTTAGGGTCCGGGGGATTGGCCTCATACATACAGAGCTAGTTTCTGGAATCCCAGCTATTTTCTCTCATTTTGTTACCAACCTTCCAGCCTTCCACCAGGTTGTAGTCTTTCTTTGTATCAAATCAGTCCCTGTGCCACATGTCAGACCTGAGGAAAGATTCCTAGTGGGAAGAGTTGGTCCAAAGGAGTACCGGCTGTATAGATGCATAGCGCGTTATGGCTATCGTGATGTTCACAGAGATGACGTGGAGTTTGAAAAGGATCTTGTTTGTAGTATTGCGGAATTTATTCGGTCAGAGAGACCAGAATGCAATTTAGGCATGGTAGGTTTGGAAAACGACGAAAAAATGACAGTTGTTGGGACAACTTCATCGAATTTAGATGGCATAAGACTGTGTGAAGATGATGATGAGTCATCAGAAATCGTAGGCTCTTCAGAACTGAAAGAGCCTTTAAAGCTAGAACACCCGGAGAAATTGAAGAAAAGAGTGAGGTTTGTTGTCCCAGAGAGTTCAAGGATTGATCTAGATGCACAAGAGGAGTTGCAGGAACTGATGGATGCAAGGGAGGCAGGAATGGCATTTATACTTGGACACTGCTATGTTAGAGCAAAAAGAGGGTCTAGTCTGATGAAGAAACTTGTGATAAATTTGGGGTATGACTTCTTGAGAAGAAACTCCAGGGGACCAAGTTATGCTATGAGCATTCCTCGTGCTTCGACCTTAGAGGTGGGAATGATCTACCATGTTTAATTTTTGAGTATATACTATAGTCGTGTATTTGATCCTTTTCTTTCTTTTTTGTCAATTACATTGTATATTTTTCGTAGAATCTCATCCATGGAAATAGTTTAAGCTTTTAGGCTTGTAAATGCTGTTGGTTCCCAGGTTTTGCTTTGAGATATCTACTGCTTATGTTTCCAATGTTTACTTAGTGTGGAGGTTACAGACACAATTATTTTGTTTGCCAAAACACACAATTTACTCTAATTACAGTTAAATTAAAGTTACTACATAAGTTAAGTGAAATCTCAGATCATGAGGGGTGTGACAAATGTTGGAATAGGCCAGTCATACTTTGTATGAATATGTCTCACTCTAAACGCAACACACAAATTAAATCAATGCCCCTTTGAAGACAGAATGAGAGGGACTTTGAGACTTCCGTTTCATTGTAAAACACGTTTCCAATAAGGCTAGCTAGCTAGCATCTCTTTGGATCAATCATGACCTATTTTGGCTAGTAGTAGATAATATTGCTTCTCTTTACAATCAAAACAAGTTTCGACGTTGGCGTGTTGTCGTGCCAAGCCATTCCGCGAACTGGGAATCGCTTGGCTCATTCTCTCGTCTCTTTTGCGTTGTCCTCTTTGGGGACCCATCGGTGGCTCGGAGTCACCGAAGACTTTTTTTTTTTCCTTTTGTCGGTAATATAGTTATCTTTCAAAAAAAAAAACAAGTTTCGACGTTGATAATTTTTTTTCTTTTACAGGAAAGTTATCGACATGTTAGAAATTGCTGAGATCTATACATGTATAATACAAAGTCAAAGGGGCATATTAATTTTATCAATTCCAACGAATTGAATGTGACAAACTTTGACTTTTTGGGGCACAATGTCCAAGAGAAAATCATTTAAAGAATCTTAGCGTCACTCTTGTCGATAACATGCCATTGCCACGACACCCAGTTGCTCTAAAATCTAATGTTTCTGTTTAATTAGACTCGAAAATATCATTTCATTCATGTTGTCTATGGCACATCCCTCAATAAATGTAAAGTAAGTCTATGTGGTCTTCAACTTGAAAAATTTAGGTGTATCAGACCATCTATTTTTGTTTGGATCTCGACCTCTACGTGCTTAAAACTTTGATATTGCGCCAATAAGTACAAAAGGGATTTCAAAGTCTCTCTGGTGACGGATGAGCTGAGAAGGACTATTATTTAGGATGGTACTTGGTAGAGATGTCAGTACTAATGACACATGGTTGTCCAAAGGCTCCAGGAGCACCGTACAAGGTTTAGCTCACCTCTACTTGTTGGCATCAGGTTCGAGATAACTCTAGATGATGGTTAGATCTGTGATGCAGGAGATGCAACCATTCCTCTAAAAGATTGCAACGGATAGGAGAGGTGCAATCTAGCCGTCCTATATTAGGCCAAGTTAAAGCCCAAAAATCCATCCCGAACCTAACTCATTTGGACTTTACTTCGAGTATTTCCTACGAGAGAGAGAGACTTATTCAAATGTTTCATGATGCCCCTATCTTTGTCCTGATGCTTAGGTATATTTTTATCATTTTGGATGATAATACATCACATAATAAAACATAAATAGCAGATGCACCATGCTTGTTATGCAAAGTAGTTACTATTATTCTTTTTTGTCTTAAAACTGTCAATCTGATCGGAGTTTTAAAGAATACTATAACATATTCAATTTTTTGAAGATTATGTCTATGCACGATCATTGGAAAATTCGTTTAATTTATTTCTGAATTACTAACTGTATTAGGTTGAAGTTAACAATCATGAAAAATAGTGCCGGCAGAATTGGGTATTGTATGAACAGTCGTAAAAGGGAGAATGTGAAAGACAAGCCATTGACCGGCGGTGTAGACCAATAAAGTATAAATAAGACGTAACATTACAAAGATAAAACTAATTATAAGGCAAAGCACATGATTAGATACTTGGAATGTTACTAGTGAATCACATTAAACAATTGGTTAAATCTTCAATTTCTAAAAGATCAAAACATTCCCAACTTTAATTTCTAATGGCACATTTGATGTGACCAAGAGCACATGATAAAGATGCTTCATACTAAAGCATATTACAGATTTTGGTCTATGATACATAAAGTTCAAGGAGTTAAATTAACATACTTCACTGTTGTTAGCAAAAAATATATATATTACAAATTGTAAGGTAATTTCGATTGGCATCTAAATATATAACATTCAAGTTTCAAAATTTTATCGAATGTATTACTCACAAAGGAAATGAATTATTTTTTTCGTAGATTTTAAACTTAATATTCATGTCTGATCTTTAACTATGAAAAATGTTTTTATGTTGCCTGATAAAACAGAAAGGTTTTGGTCAACTACTCAACTGCTGAGATTGCAGAAGCTAGAGCTGGTCCTGAAGGTCTTGTGTAGGCGACTACTATGATACGTTTTTTCACTGCATGTGGAATCCAATGTGCTTAATGTAACAGAAGCTGTGCTATGGGATTATGACACTAACAAGTGAAGTTGACAACTTGATTCACTTCACAACATTATATCTATTATTGATAGATTAATGTTAATTCTCTTTCTTTGTTTCCAAGTATTCTAATTGGGTTGCTAATGACTTAGGTAGAGTAGTTTTTGGTCCTTGTAGTTATTAGGAGTGGGTCAATTTTTTTTTTTTTTTGATTGGCTTTCTAAGCTATTAGGCTACAAAGATTTAACTTTTATTCTATTTGAGATTAATGAATCATGTATTTTTTTTAATAAATAAAAAAAAGAAAATAAAAAACATGTGTTCTTATCTATGTTCATGTTAAGATTTCGTATAAGGAAATTGGTTTTTGTAATTGTCAGGTCATTTCTAGGAACAAAAATTGTCAAAGTATAGTCTAACTTTCTTAGTTTTGTCCTTTTCGAATACTCTAATTTAATGTTCTGTCAATGTTAAATGTATTTTTCCTTGTGTCTTTGGTCTATAAATGCTTTAATTAGTTTCAAAAAAAAATTACAAAACACAATTGATGGTCATATGATATTGTACTTTAGCATGAAGCACAATCGTATTCCAAAAATTAATTGATCAAGGAGGAGTCTAAATATAAGCTTGAAAGTAATTGATAGCTGCTATAACAAATAATTTGAAAACGTGAATGTGAAGTTGAAAGTAAATAATAAGAGAAGCATATTCTAAATATAAACTTGAAAGTAATTGAAGACAAGCATATGATTCCAGGGACCGGACACTGATGAGTTATGACTGAACACACTCATCCTGTCTCTCAATCACTTTTGGTGTCTTCAGCTTTTACTTTGTTTCCTTGAAGAGGTGTCTCTTTGTTTCTAGTATTAAGCCTTCCATAATCACCACCTCACTTTGTCTTTTTCACTCTTTATCTGAAAAAAGGTCTGTGTTGTACTGATTAACATGTATAAATGTAAAAGAAGAAATAAAGCAAGTCAGTTTGTGGGGTCTCCTCTTTTAACTGGATATAAGAACTGCAAAGCAAAGATGCCTTAAAATCCTTCACATTTGAGTGTTATAGGTTCTTCTTTGTCATGTTCAGCAAAGAAAACCCAACAAAACAATGGTGAGGAAATGGCTTGTTTTTGTTCTCGTTTTGGTTGGTTTCTTTTGTGGGTTCTCTTCAGTTTCAGCTTCTACTCCACCAGCAAGTGAGTACCTACCACCTTCAAAAACTTCTTTTGTTAACATTTTTGTTTCAAAGCTCTCTTCTTTCTCACATTTTTTTTCACTTGGATACACTTAAACTTGCTTAATGACTTAACATATTTGCAGAAATTGTAAGTGGGGTTGTCACCAATGTGGTGTCTGCTCTTGTGAAGTGGCTGTGGTCTCTTAAATCTCCTACTAAAACAGGTTTCTTTATGTTTCTGATTTACCCTGTTGTGGTCCTCCATATATCTTTTTGAGGCTAGAGTTTGATGTTTTCAACTTTGCATTGCTGTTTGTCAATGAATGTCTGAGTTTCAGCCGTTTCTAGTGGTTCCATGGTGAAATTTGAGAGTGGATATACAGTGGAGACAGTGTTTGATGGAAGTAAACTTGGGATTGAACCACATTCTGTGGAGTTGTCACCAAACGGAGAGCTTCTTGTCCTGGATAGTGAAAACAGTAACATCTACAAAGTCTCAACTCCATTGTCCCAGTGTAAGTTGCTTTTGTCTTTAGTTCTAAATTTGGAATCTTAACTTACTAGTAGGGACAACATTTATGTTCTTTTCAAAAAAGATTCCAAATTCATTAAAATAAATTAATGGTGAGATTTATATGCTTTTGTTAAGCTGAAGTCTCCACTTTAGCAAAGTGCAATATGCCTCTTAGTTCTGTTTCTGCCCACTTAATTCTGGAGATTTTCACACCACCACTTTTATTTTGTGTATTTTCTCTAGTGATTACTTTGAGTCCTTGTTTACTTTAGTACTGCTTGTCTGCTTTCATGCTTTCATCTTTCTCAGTCTTAATCTTAGATTCTTAGCGTTTTGTGTACTTAAAAACACCCAGGTACTTTTAATTTGACGTCTGCAATTATGCTAAGTACCTTTGAGCTTCTTCCTGAAGCTTAATTCCTTTGATAATTTTAGTAATAGTTATGCACTTACACTTTTGCTTTTTTCTGGTTGTAGATCTATGAACAGTAGTAAAAGAGGCAGATCAAGTGAGCTTTAACCTGTTTTCTGGAATGATAGATTCCATGACCTTGCATTTCTTTTTTTTGGGTATATGCAAACAAGGAAAGAAACTTGTGTGGGATGGGTGCAGTGCACCTTCTCCCTAAAATCATACATACCGTGTGACTTGGGAATCAGTGTGAATGGATGGATACCCATGTCATATAATATTATGTGAGTTGGGCAGACTCATTGTGCGCCTTCCCACCCAAGTCTCTCTCACGAACAAGATGCATCAAGTGTTACAGTTAAAGTTTTGTTCATAGACAACCTAAACTCTAATCTCTGGTCAAATTTTTAATTTGTCTCCTTTCATTGTTGTTCAGCAGATTTATTTTTGGTAGAATTTGTCAACATTTTATGTACTAAAATGAATGGTAATTTGCAGATAGCAGGCCCAAGCTGCTTGCTGGATCAGCCGAAGGGTACTACGGGCATGTAGATGGGAGACCAAGAGATGCAAGATTGAACCATCCAAAAGGGCTCACGGTGGATGACAGAGGAAACATATACATTGCAGATACAATGAATATGGCTATCAGGAAGATCAGTGATACAGGTAAATTGTTTTACATTTGATACATTCTCGGTTTTAGAAGTACCAAATTAACTTCAACTTGTTATTTTGTTACTGCTATAGTGTAATGGTCAAAGTTTGTAAATAATCTTTGTCACATGAGAGCAGGCTGTTTATAGCTCTGACTCCAATTTTTCATCATATATGTAGTGATTCCAATAAACTAAATTTCTCCTGTCACAGGGGTTACAACTATTGCAGGAGGAAAATGGAGCCGCATGGGAGGTCATGTTGATGGTCCTAGTGAAGATGCAAAATTTTCAAATGAGTTTGATTTGGTCTATGTAGCAAGTAGCTGCTCTCTTTTGGTAATAGACAGAGGAAATCAGGCAATCCGAGAGATCCAACTCAATGATGATGATTGTTCCTCCTATCAATATGACAGTAGTTACAATTTAGGTATATCCATCAAATTTTCATCCTCATTATTCTTGTTTCAAATGTCTGAAATCTATAAGCTAATTTATCCAAACATTGCAGGAATATTTATGCTAATGGCTGCTGTATTCCTCGGTTACATGCTCGCACTGCTGCAGCGTAGGGTGCAGGCAATGTTTTCTCGGCAAGATGTAAGTAATACCAGGGTAATAATTCTTATTTCTCCAATTGAATTTTAATATGAATAGGTTAAGTTTGCATTAAAAGATTATGTATTGTATGGTCTGATAGAAACTATTTAGAATTATCCTTCCTGGATCCTCTGCATGATATGATGCATACATTTTTCAAATCTGGCCTTTTGGTTTTGATAGGATTCTAGAGCCTCAATGAAAAGAGGTCCACCTGTGGCGCCATATCAAAGGCCTTATAAATCTGCCAGGCCACCCTTGATTCCATCTGAAGATGATATTCAGAAACCAGAAGAAGGCCTTTTTGGTTCAATTGGAAGACTTGTGTTCAACACTGGCTCATCAGTGGCTGAAATCTTCGGGGGATTATTTTCCGGCTTCAGGAGAAAGCCTGTTCACTATCAGTTCCAGCAGCAATACCAGCAACGGAGTCCACCTTCAAATGCATGGCCAATGCAAGAGAGCTTTGTGATTCCAGATGAAGATGAGCCACCTTCATTAGAAACAAGAACTCCTACACCGAGAAAGACTTATCCATACATGACCAAGGAGTTGGATAAAAAACACTATGCCAAGCAAAGCCGAGGTTACTATAATGGATGGGACGGTGACTATCACCCCCACCACCAGCAACAGCAGATACAGAACCTGCAGCAACATCAACAACAACAGAATCATCATCGACATTTTTCACCGAATCCAAAAACTTACTACGAGAAGAACTGTGAGACAAATGAGATTGTATTCGGGGCAGTGCAAGAGCAGGATGGACGACGTGAAACTGTGGTGATAAAGGCAGTTGACTATGGGGATCCTGCTTATACTAACCAGCATAACATTCGACCACGCTTAAATTACATGAGTTATTCCCATGGCTATTGATAGTCTGTTACTATATTTCACCTCAATGGAGCCCAGAAGAAGATCTTTGACTAAATATCAGTAATATATATGAAGTTGTGATTGTTGTACAAGTGGGTGATGATGCTGTTTTCTTCTCTTGTAGCTATTAGGTGGATTGATATCCAAAGTTTGTGTTTAGCAAACTGCAAAAGAATGTGTAATGTGTTTTCTGTTAGACCAGATATCTAGAGTATCTAGTCACCACTATTTTTGGACTGGACCGTGTCTTCTTCGTACATATGTTTGTTCTTAATCAGATTTCAAAGGTGAGGACTTGAATCTTTCAAGAAAGCAAAAGTGCCAACCATGGCCTGAGGAGCTTTGTCAGTTGTGACTCAACTAAAAAATTGAGTTTTATAGAAGTTGTCTAGAACTAGTTACACTATTGGAAAAAAAAAACAAAAAGAAATAGAAAAATTAATACTAAATCTAGTAATCTGCAAGAAAAGGATTCAATTGGAAGAACTTTCTATGAACAATAATGTGGATTGTGGCCTGTTACTAACTGATAGCATGAAGTTTTCAAGTTATTTTTGCATGAGTTGAATTTATGAGGCCTTATAAAGAAGGCCACTTTCCACATATTCTAGTCCAATTCAGTTTTCCAGTTCATATTCTTGAATCTGCTCTTGGTTGCACAAATCCCAAATCTGGATCAAGGAAACTTGGATCTTGCTATGGTCTCATAGCAAAAATAAGGATGATGTTGTAACTTCTAAGTATGATGTATGTCAAATTACACAGAATTAATATTCCATTTCACAATTTAACATTCACAAAATATAATAAAATCTACATATCGAATAAAGAAAAGTAGAGTTGTCTGATAGTAAAGTCTTCTCCTACCCGCCCAATACTCAAGTGACAAGTGTAACTCTCATTCTCATCATTTGTTTGTGCAGTTCTCTCCCAACTTTTGGGAGTGGAGATCTGAGTTGTGTTTTAAAATTCTATCTTAACTGATTTCGGTAAAAATCTAACCTAATGTCCGATAATAATAATAATAAAAAAAAGGGATCTACATATCGAATATTATGAATTTAGTGTTCAACTATCCATGAAAGTTGTTTCAATATTTTAACAGGACATAAGCGAAACCCAAAGAAACAATTATGTGGAATGTTCATGAAGTGGACAAAATGAAAAGAAGCAAGCTCTGTAAATGAAAGTACATGGCCTGCCACGATTTGGTTTTGTTTACCAATATAGCAAGCGCATCTATCTTATCCAGTCATGAGTCATCCATTACTACTATTGCCTAGTTGATGTCAAAAATGGTCCTGATCAACTGTGCAAGCTTCACGCTCACCAAGCAAAGGTGATAAAATCATTATGTAGTGACTTTTGAAGGTGATAAAAATTTGATCCTGCGCCTAAGTACATGTAACTTGCATATTCAATGACTTCTGGCAAGAATAGTGTAACTGGTGCTTTGGCATCGGGGTTGAGTAAGATGGATTTAGTATTATGTTAATATGTATGCAATTAAAAGTAGATAAATAAAAATATATATTTTAGGACATAAATTGTATGTTGATATATATATATATATATAGGGTTTTTACAATCAGGTATACCTGATTTTAAAAAGTAAGAATCAACAATTCAAATTCATCATTTGCATTCTCTTTCCTAAAACAAATTTTCTCTTCTATTTAATTCAAATGCAAATAATGAATTTGATTGGTTGGTTCTTACTTTTAAAATCACATATACTTGATTATAAAAACTCTATATTTATATATTTATATATATAGGAACATTCTAAGGTGCACCCGGTGTATGCATACACTTTTAAAAATTTCTAACCTTGACGGTTCATTTTTTAAAAAATTAGATCCAAGGGCTAAGACTTATTGGCGAACCATTGAGTTAATAAATTGAGAAACCTGTTGAATATGTAAATTAGTGTGTGTCAGTTATTATGTATATCCATTTAACCGGTTGAAGGAGTTGGTCTCAACAAGTAAAATTGCGTGTGTCAACTATTGTGCACACCTACAATCAAATAATAAAAATCACTATTTCTCATCTTCTACCTTAAGAGCAGGATCTTTGAAATTATAAAGCCATTTGAAGAAGAGTCTGAATTGGTTGAATAAACATGCTTTATTATAAGACTTCTCAGCTGTTTACTCTTTCAAATACGCAAACAAACATAGTAGGTCAAGTTACTTTTCACGAATGCGTCTCATATGTTTACTATTAGTTCGCGAATCTGTGAACTATTAGCTCGCGAATCCACAAATTATAGTTCTCCCAAATGCTTCTCATATGTTTACTATTAATTTGCAAATTTATTTTATGAATCTGCCAACTATTAGTTTGCGGATCCGCGAGCTATAGTTCGCTAATAAGATTTACAAAAGCACCATCAATAGTGGCTCTTAATTCATCATATATATAATGGATTCACAAACTCTTTTTTTTAAAAAATAAAATAAAATAAAATTGAAGCAATGGATTCATAGACATTGTTTTCTTAAAAAACAAATATTCATGATTCATGGTGATGAGTTTCTTTTAATAATATGTTTGAATGTGTGTTTGAATACTAGTTCCCAAGTAAAAAACGTAAGTTATTCAATGAAGGGTATTATTATATTTTTACCCAAGTAGGTGCTGACTGGTTCAAAAGGTTAACAGGTTGCCATTAGGTAAAAATATGACCGGTTTAATGAGTTAATAGGTTACCAGCATGTCATGTTTTTAAAAGTGTATGCATACACTTGCTGCACACAATGCGACCCCATTTATATATATATATATATATATATATAATGATTCTATCATCGGTACCTTTTAATTTTAGAAAGTTAAGACGAACCAATCAAATTGATTAATTGCATTAATTAAATAGGGAAGATAATTTGTTTTAGGAAAGAGAATACAATGAATGAATTTAATTGGTTTGTCATAATTTTTAAATCTAAGAGGTATTGATGATAGAATTATTATATATATAATATATTTTAGCATACACTTGACGAAAAAAATGTGTGATTGTATTTTAAAATATATGATTGTAATTTATTATATGTGATTACAACCAAATATGTGATATTAGAATTAGTATATGTGATCATATTTAATGATTTACTAATTGTGATAATATTTACTTATTATAATCAAGCATGTTTAGTTGTAATCATATATTACAAATTACAATAATATATTTTAGAATACAATCACGTTTTTTTTTTTTTTTTTGTCAAGTGTATGCACATCCAAGTGTACCCAAGGAGATAGTAATTTTACCATCAAGTGTCTTAACTTTAAAAAATTAGAGCGAATCAATTAAATTCATTCATTGCATTTGATGGTAAATCACTATATATAGGTTATGACATATTTAATAGATTGTATGTTGATGTAAAATTATGGTTGGATTAGGACATATTTAATAGATTGTATGTTGATATAAAATTATGGTTGGATAAAGTTACCTATCAATAACGACTAATGGATTGTTATTGATAATTACCCTTACAACTAAGTTAATGATTGTTATTAATGGGTAACCTTACTTAACCAATAAAGTAGCTAAACAATTTTCGAAATAGTCGGAATATCCCAATTAATAGTGAAAATTATGTTATTGAAAATTGTCAAGAATCAAGGAATTATGCACAAGTAATTGACACATTAGTAATCTTACCTTAGTTTAGAGATTAGTTTCTAGCTTTATGAGAATTAACTACTTATGAAGTCTAACTTCCATTTAGCACACCACTTCTTAGTAAGAGTGGTTGAACACTTCTGTTGATTTTAATATGTCAGTAATTTAAATTTTATCCTTGTCATAAAATATAAGATGTAAGTTTTTTTCTATAAATTTAATCTTTTTCTTTAACCATAATTAAAAAATTTTAAAAATAAAAAAAAATAATAACTTCCATTTAAAGCCTATTTTGTCTACACCCCCAGTGTTCTTTGCTCAAGATTGCATACTTATCAAGTCAATTTCCACTTGAATCCAATTTTCTAATAATTTGAGACAGGTGCTTACTATTTAGCATTTAAAACAGTTTGAAAAGTTTCGTATTTAAAAATTCTTTAAATAAACTCAATTTTTCATGAATTAATAACGGATGGAACAAAATGAGAGGTTAAGCCATGAGCTTACTATTTAACCATTTCAACTTCTATTTATTGTACTCAAATTTTAACTAATGGTTCTAAATTATCACATTTAATTGATCTTATATTATCTTATGGGGTGTAGCTAGAATCATTAGAATTAAAAATATTTTAAAAGTTTGAAAACATTCAATCTAAATCGGTATGAATGTCATTGAGATCTAAGCGTATTTAATTTAGATTTGTATATGAAATTGAAATTTAATATATTCAATTCTGATTTTTATGAAATTTATGTGCATACAAAAAGTAATTGACTTTATATTTCTTACTTAATTAATGCAATTCATTAGATTTTGATGGATCTTAATGTAAAATTTATGAATAAAAAAGTCTAAAACAAATCTTATCATTCTTCTAAAGATTTCATTAGATTTCATAAATAAAAAAAGTCTAAAACAAATTTTGTCCTCCTCCTAAGGATTTCATTGGATTTCATTAATAAAAAAGTCTAAAAAAAAATTGTCTTTCTTTTAAATGTTTCATTAGATTTCATAAATAATCTAACCAAGTTTAGATATATTCAATTCAAATTGATATAGATTTTATTGAGAGCTAGGTATATTTAATTCAAATTTGTATATGGAATTGAAATTCAGGTGTATTTAATTTAGATTTGTATAAAATTTATTGAAATTTATGTGTATACAAAAAATAATTGACATTACATTTCATACTTAAATAATGAAATTCATTAGATTTTGATGGATCTTAATGTAAAATTTATAAATAAAAATGTCTAAAACAAATCTTGTTCTTCCCCTAAAGATTTCATTAAATTTCATAAATAACCTAAAAAAATCTACATGAAGTCTATATAATTTATAAATTCCACTAAAATCTATCATTTTTTTTTATTAAATCCATCAAACTCTCATAAATCTTATATTAAATTTATCTCTCAAGAGAGGTTTTTCACTGGAATTCAACCAATGCTTCTTGTATCTTTCTTGGTGGTCTCGATTTGTAGAGCCTTTGTTAATGAATATAGTTTTACTTCAGAAAAAAAAAAAAAAAATGCATCTCTCTCCTCTATCAAAAACCTTGCGGATAGTTTACAAATATATATATAAAGGGTGAGAATACATCATCTTTAGGGCCCGTTTGCTGCCATGGAAATCTTATAGGTTTGGGAAAAAAATAAATTTCCTATCAATGTTAACAACTATCATATTAATGATAAGAGGATGCAAATAAAAAGTAATATTGACAATACTATAAAAGGTGCAACAAGAATATATTTTAACATTAGATGGGCTTGTCCCTCGGTGGTAATAGTGCACGGTCCATCTACATGTGTCGTGGGTTTTATATACAGCAACATTCTCTTACCTATATATGAGTTGCTTCTTTATGTACTCTAAAATCATATCTTAGTTTCGATCGATCTCTAAATTTATATAAGTCATAAAATATATATATCGACGGATGATCATAATCCATAATTTGTAAACCGATTAAAAAATAAAAAAGAAAAAGGAAATTATTGTGCGACCACCGACGATTAGATTCTCTTCACACGTACATACAGGCAAACTGCTTATTGTTGACGCAACATTATTTTGATTTGAATATGAATGGCTTGTATGTTGCTTCAAAAGAAAAAAAGGAATGGCTTGTACGTTGTCGTTTTTGCATTGAAATAAACATTAATTAGCAGCGGAGTCATCGCCCTTTCAAGTTTCAACCGTACTTCAGTTTCTGACCGTTATTCAGTTACAACCATCACGATGAACAAATCTCATTTGGCAGGTAAAATACAGCCACCAACCAGGTCAATCATTTTTTTTTTTTAAAATTAACTTCTAAAAGATAATTAATTATATTTGTATTTGAAAAACTCACAAGTACTGTTTTGATACTAAACATATTTCCAAATTTTTTAACTTTTCTTTTCTTTTGTTAATGTTATTTATACTCGGCCTGAGGATTTATTTGCAGATACAACTTTTGTTTGTGTAACATTATAATTTTAGGATGTTTCTTAAAAAGGTATTATATTATAACAATAAATATATCGATAAATTTTTGAATTACATATATGTAATATATATTAAAGATAGATTTTAGTAAATCCTCTATTGTTCTTGTGAGAAAAGATTAATGAAGCCACATTACCTTATAAATAAATAAATTGTTTAGATTACTTATATTGAAATATCTGACCAATATTGATCAATATATACATAAATGCTTTTTAAATATATATATATATGTGTGTGTACATGAATGAAATTGATACTTTCTACAGTTAGTTTCCTCATATCAAATCTCCAATCATAAACGCGAAGAAGGGAGCTGTCACGAATGATTATAGTTACAACTTAAAAGTGAGTCCACAGAGGCACACCTGGCAATCGGCATATGCCGGTTTACGTAAACCGATTTTTCCATTGAAAAAACTCGATACACGTTGTTCTTATTTGTATCGACCAAAGTCGCACCCACCATTTTCACCGCCCACCCCCACAACCACCACTAAGGACAACGCAGGCGCAAAAATGGCCTCACATGCCGATGACGACCAGAGCGACGGCCTCCACGAAATGGAGTTCCGCAAGCGAGGTTGTTTCTGGATCCCGTGTATCGGCTCCAACCGCGGAGCCACAGCTGGATCAACCTGGTGGCAACGAATCGGCACCGTCGAATCCATGACCAACAACGACCACTGGTGGTTCCGTGGCTGGATGAAGGTCCGCAATTGGTCCGAACTGGTGGCCGGTCCCAAATGGAAGACCTTCATCCGTAGGTTCCGGAGGAACCGCCACTGCCTCGGAGTCGGCGTCGGCGACGGTGTTTCCAAGCGTTCGAAATTCCAGTATGATCCTCTTAGTTACGCGTTGAACTTCGACGAGGGGCAGGGGCAGAACGGCCATTTATTCAACGACGGTTTGGCGGCCAGGGATTTCTCGTCTAGGATGGATCTCGGCAGAGACGCGCCTCCATTCACGTGACGTTCGTGCAAAACACTCAATGGAGCCAAGACCAAAGCCTTTGTTTCAAGTTTCATGTTCTGTTAAAGTGCGCTGCCGTCTGATAACGTGCGCCTCGGTGGGGCCCAGAGAGCGTTTCCCGTTTCGGAAAAAAAATTAAGAGCCGGAGGGTTTTTTGGTAGTGACGTGGTCGGTCGGTTGAATTTCAGGTTCCGCTATTATTAATTGTTTTTAATTAAATCTGTTAGCACATCAAACTTAAATTTATCAGTTCACATTATATTTCAGGTTTCATATTATGTTTGAATTATAAGTTAAGTTAAACTTAATCAATAAACCAGTAATATTGAACATCACCAAAAAACAGAGATGCATTTTATACTTTAAAGTTTATATGAATAATTTTCTAATGTTTGACTTTTATATTACTGCTGTTGGTGCTCTGATGGTAAACTGTCAGCTTTTAATATTAACTCGATATTATGGTAAACAATCACAAGTTATAATTAAAATATTGAAGTTGCCCAATGTGTATATTTTGACCTGTGAGAATGAAATGGGTGTGGCTTGTATACAAGTCTTACTCAATATTAACTTGTTAGGGCGGAATTTGATGGAAGAAACTATTTGTGATCTGATCTATAGTGGATTTTAACAGGAATGTTCAACAATATGTGCAGGTTCAGATAACTTGAAAATAATTTAATTATTTCTTGTATTTTTGTATAGCAATAATTTTGTGTATCTCAATAAATATGATTTATATCCTTTAAAAAATTATTTATATCTAAAAATAAATTAATATGATTTTATTTTCATAATTTTTGTTTGCATTGATAAATGATTAGGCAACCAAGAGGTATTATAAGACTATAAAACCTATTTCTAGGATTTTGAGATGGAGATGATTGCATGAATTTTGTTATTTTTTGTTTTTATTTTATTTTTTGAAATTAAAACATGAATGCATGAATACGAATTAAAAAGAGATACAATAGAGATTAACATCATTCCAATACAACTCAAATGAAAAGAGTCAAAGCTGTCAATGTGTGAACCACACTATTCCCTTTGCGGAAGATAGATACAATGAAGGTTAACATTCTCTTAATACAACTCTCCTTGAGTAGAAAAAGTCAAAATTGTTAATCTATGACCACACTATTCCCTTTATAGGAGATAGCTCGTCGGTTACCATGATCTACAATTGCACGTAAAGCGACAACATCTTCATGAATGAAACTTACAACACTATTAGAGGAAGACCTAAAATAAGTATCCTCTATAATATTCTTAGCATCTAATTCGGCAACTGCAATCGAGAGGTTCAATTTAGTTCAGCATGAATTTTGTTAACTTGATTACGGCAAATTAGGTGGCACTCTATGGTCTTGAACTTATATGCATTATTATGATTATTATAAAAAGGTCTTGGCATTTGATAAACAATTTGAGCGAATAATGGTCCTCCCTCCACGAAACAAATTAAAAAGAGTAGCATATTTTATTCCAACTTGAACTGAAATGGGCTGGATGGACCACAACGAGTGGGCAGTCGGCAGTGGATAGGAAGGCACGCGCCTCAGTAGTGTGAGAGGTGTAGTGGGGACAGAAACAAAACCCAACTCAAACAACAGAAACCTGGAGCCCACTTTTAGTTCAAAGATTCTCGACTTTAATCTAACTCGTATCCTATCACCCTCATGTTAAATGGATACAGACGCAGGCGCAACACCTCGAAGCTATTGTCCAATGAAATCTTGTCAAAGCGTTGAAACAACCGGACTGGACCGCACTTGCACTAACGTACATCGTATTAACTCAACATGAACATATCGCATTTTTTGGACCCTCATGCCACTTAATATCTGGAATTATCGTCCATTTCTTAATTGGATACGTTTGCCTCGAATTCTTGCCAATTTCTTAATTGGAATGCGGAAATGAGAGTCTGACCTTCCACGAGTCTGTGTTGGCGTAGTGCACTTTCATTGTTTGCGATTGGTAACATGGTATCTGTCTATATATTCCGCCAACCATTTTCGTTTTATAATTAAAAAAATAAAAAAAAAATCCTCTAGAGTTTTGTTATTAGTTCATTATGACTTCCAAAATAGTTTATGAAGATTTTATTCAATTAAAAATTCTTTTAAATTTATTTATATAGACATTTAAAATAAATTTTTATTTTTTTAAATAAAACTTATTTTAGAAATAAAGTTTTTACGAGTAAAGCTTTTGAAATAAAGTTATTAATAAGTTAGGTTTTTAATTAAAAATACATTTGTCCTAAAAAAAATTAAAAAATACATTTTAGATGATATAAATCTTGTAAAAGTAAAACTTTTATCTTTTGAGAAAAAATTATAGATGAGTTTAGTTATCAATTTATAGATCTCTTTTAGATCATGTGAGTAGTATAATTATTATCTCTTGAAAGAACTTTTGCAATTTGAATTTATTAGAAAAGACCGAAAAGTATATATTTCCCAAAGATTTTATTTCAAAACTGTATAATTAATACAATATAAGATGATTTTACATTTAAATATTTTTTAAAAAAATTTAAGATGTCTAAAATTTAAAATTTTTCTTAAAAGATATAAATAACATTTTTTATCGGCAAAAAGCTATACTCAATGAGATATGAAGTAAATAACAAGATATAAATAGTTTTCTCATATTTTAATCCTCCAATGCACCATTAAAAAAAAAAAAAAAACCCAAACAAGAAGAAAAAAATATTAAAAAAAGGTAATTGACCAACTTTTTATTATTTTTAAGAAGGAATTCATTCAAAGGGGCTCAAATTTTAACATCATTAAACTATAAAACAATTTCACATAATCTAATACAATTTTCACAAAGTATTATTTAGTAACAAACACACCTTTATAATTATATAACCCAATAAGATTTATGTAAAACTACTTTTATAAATGACACTAAAACTACCAATTTTTTGCTGTAAACTCCATCTATGCATCTTACCCTAAGAAAACTCCTTTTTTTTTTTTTAATTACTCAAATTAGTTTAGATTTAAAAATATATATAACTCGAATTCAAAATCTCAGTATTATAAATGCAAGAATTCTTTTACAAGGTGAACCTCCTCATCTCATAGGAAAGACTATTTATATAAGAAATAATAATAACCACAGTTATGTCTTCTCTGAAATAGATAAATATGAAAATTGAATTTCTTTTCTGTCACAAATATTTCAAAGGAAATTACAAATCCCAAGTATCAATCATGGACTTGGACCATCCATGGACCATGATTAGGAACACTTTCCCTTCCCTTTTTATCTCATCCTTTAAATTTCAAGACTTTGGTGCCACTTTCTTCCCTCTCAATTCCCACTTTTTTTTCTCTCTCTCTACCAATTTCTAGTCTTTTAAAACAATTTTCAATGTAAAAGCATTCTCAATTATAATTAGCTTATCACCTACAGTTTTAAAATAATTAAAGATTTACCTAGTAATAAGGGTTTAGTTTCAAAAAAAGCCACATGGTAAAGCAAAAATGATGACCCACACATATCACTGTCCCACTACTGCCAAGATTTAAATTAAAGGTCTCATCAGTCATTACAAGATTTTGAAAAATTTTGTCACAAAGTTTTCATGGATCCCACCATCACTTGGCCAGCTGCCCAGCCCTATATATCTCACAATTCACAATACACACAACATTTTGCACCCCTTACCCCAAAAGTGTTGGGAGTATAAAACGAAAAAAGCTAGCCAAATAATGCCTCAAAAGGCAGCAAAAGAAAAAGCAGTTGCCTCCTCCCTTAGATCCTGCCTATATATAAACATAAAACATAAGTACATTTAAGGGTGATATATTGTGAAGATTTCTATGGGGGAGCATCAATATGTACATTTTGTTATAGTGGGGATCATTATATCATTAAATAAGCTACAGTACAAAGCATCCCGATTGAAAAATCAGTGTTGCAAAAGACTGGTGTTAAAATTCCAGTCCAATATATGCAAGAAAGTTGACAATACTTATTGCTATATGAGCACAAGAACACAGGAAAAAAGAATTATAAATATCTTCTTCTATAAACAGAATACATCATGAAATAATTTCTGCAACATAAATAACAGCAACAACAGCATAGCTTCTCATCTGTCACCTACTTGGGGTTACCTACATAAAGCCTATTCTGTCAAACCTATTACAAAAACATGCTTTTTAGAGAAGAGATGTATCTAAGGGTAGGAGTTCATATAGCACAACCAACCATCTCAATTTTTGAAATTAGCAACCAAAAAATTTTGACATAGAAAGAGCTAAAAGAGGGCATGACAATTTTGATTAATGGACCAAGTAAGCCAGGAACAAGTAAGGAAAATATACCTTCTAGTTTTCTTGTGTTCTCCCCATCCATGGCAAGTCCATTTTAAGAGATTCAGGCATGCCCATTTGGTCATCTGATGAACTTGAAAATTTGCCCTTCTTAGACCAGAGCCATATCTTCGATATCGAAAAGCTCTCACCTTTAGCCACACTATTGATCTTCTTACCCTCCACATCCCCATTAACCGAAGAGTTGCCATTGATTTCCATCCCTTTCGTAAGATTTGAACCACGGCCATGCCGGTCATTGCACAATGCAACTCTCAGGTCTGAATTATGAAGCACATACTGATATGAACCCATTGAATAACATCTTCTTGCATCTAAATTACTACTACTAGTCTCACCACCAGCCTCCCCTGCCCCATCATTTAGTCTCCTAAATTTACCAAGTCTCACAGGCAAAACACCCTTGTCAACAACAATTTCTTCAATTTCCACAGATTTCTGAGTAGCAGTGAATCCACTGTCTCCACAACCAAGACCCCCATCTTCTTCTATCAAATCATCAAAATCAAACACGGGGTTCTCAATAGAAAACCCTGGAGTGAAAAGGGTTCCTCTACAAAGAGGACATGTAGAGTTAGACAGTAGCCAAGTGTCTATACAATTGATATGGAAAGCATGGCTGCACATAGGCAGTAATCTAAGCTTGTCCTTCTCAGTAAACTCACACAAACAAACAGCACAATCAAATGGCTCTTTTAGACCCACTATCTCCTTGTACTGGAAAACAGGTAGTGCATCTATAAAAGCTTGATCCAAGCCAGAGTCATGGAGATGGAAAAGCTGCTGTAGCTGTCTCTGAAGAGCATCAGAGGTGGACATTTCAGGGTATCTACTATTAGATTGATTAGAAGCTGATGAAGATGGGTGCTTTATGAGGAATCTAACAAGCAAGTGGAGAAGACCAGATATGAAAAACAGTACTGCCAGAATCACTATTATAAATAGAACAGCAGGACTTATTCTCACACCAGATGATGAACTAGGACTTGATTCTTTGTGAAAAGTACTAATATATGGAGA
This sequence comes from Nephelium lappaceum, assembly GCA_021234005.1. Lineage (NCBI taxonomy): Eukaryota > Viridiplantae > Streptophyta > Magnoliopsida > Sapindales > Sapindaceae > Nephelium > Nephelium lappaceum. The sequence goes on from CM038004.1 coordinate 7,849,586, forward strand.
TGTAGACGTAGTCGGAGAAGAAAGTGGAGGTGGATATGTCAAAAAACCATCTTTTTGATTCATTTGTCCACGAATCCAAGACATCTTCAAGTGAGTGTGCTCCAAGAACCACCTATTGTCTCTGCTCTCTCTCATTCCACAGATCATAAGAGAGCACTCAAAAACCATGCCTTTTGTAACCCAGATAACAAAAACAACCAAAATAACAAACCCAAGTGACAATTATATTATCCTCTTCATCAGATTTCAAACCATGTATCTTGTTGCACTAAAAGACTGTAGCAGGTAGTGTTCGGTGTAACAACATATATATATATATATATTTTTAAACTCATTTGCATGATTTGAAAAGAATCCCTATCCATGTCATTGATTGAGAAATAATAAGAGAGCAGGAGGTGACATACAAACACAAACAACAAGATTGTAACTCACCTAACTTGATTCTTCTTGAGAGATAGTCCACCAAAACTCTACATTTATTTATTTCTTCTAATAAATAAAATAAAGGGAGGTGCTTGAAATGATGCTCTTGCTGCCCAAAAACAAAAAGAAAAAGAAAACCCCCCAACTGATATAGATAGTCCTCTGTTTTTTTCAGTGAGTTGAACAGCTCAACACAAAGAAGAGGAAAGTTGGGTTCTCTCTCCCTCTAAAATAAAAGATTGATGGAAGAAAAAACAAAAGCAAAGGCAGAAGAGGTGCACTGGTAACAGTGTCGAAAATGGGAGGCTAAAGGGTGCCAAAAAACAACACATTCACACAACAGCTCGGAAATGGTCCCACTTGCTCTCGAAGCGCGTGCTGCTCAGTTGGTCAACCACATGCGACAAATTCGTTTCTTTACTTGTGGGCTTTTGCCTGGGCCGGCTTGCAGTGGATTGTGCCGTAGGATGGGGAAAATTTTCAGGGAGCAGATTATTTTTTTCACTCATATCCTGTGAAATATTTTCACTTTCGACTTGTCAGGTCAAAGTCTATATCAAAATTTGAGTGCAAAATATCTTATGCAAACATGACAGATTCTAGCAGTTTTTTCGAAGCAAAAGTTTTAAATTTGGATGCGAAAAATGGGACTAAACTCATGCGTCATAATTATGTTAATGATGTGGGGTAATATACCCACTTGAGTCACCCTAACTTTAGGCAGATTAATGGTTACAAAATGCATTCAAGTATTTGAGGATGAAAATTTTCCAATGATTACGTTGACATTTTATTCTGAATTGAAGTGAAAGTTGGAAGTATTTGATTTGGACTTATATTTATGCTTTTACTTGTTTAGTATGAGGCTATATATATATATATAACTTTTGTCAGATTTGGAGAGCATCCATCATGTATGTTACAAATTACAACAACAGAAAAGATGGCGGTCATTTACTCATTTCATTATGTACAGACGTACTTATCATTTAATCAAATATGTAAATGGTCAGCATGGGGGTATATGATTGTGTACTCAAGATGAAGCTAGGAGGAACAACATTTGTGTGCATAATACTCTGATGAGCAAGACGATTATAATTTAAAAAAAAAAAAAAAAAGTTTCAATATGCAATGTCCATACCTGATTATTGGGCCTACAAACAAGAAAGAAAAATAATGGAAGATGAATTATCACATTGTTGTTAGAGTGTTCGGGTTTAAGATCTTACTTGCATACATGGGTTACATGGTGACTGCTTCTTCATTTTAAGTCTAAAGGCAATCAATTAAAAGTTGAACATTACAAGTAAGATTATTATCAATCAGCGTTAGGTAAAAAGAAGTTCATACAAGCAAAAATCCATGGTCTGGCTAATGTTTAGCTGCATATTCACAATTATGGGTAGGTTGAATGAAAATTGGAAACCAACCAGATGGTTGGCTTCTGGGTTTCACTTTTAAGTGTGAGTAATTCAATTTAGTGAGTGAAAGAGAAAGGTTGAAAATTTTCTGTCTTTTGAAAGTTACATATGATAAGCATAAGCTAACAACCAAATAGCATGTTCACATGTTGCTTAAGTTGTTTTCGTGTATAGGATTTTAATTAATGTCTCAATTAAGCTTTTCTATCATTCTCTTGTTTCTCTTTAGTTTTTTTGTTCACTCATTTTCCTTCACTTTATAGCTATTCTCGTTTAGTAATGTCGACGTTTTGGACTATATTCATGTTACATTAATATTTACCATATTTTCTTATCTCATGATTTATATAGCAATTAAAATTAAAAAGCAAATTATTATATTATTTTGAGATCTAAATATGAGATATTTTAAGGACGCCTGTAACAATATGATTCTTCTCATATTTGAGAAGAATCTTGTTGGTTTACATTGAGTATGCATTGTAATAAAAAATAAAATAAAATAAAATAAAAACCATTTTTGTTTGCATTTACTAAATAAATAGAACATCAAATTCGATACTTGGTACCACATGATACCAATCTACCATCAAAACTTCAAATAAGAAAACCATTTAGTGAATATTGCACACCTGTTTTTTGTTATCGCGTTTTATACATTTACCTTTAGTATAAATAATATACATTTTTTTGTTCATCAAAATGATGTGAGTTTGGCTTTTATCTAGAGCATTTTATAAATTTGTGGGGATACTTTTCTCCCTTGACTATGAAAATTGTTATTTCTTATTATAAGAGTATATTTTTGAACTATATAAAATAATGATTGATTTTGATACGTTATTTAAAATTTATGACTCATTAAGTGTCACTTTTTTTAAAAAAAAAAAACTATTTTCATGTTGTGTATAATATTAAAATCCAAGTAAAATTAAAATTAGAATATCATTAACTTACAAGACTGTAAAGATAAGAGAAAATTCCATCAACTGACAAGTCGATGAACATGATTGCCATCCACCTTTATATAGAGTTGACAACCAACCAGTTGCAGCAAATGAGTACTAAAGACAATAGGTCGCTTATCTGTTCCTAATCCATCATAAGAAAATTGTGGAAGACATTCAAAAGGTAGTCATGTAAAAACCGATTAATAGTCACTAACGTGCACTTCAATAGAATTCCAACTTAGATGATATGATTGATACATATGCTTCTGCATTACGCATTACTTGGAGTTGAGAAGTTGATCAGGTGACTTCATGAATCGTAAATTTGAAGGAAGAAATTAAGAATATTAATTTTGGTCATTAGAGTCCGTGATCTCTTGGTTGACTAGCAGCAGCTGGGACTCTTATCTTCACTTCACGCCACCAAGAACGGCCACAAAAATTCATGACTTTGTTAGCTGGCTATTATTAATTAGTTCGGCTACCACTTCTATTCATGCCCATTGGCGCATGCCAGACCATCTTCTACTACATATTCCTTTTAAGCATTAAATTTTGCTATTACCTATAAAATCAACACCTTTTATACATCAATTACTTCAACAGCATCGGTTACCGGATGCGGCCAATTTTTAATAAAAGCAAAATTCAGGACCTCATTTGAGCCGATATTAATAATCATTGAATTGTAGTATTGCATTATTAACGTTAGCTAACTTAGAATATATTAAAGATGCAATTAATAAAAGAGTAGAACGAACACATCAAATATATAAGAAAAGGTTTTGACTATTTTACTGATTTATTAAGCTTAGTTTATATTATAATGATCTTCGGACTAAGTTTATTTATTGATCAACACAAACTAAGAAAAAGTCATAGCCTAGAAATCACTTACTTCAACTGAATTTGAAAATGATGGTGAATATTTTTTTTTAGCATGCAATACTTAAAAAAAAGGGACTCTCTTTTGCAAGAGTAGAACTTATTTATCTCTCTTTTTAACCCCTATCATGGGGTCATACGTGAGACTCCTATTACTACCAACTACAAAGCGGCATCCGCTTGAAAGGGCTGGATTAATTGGGCCACAATTTTCAAAGGCCCAATTACTATAAATTGAGCCCTAAATTATCCTTTTTTGTTTTTGGAATGTTGTATATAAGAGCATTTCACCGTTTCTCATCAAAGCTTTCCACGTTAATTAACATTCTTAACATTAAAATCTCTTTTCTATTAGTTATTTTTGATTGGATAATGGGTGACCAAAAATGTCTATAAATAGGAGACCTCCTCTTGTAAAATGTACTTATTTTTAACAAAAAAAATTTAACTCTCTTTGCTTTCCAATATCTCCTTCTCTACACTTCCAACTTTCCCTCTAATTGTTTATGTTTGTTAGGTTAATCCGTTACAAATTGCAGCATAAAAGTGATTCTAAATTATAAAGTAAAATGCAGTTCACTTCTTCCCTCCATTACCATTTATATTTTATGTATCTTCAACGAGCACAACAATCTCAACATCCTCACACCACAACGTCCTGGTAAACCTTAGCGTAAGCGGCATTCAGTCCTAATGCATTGTAAATTTTATGAGAAATTTTAGTAAGCTAACTGATACCTACCATACGTTTCCATGATTACATTACTTGAGCTTATATAGAAGAAATAATAAATATATTTCTATTCAATTACTGATATACATATCGAATTTGTTAGAAGAAATAATATATATATATTTCTATTCAATTACTGATATACATATCGAATTTGTTTATGTTATCAATCATTAAGTGATATACATGTAAAGGTTTCTGAAATTAATCTTTAAAGGGCATATTGTTTAACAATTAGCTACATGATAGGCAATAAGCTACCTTTAACTATATAATATCAAGTGCTATCTTCAACTGCCGATATAAAGAAGCATACATGTTTTTGGTTTAGCTGATGCGATAAATATTCCAACACAGTTCTTACTTCTTAAATCATTAAGTAAAGCAGTAATTGCTTAATAATTGGAATGAACATTACAACTATGCTTTAATTCCTAAACTAGATTTTTTTAAAGCATAGATTTAGGATCCCTGCAAGCAATTTTTCATATATATAAATCATTAATAATTTTCAAACGCGAGCTCCTGGATTCTAACATTTATTTTTTTAGGATTTCCTTGTTTGTAAACAGAATTCATTTCTGCATGGAAGAAAAGAAAAACAAAGGGGTAGAAATCCGAAATCTTACACATAAGAATGAGTACATGTATCAATTATAATGCTTCAGAAATTAAAGATCTTTCTTCCTCCTCCTTTAAAGTATTGATCATGACAGCAACTTGTTTTATGGTTGGCCTAGCTTGTGGGGAAGAATGAACACATTTAATGGCAACTTGGAGCAAGTTCATCATCCTCTCTTCACTTGCACCTTCTGATATTAATGACTTGTCAAACACTTCTGCTGTCCATTCTTCTCGAACCACTAAGTGAACCCATTTGGTCAGGTCCTCCCCATCTTTCTGCATTAGCCTTCCCGTCAGTAGCTCCAAAAGAATCACACCAAGTCCATAAATGTCTGCTTTGAAGGCACTTGATGAACCATCCCCAGTGACTTCGTATCCATCAATGGTAATTGAAGAGAAGGAGGAGGAGGACGCTTGATTGTTCTCTATCATCTTAAGACCATACTCACTTAAGCATGGCTCCATGTTTTTGTTCAACAAGATGTTGGAGGATTTCAAGTTACCATGAGCAATCAAAGCATCACTAAGTTCATGATGCATGAATGCTAATACCTCAGCAATACCAGCTGCAATCCCCAGTCTGCTGCTCCACTCAAATGCTTGGCCCTTTTGGGCCCCTGAAATCCACATGCAAATATACATAGGCATATGGCACCTCAGAATCCTACATGGTATGTGTTTGCGTGTTAACCTATATACACGTCTTTACGTTAATCATACCTACAAGTTTATGTGTTTTCTTTTTTTCTTTTAGAGAATTGTAGGTTTATGTGTTAATCAAAGAATTTTGTTAACATATAATTCATTCTATACTTGTTTATTTTGTACTCCTTTTTTTATGAATTGTGCGTTTAAAACCATGAACACTAAATGACATAAACAATTATTCTAAAAAAATAGAGTGACCAGTTTAACATACCTTGCAAAAGCCTAAGGAGACTTCCATTTTGTTGGTATCCATACACCAATAATTTCTCTTGTTGAGAAGAATAAAAGGCAAGGGCTGGCAACACATTTGGATGCTTGGCTTGGTCTAACCGCTGCATCCTGTGCTTAAATTCACTTGTTGAAATTGACCAATCTTTAATCCTTTTGACAACCAGGGCCATCCCATTTTCAAGCATGATCTTGTAGAGGCTACCATGCTTTCCTCTTTGTAGCATCTCTGCAGGAGCCCTCAGCAGGTCCTCAAATTTCAATCCATTCACTTCAGGACTTGTGAGCACCACCAATGAAGTGGAAAGCACTGCACTTTGATCACCAGAAACCATGGAAACTTCTGATCTGCTCTCGCCTGATTTGTACTGATCACTTGATGTCGCTCCACACTTGTTTATAGTATCATCAACTGATGCTACCTTGTTTACAGCTGCAGTCTTCTGTTCTTTCTTGTTTCTTTTAAGTAGCTTATATATGATGAAGATTATCACAACGATGCCTAACACAAAATATCCAGAGTACATAAGAATCCGTTGTCTAACCTTGCTATTTGCTTTCTTATTCTCTGAGTCTGAGCTAGAGGGCGGACATTTGTTTGGCAATTGATCTCCGCATAGTTTGGAATTACCAATGTAGCAGCCAGGAAACCGGCCTTTTGTGTCTGGAGCAGGACCACTGAAATCGTTGTAGGAGACATTGAACTGAACTAGATTAGAGAAATCAAAAGGAGGTATGTTTCCTGTAAGCTGGTTAAATTGTGCAAGAAACACATTAAGACCAGAAATCCTGGACAAGTTTGGCAAGTTACCAGACAACTTATTGTAAGAAATATCTAGTCTTTTCAGGTTATTTAACCTGGAAAGTGAGTCCGAAATGTTTTTAGAGAACTGATTCCCACTCACTTGCAAGTGAGTTAGGTGTTTGCAATTTGCAATATCAGCTGAGATCCCTCCACCAATATTGTTTCCATCAAGAATAAGAAAAGAGAGAGATGAAGAAAGAGAGTGGTCATTGCAAAGAGGAGTGGCATTGAATGTACCGGAAAGACTGAACCTGGTGACATTTATATTTTTCACGGTCTGATTACCACAGATAATACCCTTCCATTGGTCCACGCATGGATCAGAATTTGAGTTCCAAATTTCGTCAAATTGGCTGTTGTTGTTAGTCAGTTCTCTGAGAAAGGTGACCAGGGAATCCTTAGCTTTCGCTTCCAAAGAATTTGCAGTGTAGAGAATGAAAAGGAATGAAAAGAAGATGATCAGAATGGGGGTTGGATTCATCCTGGGAATCTCAATTTTGAGGCGAAAAGGCCTGCAATTCAGATTCGTTAAAAATAAACTTAGACTAGTAAATATGAGTCGGCAGGACCTATGATTACAAGATTATGGAACTTTGAGGAGATCTCTATGTTCAGGTGAGTCCAGGAATCAGAAAGAACGCCTCCAAGCGGCTAATTGGCTGAATCTACAATGAGAAATTGTATTCTTGTTAACAAGCATGAGCTGGCCGCTAACAAAATGTTGAGTTTGTCTTGTCATGTCATTATCAAAATGTAGAATTATTCAACCAATAAACAATTAGATCCTTGAAGCGATTCTGCTCTTCCAGAATTGAAGTGACTTACACAGTTGGTTTAAGTTCGTGGAATACAAAGAATGTCACATCCTCGCTTCAAACTCAAATCGACATCTTGTCCCTTAAAGGGATCTATAAGATGAATTCATTGGTTCATTATCAATCTATAAAAGTAGTTGTCATGAGTCTCATGACCCTTCATCGTGTTAGTCCCAATTCAAACTTCTACAAGTCATTCAGAAATATTTGTAAGTCGAATAAGAAATTATTTATGTAGCCTCCTAGCCTTAGATTTTGTAAATGTCTTCTAAAGAACATTATCGTTATATTTCTTAAGGACATTATGTTTAATTTCTGAAGCAATTAATTTGATATTCTAACCAAATTATGCGAAAAGAGGAAAACGATTAGAAAAATGGGTCCAATCCTATTCATTTCCATCTGTCATTACAGTTACTATGCCTACACAAACAACTTACATTCAGTACAAATGAATGGTATCATGCTTCTAGTCTAACTACCCTTTATCATTTTACAAGTAATTGAACATGTAATCATAACAAATAGTTGTTTTAATTATGGCTGAAGGGAAGACAGCTCCTCATGGATCTGCATCTCCAGCAATGTTGTCATCACTAGAGACGCTTTGTCCATCACTAACATCGTCGTTGCTTATATCCTCATCACTATCTTCTAGGTGTGAGCTCATGATATTCTCCTTCTTAGCATATCTTTCACAATACTCTGTCATAAGCAACAAAAGAGCGTAAACAACACGCGTCTAGTAAGATTACTTAAATTTCAAAGGAGATATTCCAGATTAGTTTCTTTCTACCATGAAGATATGTGGCTTATAAACACACCAAATACTGATTATGCATGGAACATATTTGTTGCAAGAATACAACCATTCACTGAGTTGCGTAGAAATTCAACCCAGGATTGATAAAAACAGGAGTGACCAGCTAAACATGTCCCGGTACATAAATTCCAAAAGCTCACTGTTTTTTCTACTCTTAGTCACATCCAGATATCAGAATAAGAAAACATAAGAAGATCTCACCTTTCACTCTCTGTTCGTATTGCTTGTGATCCTTCATCATCAATGATGCTGCATCACCATTTAACGGATCTGAAGGATTAGGATAGAGTAAGAGCTGCGGCAGGAAAACCTCAAATATATTCAAAAGATCTGCAGCCCAAAGAAGGCAGAGTAAGATATCTAGAAATAGAGGACCGGAACCATGTAAATACTGAGTGCAACTCTACATGCTTTAGTTCCCAATATGTAATACATTCTATCACGTTCTTTGGTGATTTACTGAAACATTATGAAGCCAAGAGTTCAAATCAAATGAAAAAAATCATTCTATCACTAAGTTCCTTCACCAGTCACAAGCTCATAATCCAAGATTCTTTTGGAGTGAGCAAAGTGATAATGAACAAAGTGTGGGGTAAGAATGAATGTCCCCCAGCAGTAGTCCCCAGCTTAAAGGGCCATGAACAAAGAATGATAGGGGGATTTTTGGATATCCAAAATCAGAGAATGCAAGTTCCTCTCACTCTTGCTATTCATGGTAAGCATACATATGGATGAAGGGCCTTTACAGCCATGTTGCATTGCCATGAAAACCTAATCAAGGAGGCTCAACTTGGGTTGCCTGCTTGTGTAAATCAAAGCAAAAATATATCAGGATCGGGTGATGAGACTTTGCATTAGCAAGATGTTTACCAGGTGAAAAAGCAGAAAAATATTTCTTTTGTAAACACAAGCTGTGTGAGATTGATGAGTATGCATTTATGTTGCACTGTGCAGATTGCAAAAACTGTAAGTCAAATTTCCATTCAAAACAAAAGTTTCCAAATTACCAAACATCGGGCTCCATGTTTGGTTGATTACATCCAAGCATACAGAACCAGACCTTCAAATCACAGCAAAGAGAGAGGTTAGCATGAAATGGCCTACAGCAATACATATAGTTTTGAACATATAAAAAAGATAGCTGCACAATTTTCTTATATTTTGTGAGCACAACAGCAGAGATATATATAATATGAAAGAGAAGAAATATACATTTGTTTTCTCCTTACAGAAAATGGCCGATAGGACTGTCAACAACAGCATAATTTTCAGATTGAACATAGTCCAATAAATTTATGATTGTGATACATAGTACTAATCATAGGTTACCATGTTAGAGAACTTACAGCTCATCAACATTGGGGTGGAATATTTTGTTAATAAACCCAACGGAAGGAGACTTGTAAGGGTAAGCATCAGGGAGCTCCACTCGAACTTTCCAGACACCTCCTTCGTAAAGGCCTACAGCCATTGATTTGGAATCAGCAAAAAGACAGGTGTAGACAACCTTGTAAGAAAATAATTATCATCAAACAAAGAGACTTTAAGTTATCATGGATGTCTTTTGAGACAACTCAAGCAAAAGAAAAACCAACCATGTTCTCTGATTCGACCCCTCATCATGCTACAAGTTTATATTCATAAGTTTGTGCAAAAGAAGTCACTAATCAAAATCATGCCAAGGACGTTAAGAGCAAAAGAGCAGTGGCGTAAAGAGGGCAGGAAATCTTACTGTCTTTCGGACCATGGAATTCCACTTTCAGTTCGCTAATCCCATCATTTATTGGCTCCACAGAATAGTCACTCATCATTCTATGTAACACAAACACACGACAATATTACACCATTGTTAAGATCAAGATCATCAATTGTTACTTAGGCAAGTAAGAAATCAATTGGAAGTAAAATCTAAATAGCAACAGAACAAACGATAATGGATAAATAAAAAGCCACAATTGCACGTACAACTTCATGACATCCATCTCTCTTCTTTTGCTTGGGGAAGACATCCTTTATTTAATCAACACTTAGTTTAGAGCCTGCCATGAAAAGCAATAGGCTTCAATAATGCAGTCAGAGCGGAGCACACATAAACAAATCACCCTTTGGATTTGATTAAATCTACTGTACATGGACAACGACATTGAAGCTCTTTATTCGTTCTTATATTCTTCTCCAGTTATAAATCATCTAACACGGACGAAAACATTCTACAAACAATAATTAACAAACCAGAAAAACTGCTGATTTACATGATACTTATCATCTATATATGTCTAGCAAATATGGAGGCTATAAATCATGCCATATCCTTTAATTTTAAACTTTTTTTTTTCCAAAAATGCATTTTCATTTAAGTACTATTGTGAATAGAAATGTGTGAACTTTGGAGTCATCAAAAAGTAATTTACAGATAAATTAATAGCATTATAGTTATAAATTCTCTTCTAATTCTCATTAGTTGCAAAATCCATGTATCATCATAAGACTATGTCGTCCAATATAAAAAAAAAAAAAAAAAAAAAAATTATTACTTTACTAATGATTAAAAGCTAGCATGTGTCAAGCAGAAGATCTCATATTTGCACAACCTAAATAAAAGTTGATAGATTTGCGAGCCATGGAAATGCAAAACGCATCAAGACACAATGAAAGCAAACAGCAAGGAGATCATCATCATATGATCATGATGAAGAGAGACTAAGGAAGAAAAGAGAGACTAACCCAGATGGAGGAAGTGAATCTAGAAGGGGTGTGTGTCTCTGTGCGTGTGCGTGTGTGTATGTGTGTGATATGAAGTTTGGAATATATAATGTAAGGTGAAAAGAAAAGGTAATGATTTATAGATAAAGAATGAACTAGTCATTGAGAAAAAACATGGGGACCAGACAAGAAAAACATGACGAGAGCATGGCAACAGAAAGCGGAGCGACTTCAGGTGCACGTGCGCTCTTGTCATGCACGTGGCATGTCTTACCAGTTTTCTAACTGTCGTGAGAACTACCCGGTTTGCCTCCTCTCCACTCTATTCTATGTTCAACACTTGTTACCACATTTCTCCTCTCGCTTTTTCTCTATATATATTTTTAAAAAATTTATACACATTTAACTCGTTCGACTTTTTTCTTTTTAAATTTTAACAATAATTAAATATTGATAAGGTAGTTGGATGAATTTAATTTAGAATTTATTGGAGTTTGATAATTTTTTTTATAAAATAATAGATTTTATAGGAATTAATAGATTCTATATATTCTATATTGATTTTGTTAGAATTTATTAAAAAATTTATGAAATCTTGAAGTAGAATGATAATATTTGTTATAATTTTTTTTCATCATAAAAATTATTTTAAAATTTATCTAAATCCATCACTTAAATGAAATCTATTAGATCAATGAATGTTTTTAATACATCTAAATTTTATTGGATTTCATATAAATATAAATTAAATACATATATATTTCAATAGAATTCATTCAAATCTAACTTGAATACATGTGTCAAGATTCAGTGTTGCGATTAAAGATGACCAAATTACCCTTGCCAACCATGTTATTCGTTATATTTGACTATTAGTTGATTAATGGGAAAAACTAATTTGATATTTTGTTGAAACTTTAGAGAAGATGGGTGCGTTTTCAAAACACAATTAAAAGCTTGACACTTTTCAAAACATATGGACGAAATGAAATTTACCTTTTAAAAAGGTAACCATTTTGCTTCATTTTATCAACATACATGTATTATATATAGAGCTAAGGTGTTGTTTGGTATATGAGATTGGACTAGTTGCAGTCCTATGTTGATATTCCACACACAACACATTGAATGTTCTCTCTAAGCAAGTATCTATTTCCATATTTGTTTCTTTATTAGAATATGGGTATCGAATGTTATCTTAAAAATATACTTTTATGATTGAAAATCCATTTGTATTTGTAGAGAATTAGAATTGATTTACACTATTCACTCTTGGAATTTCGACTGAGGGGATCAATGAATCCCCATTGTCTATCAATTTGTAGGGGTGTGCGATGGAACAGATCCATTGCATGTTGTTTAATCCAAGTCAGATCAAATCCAATTAGATTGAAGAAATTGTAATTTGATCTAGAGTGGCAATACTTGCACCCCTAAAAAATTGTATGTACACCCTGAACTAGCATCTTTTTGAAATATCTAATATTACCTTTGAGTAAAATTACTAAAAGAGTAAATATTTTATAAGTAGATCCATGAATTATTAATTAAGATATAATATAACTTTTCTTCTGAATGTTAATTTTAAACACCAAATTCTTTTTAATGAATATAATTTGGTTGCAAAGTATGGAGACTAAAACAAAATTTTCAAATGAAATTAGTTGCCAAAGGATAAGTTTTAAATTAATTATTGTTTAAATACTAAAAAGTGTGTTGTATATAAGTGTAAGCTTCTTGTTGTAAAAAATTTTATTTAAACAATTCATCAAACACATGATTGGTGTATCTAATAATTAAAATTTTAATGTCGAGAAGTTGTATATAAGTGTAGGCTACTTGGTATAAAAAATTCATTCAAACAATTCATTAAATATATGGATGACATAACTCAAGTAATGAATATATTTAAAAAAAAAAAAAATTCAATATTACAAAAGGCCATAATTGAACCGTCATACATATCCAAAATTAATGTACCACACAATCGCGAATCTCTCATAGCAATCAATGGCTTGATTAGGTTTGGTCTTTGATTCATAGTGGTAGATACGTTTGGGTATAAAACGGAAGTTGGAGTTACTTTTTCAGTTCGAAAGGAATGAGACTCTCAGACATAAAGGCGAAGATGAAGTTTTCTCAATAAATAATAAAATGAGTATAGATGAGATGTACTTATAAAAATAGAATATAATAAACTTAAACAAAAAGGTAATCTTAGTATTAAGTGAAGTTTAAAAACAAATTGAAGAAATTTTAAATTTTTTATGGATGTGCAAGTGGAAATATTGTCACTCTTCAATCTAATCCAATCCTAGTGCAAAATCTAACTCGATCCAATCTAATGATTTTTAAAACCAGTTGGACATGATCCAATGAATCCAGTCATATATAACTTTTTTTTTCTTTTCAATTTTAAGGGAAACTACATTTCATGTGCTAAAACATTCATAAAATAAAACTAAAATAATAAATTATTAATATAAAACAACGGAATACAAAATGAAACGGTATTGATCCTCAATTAAAGTTCAAATTTCAAATAGTCTTAGAGGGGACATATATTTGAGTTCAGAAGTCTAAAACACAAAAATAAAACAAAAACATCCAATATGATTACAACAAAACCAACAATTTTAGATAAAATTATAGTCCGAAGCCAAGTCTTAAAGCACAAAACATCAAATCATCAAATATAATTAGTTGGCGAGTAAATCATTTGTTGCGAGTGGTAGTAATTTAGTCTAACAATAGTCTTGTTTTTGCTTTATTATTCTGTAATAAGAGGGTAGATTTTCCACATCTGATTTGAGGGTGCGCATGATATGAAATAATCGAGAGTGAGTGTGACATGAAAGGGTAGAATGAATGTTTTATTAGTGTAACAAAATGAGAAGAAAAAGAAAAAAGAAGTGAAGAAAAGAATCCTAATACATTAAGATAGTATTAGACTATTTATTAAAATTAACTCACAAATTAGAATTCGTGAATTTTATATGTGAATTCGCAATTAATTCAATTCAATAAATTTCTAAGTTACAAATCGAATCCAATTCAATCATACTTTAAAATTCAATTGAATCATACTTTAAAATCCAATTGAATCCAATGAGTTGGATCCAATTTATTGGATCGTACGGGATGTTGCACATCTTTACATTTGTTTGAGATTTTTTTTTTTTAAATCTTTTTATTTAAATATTATTTCATATTTTTTGGTTTTCAAATAACAAAATATGGAAAAATTTCAATTTATGGAAACATTTCAATTTACTTAATATCTTATCTGAGAGTGAAATCATCCCTTTTTTACTCATTCAATTAAAGGTCAAGAACAAAAACATCTTCATACAATTTCTAACGCATTTTTCCATCAAAATTTTTGTTAAAAAAAGAATCACACCAACACAATTTCAAAAATTAGGATTCACATGAGACGAAACAAAAAAATCAATAAAAAATTGACAGTTTATAAAACTGTAGGGACTAAGACAAAGTTATCCATGTAGGCAGTCAAATACACAAAGTCGTGGGTCTTTGGCGGCAACCAACACTATAAAACCAGAGAATTGACATTGAAGAAGATCATCATCTCCAACTAAAATGGGTGTTCACGGTCTCTGGGACCTTCTAGCCCCCGTCGGTCGCCGCGTCTCCGTCGATACCCTCGCCGGCAAAAAACTTGCCATCGGTACCCTCTTAAACCCTAATTTTCCATTCACACATTAATTAATTGTTATTATAAGTAAACATTTTTGTACATGTAGATGCGAGTATATGGATGGTCCAATTTATGAAGGCGATGAGAGACGAGAAGGGGGAGATGGTGAGGAACGCCCACTTGCTTGGGTTTTTTCGGCGAATTTGTAAGTTGTTGTATTTGAAGACGAAGCCGGTTTTCGTGTTCGATGGTGGCACCCCGGCCCTCAAGCGCCGCACTGTTATTGCTCGTCGAAGGCAGCGCGAGAATGCCCAGGCTAAGATTCGAAAAACCGCTGAGAAATTGCTTATTAACCAAGTATAGTAACTGATTTTCGTTTTATAAGTTGTGGCATCTTGTTATTTGCAAGTATCTGGAACTTAAATGAGTAGTATTCGAATGCATTGCATTAGAGTTCTGATAGTTAACTGAAAAAGGATTCTTTTTTAACCCTGTAAGTCCTCTATATGTGAATGAAATGTGTGACTATGATAGATTAAAAGGAGATTTTGTGTTTTTGTATTAATGCTCTGTTTGAGGAAGGGAGCTGAATTGAATTTATTGTTTTTGGATTTTGTGAAATGAAAAACTCAAATTGATGGAAGTGGGTAATTGTAATTGTTGCATTTTGAGTGATACTCTTTAGCTTGTAAATTGGTTTCAGAAGTAGGTGTGGTTCAGTTAATAATGTTTTTGCTTGATTTTCGTTTATAGCTTAAGACGATGAGACTGAAAGAGCTGGCAAAGGATCTTGAGAACCAAAGAAAGCAGCAGAAGAATTATTCCAAGGGTAAGATGGTTATGCCAGAGCGAATTGGTGCTGTGAACAATGCGGAAGGAAATTCTGTTGCATCGATGAGTGGCAACAAGGCGAATTTGGAGCAAATGTAAGTGGCATATACTGCTGTAGTTGTGAGTATATTTTTAACTGCATTGTGTGATAGTTTTTATTATTGAACATAGGTCGGCAGCATCTATTGCGACAGAAGAGGATACGAGTTTAAATAAAAATGCATCAACATCTTCTGCTGCAAATCCTGCTGAGGCAGTAGATGGTGATGAAGATGAAGAGATGATCTTAGTAAGTCTACACTCTCTATACGGTTATGATTTCTTTTGCTTTTTTTTTTTTTTTTTTTTTTTTTTTTTTTCTTTTGTCTTTTGTTTGTTTGTGGATACTTGTTCTTATAGGTACCAGTGTTGTTGTGGGACTGGTTTGATATTAGCATGTGGGTTTAAATATGTAGAATTCTGGTAAGTTTGATTGTAGGCTTACAATTAAGTTCTTTGGATCATTCACCCATGAAGCATGAGTGATTGACTTGTGGAGGTTTCTCTTGCCACCTTTGAATAATGAGCATTTGAAATATTTCCCGTTTGCTTACTCAACTTCATGTTTGAAAAATCATGAATCTCTCTTTTTCAATTTGATTCTTTTGGTCATGATTAGTTGAGTGAGATTTGTCAACTTGCCTTTTAGGATGTACTGAAAAGTGCATGTTGGTTTTGTAGCCAACAATGGATGGAAATGTTGATCCAGCTGTTTTTGCCGCCTTGCCTCCTGAAATACAGTGTGAGCTTCTTGTTCAAGTGAGTTTCCATATATATATCCATATGTATATATATATAGTGCTTTTAAAATGAGGACTCCCGAACTTTAAAAGTTAGGGCAAACCAATCAAATTCATTCATTGCATTGTCTCTCTTATAATAAATTCTCTCTCCTGTTTAATTCAAATATAATGGATGAATTTGATTGGTTTTTCCTAACTTTTTAAAGTTAGGGAGTCCTCATTTTAAAAACACTATATATATATTGTCTGCATTTTTCTTCTGATGATATTATTGAGGCAAACAAATCTTTTTGAATGAGCAGCAGAAGAATGATGCTAAGGGGAAGAAGATTTTGACAAATGACCTAGATCAGGGCAACATCGCGAGCAGTAATACAGAGAGTAATGATTTGGTACCAAAGAGTTACGATCACATAAAGCTAGATGAGATGTATGCTGCTTGACAGTAGAAACTATAAGGTTATTCAACCAATCTAGTTTCGTTTTTTTCTTATAATTTTGATAAGTAAATTAGGTTGGCAGCGTCTATTGCGGCAGAGGAAGATGGAAGTTCAATTAACCATGCATCTACATCTGCTGCTTCAATTCCTTTTGAGGAAGAGGATGGTGATGAAGATGAAGAGATGATACTGGTAAGTATATGTGTTTATTTATTATTAGTTTACTCATGACATATAAAGCATATCCCCCCTATTGTAAGTTTATGGTAACTATACTTTTAGAAGCAAGGATGTTGTTTGATGCTGCAAGCATTAACTGACACACTTGTCTTCTAAACTCCTATTGATGTTTGGGAAGGTTTAAAGTGATTTCAATTTGTCCCTCAAACCATAAGTCATTAAAAACTTATTTACGTTGCTGACGCTTCTTTAATTGCAATTTAATTAGTCTTAGACACTATCATTGTGGATTTCTCAATTCTCTTTTTCTAAAACAAGGCTTCCTTTCTTTGGGGTGTTAGGTCTTAGGCATATGTCCTAGTCAGTGCTCAAGAGATTATTTTATCTCTGCAGAGAAAAGTTAATTTTGTTGTATTTTGCAGCCAGCAATGGATGGGAATGTTGATCCCGCTGTTTTAGCATCTCTGCCTCCATCAATGCAACTTGATCTTCTTGTTCAGGTAAGCATCTATTTATGTAGATACAGATTCTCAATTCAGGTTTTCCAGCTTTCCAAGTTTTACCGTATAATTGTTATCTTCTGGGAATGTCCTCTTTGCAGATGAGAGAGCGTTTGATGGCAGAAAACAGACAAAAGTATCAAGAAGTCAAGAAGGTCCGTTTTAATCCCTTCAATATGTGTCAAAATTGCACATAAATGTTGATTTTTGCTGCTGTGATCTGCGATAAGCACCGATCATAAAATTATCTGATAATATGCATTCTTGATTGTGAAATTTGATAACTTGAAGATGCATGGTATTACAAATGCTATATTAGTTTAGCAGTGACATGTGTTCATGCTATAACATTATCTGATGCGCAAAAAAGGGTTTTAAGATGTGGCATAGTCCTTACATGAGTGGGAATGACTTGGACTTTTTCACATAAGGAAAATATTATAGGGTTGCAGGTTGCTTGACTATAGGATTGAGATGGTAAAAGTATAGCAGAGACAGTTGGCTTGCCATGTTGGGCTTTTCCTTCTTAAATTAAAGCAGTACCTTTGGTCATAATCTTGTGAAATTGGTGTAATGAAAACAAATCTGGAATATGTCTGGCCAGTTGCCTGGTGTCACTCGCAAGCTCTCCTATTGAAGAACAGAAAATTTAATAATCATACCAGCTACTTATTTTTTGACTTTAAAAAGAAAGTTTAGCATGTTCCTCGTAGAAGGAGATGGATTTTTTTTTGGGAAGGTGGATAGTAAGTTGAGAATGGATTAGACCTTTTGTTTTTTTTTTTTTTTAAATGAAATTAAGTAAGAATACATCTACGAAGTTTCTTAGCTGGATGAATGGATAAACATAATATATATGTTTTATGCGGTGATGATTGGTTAGAGGAAGAATCTAATCAAGAAGAAAGTGACAGGGTTGTTGGTTTGTCTGTACATTCACAAAGTCTTGTGGCGTAATTAGTTTCATTTCAGTTATTATTAATATATACTTCCTAATTAGTAGTCAAGATATGATTTTCTGTTGGGGTTACTATGACTGTTATTTAATATAATAAAAGATATCTGGATTTTGTAAAAGTAATGGATGGGCGTAATTGACATGTTTGAATAAATTTTGCTCTGGTAAAAATTACAAGTGTGAACTATATCATTAATGCACAGAAACAATGCAAATGAAATCAGGTGATGGTGATTGAGTGCCTATTATACTTCTCTTTGATCCTATGAATAACACCGCAATTTTTTATGTCATGTGCCTCTAGGCCCCCGAGAAATTTTCGGAGCTACAAATACAGGCTTATCTTAAAACTGTTGCTTTCCGGCGGGAGATAGATGATGTGCAGAAAACTGCTGCTGGGAGAGGGGTTGGTGGTGTACAAACTTCAAGAATAGCCTCTGAAGCCAACAGAGAATTTATCTTTTCATCATCATTTACTGGGGACAAACAGTGAGTAATGCTTTCATTGGTGCTTTTAAAAATTTATGATGTAAGCCAAGCAGCCGATGCCTATTTTTAATCCAACTTAATTGCTTTTTTTTGTTGCTTTTCTCAATAAAAAGTTTATCTGCTTTTGTTTTGCCTTTTACTTCAATGATTTCTTATTTGAATTGGAGTTATGACTTTCATTTGTACTATACATCTCAGAGTACTTGCATCTGCCAGAGTGGAGAGAAATGGAGATAAGCAACAGCAGACACAATCAAAGCAACCTTCTTTAGATTCCATTAACAATGTTGCATCGATTAATAAGTCCAATGATTTAACTGGAGCCTCAGATGAACCAAGAAAAGATTTTGACAGTGATGTTGAGACATATCTAGATGAGAGAGGGCGTCTTCGTGTTAGTAGAGTGAGAGCTATGGGGATGCGTATGACCCGTGATTTACAAAGGAACTTGGATATGATGAAAGAGGTTGAAAATGAGAGAACAAAGATGAACAAGACAAGAGATGCTGATTCAATGCTAAATTTAATAAAAACTGTCAACCCGAAAAGTCTTTCTAAGAATGATAAGTTTGTAGAAACTTCGCATGATAGTGGTAGTGAATTTGTAAACTTGAATGAGCAAAACAAGCAGTCCATGTTCAAAATTGAAAATTCTATAGAGATATCTTTTGAAGACAATGGTGCGAGAAAGTCTGTTGAAGATGATGATAGTGATATATTTGCTAGTTTAGTAGCTGGTAATCCTGTAATAAACTTTTCTGCTGATAACACTCCATTAGAGAAACAGTCTTCTGATTCATTTTCCGATGGTGATTGGGAGGATGGATTTATTGAAGGAAAAGATAATATTTTCTCTGGGAGTGTTAATGCAGAAATTAATCCCCCACTTCATGTTAAGGAGTTTAACATCAGTGATGAGAGTGAAGTGGAATGGGAGGAAGGGCCTATCGCTGCTCCTAAAAGTTTGTCTTCCTGTCGAGCTGAAACTGGAACAACAATCTCTATAGGTGATTTGGAAGAAGAGGCTAATTTGCAGGAGGCTATAAGGAGGAGTCTCTTGGATCCGTGCAGTGAGAAATCAAATCATAGTTTATCCAAGGATGATAAATCTAAAGATTTTGGGCAAAATGCTTATGATGAAAATGAAGAAAATAATATGGAGGGGCCACATCTGTTGAGGGAGAATAACACTCCACAAAGTGAATCATTTTGTGAAATAGTTGGTGAAGCAGATAAAGTGGATACGTTATGTGGGGTAAGTAATTCCCAAGTTAATGATTCTTTAGAGAGCCAGTTGAAGACATCTGTGGCAGATAATCCTGATAACAAGAGGATACCGGCATATAAGTCAGGTGAAAGATACCATAATTCCCATTTCGAACAACCAAGGCAAGATTCAACTGAAAAAATGTATCTATATGGTGATCCAGCATGTGCAGAATCAGTCCCTTATGGAGCTGAACAAGAATCACTTTGTTAAAGGGCAATGCCTAGATGGTTCTAATGAGGGTGATGAGCTGTCTTGCTATGCAAAAAGGTGTTCCGAGGGTAGTTCTCATGGTACTGGTGAAGTCTTTGGTGATGTTTCTGATTCCATTTTGGTTGATGATAAGAAAACTGATTCTGAAAGTAAGTTGTCTATTCTGGCTGATGATAAGAAAAAAGACCCTGAAGCCGAACTCTTAATTAGGGTTGATGTTGAGAAAAAAGACCCTGAAGCTGAACCCTCTATCAGGGTTGTTGGTGAGAAAAATGATTTTAAAGCTGAATTATTGTGTCAAGCAGTGGGGATGGTGGATGCACCTGTGAATGAATCGATATATGATACTGATACGGAGAAAAATTTGCCTGCAGAAAGGGCTCATTGCAGTAATTTTAACGCAACGGAGCTAAATATAGAGAAATCTGCTACAAAGGTGATTGAAAGTATGCAGGGATTGACAGAGGCTAGTTTGGAGGAGGAAATGTTAATGTTGGATCAAGAATGTAGTAATCTAGGAGATGAGCAGAGGAAGCTGGAACGTAATGCTGAATCTGTTAGCAGTGAGATGTTTGCTGAATGCCAGGTGTGTACTAAAGTTTTATTGTTATGTCTTGTTCTCTTCTAAAGTCTTCGGAACATGGCTGCAGAATTTTCTGTTCTTTTGTCCTGAATGGAATTGTTGTTTGTACTCCTGAATTTCTCTGATAAATAATACTATGTACTATTTTTTTGAGTAAATATTTTTTTGAAAAATGAAAAGGGTTGTGTACACAATTTCTTTTCAGAATATATCTGTATTTCACAGAAGATTATGTTATGTGTATTAGATTTACATCAAAGTTTGGTGTTGATGATTTAGGAAGGTTGACCACATTGTGCTGTTTATGCACTAATAATTATTTCATACAATGAAGTCTGTCATTTCTCATTTTGTAAAATATTTTCTGTTGCTGATCATTTGAATTACACTTTCTATTGGCTTGGTGGATAAGAAACTTGATGCTGATATGATTTTGACCTATATGGTTGAGTGTTTGACTAATTGATGTTATGCATTATTTTTCTTTTCTTCGAAAGGAGCTGCTGCAAATGTTTGGCTTACCCTACATTATTGCACCTATGGAAGCAGAAGCTCAATGTGCTTATATGGAACTTGCAAATCTTGTTGATGGAGTTGTGACTGATGATTCTGATGTATTCTTGTTTGGGGCTCGAAGTGTTTACAAGAATATATTTGATGACCGCAAATATGTAGAGACATACTTCATGCAGGTTTTGACTTGACTAAGCCACAGAACAATTTTCTTTTCTTCTTCTTCTTCTTTTTAAAATTATGGTATCCGTTTTGTTTCTGATGGTTAATGAGAAATCTATACAGCAAATACTTCTTCTTGCTTTTTATTTTGGCTTTTTGAAATAATTTTGGTTCTTCATTGAAATATTGGATGCATCATTTTTTTTTTCCTGTTCAGTGTTAACTTATATGATTGCTGCATATTAGGGTTGCACATTTGCTCTTCCCCTTTCTTCCTTGGCAGTTGCAATTGATTATCCATTCTTTCTTGCTCTTTGTTTTGTTGTTGCCTGTTACTTGATAATTCTTTTTTTTTTTTTTTAACAAAAATTATAAAAAAATAAAAAGAAAATTTATGATATATGTTTTAGTTTGTTTTGTATTCGGTCATTTATGTCTTATCATTTTCACCGATTATTCTGTGTTCCAGTCATATATCGAGGCAAGATCACTATATGCGTGATTTGCTTACACTTATGCTCTTATGGTCAGGACATCGAAAAGGAGCTTGGTCTAAATAGGGAAAAACTGATTCGCATGGCACTTCTTCTTGGGAGTGATTATACTGAAGGAATTAGGTAATTAACTTAGGCAATTTTAATCTTCTTTTTGGGGCTCATGCTATTGATGCAGCAGTCTGATGCATTTTAGAGAGATCAGTTATTATCCTTTTCCTGTATGAATCCATTTTGTAGTGTACTCTCTGGAGAATGTTATCCTGAGTTGTTGTATGTAAAGGGGATGCTTATATGCCTGCTAGATAGGTTTGCTTAATTTGTTTAACTGTTATTTGGATTTTCATTGGTTGTATTGTGATGCAGTGGAATTGGCATTGTCAATGCCATTGAGGTTGTAAATGCATTTCCTGAGGATGATGGACTTCATAAATTCCGGGAGTGGATTGAATCACCTGATCCAACCATTTTGGGGAAGTTGGATGTACAAACAGGATCAAATGCCCGAAAAAGAGGGTCAAAAGGTTTTGATAATGATGTGAATCATGGAAACAGTTGTGGGGAAAGAGTATCTGAATTTGAACAAAACTCTGTCCAAGCTGATGAGAATGAGCAGTCTGCAGACCACAGCCAAAACATTAAGAAGATTTTCATGGATAAGCATGTAATTATAGTTATTCCTGCTTATTTTTTCCCTGTTTTAATAGGATATCCATTGTGTAAATAGAATTCTGTATGTCTCTTATCACTTTTGAATGCATTAACTTACAGAGGAATGTGAGCAAGAATTGGCATATACCTTCTGCTTTTCCAAGTGAAGCAGTTATTTCGGCTTATTCTTGTCCCCAAGTGGATAAGTCAACTGAGCCTTTCTCATGGGGAAAGCCAGACCGTTTCGTTCTTCGAAAGTAAGTTCTCTCTTAAGATTGAGCTTTTAATGTCAATGAAAATCTATTTTTTTTATGTTATATTATTTTAAGATGATGTCCTTATCGTTTAATGCATAAAAGATGGGGAGTACTTGTACAAGGTTGGATGGTCCTTGGCCACATTAATTTATAAACTAGTTAATTGTACTTCTTTTCCAGCTGGATCCATATTGCACATATTAATTTGGATGGCATTATCATATGACATGGTGTATGTGACCTTATGATAATTGTTGTAATTGATTATAGACTGATAGACTGAGGTAATTATGCTGCTTATGAAATATGGGAATACTATCTTCTTGTCTTATTAAGTCTCTCATTGTCATATCATGTGGACTACATACTGGGGTCTGATTCAAAATATGATGGGTATCTTGAGTTTCCACTTTTTATGCATGTTATCCTGGTATATGATCCTGACATCCTGTAAACCCTCTACTGAAGGTATTATCAAATTCACTTCCTGACATGTATTTTCATTATGGTTTATGTTGACACCTTCTTGATTTGTTGATATCACTGTGGGCATTTGTTATCTGCATATTTTGTTGGTTAATAATTAAAAGAAATTGCTGATCTCTGATATGTACTGGTTCTTTACAGGTTTTGCTGGGATAAGTTTGCCTGGGGTAGTGAGAAGTCGGATGAGTTGCTCCTACCTGTTTTGAAGGAGTATGAGAAACGTGAGGTTAGAGACTTGTGCCTCCAGCATCACACCCCCCACCTTTCTCTTCTAGACAAACATCACTTGCATGTGTACGCACACATGCATACACTTACATTTACAAATTTCTGCATTTGTCCTCCTGCACTGTGACTTCATTAAGGAACAAGAATGTTTTGTGCTTATTTTCTGAGTAACCTTTTGTGTAGGCTATCTCCTTTATTTGGCTATGGTATCATCAATTCATCATATATTTCTTATGGTAAAAATGGATGCTGAGATCATTTGTTGTTGCTTGTTTGCTGCAGACTCAACTGCGTTTAGAAGCATTTTACACTTTCAATGAAAGATTTGCAAAAATTCGCAGTAAGAGAATCAAGAAAGCTGTTAAAGGAATTACTAGTAACCAGTCCTCAGAGTTGGTGAATGATGCTGCACAAGAACTTCCTAAAAGTAGAAAGAAGAGAGGAGTTAGTCATCCTGAAGGTGGAAGTAATAATTCAGAGAAAGCTTTGAAGGAAACAGAGGAAAGTGAAGCTGGATCTCAGAACTTGAAAATTGAAAAAACTGCTCCCAAGCAATCGAGAAAAAGGAGGGTCCCTGAGAAGCTTGTTTTATACAAAAGGGATAGTCCAGAGTTATCTATGCATGCTGGCAGGGAAAGTACCTGTGAAGTATTGCATGGGGGAGGAAGAGGTAGAGACTGTAGTGTTGGAAGAGGAAGGGGAAGAAGAAGGCTGGGTGCTAAACTCTCTGAAACCAGATCTTGTGATGGAATTGGTGGTAATGGTGAGCATGAAGATTATGCTGAGAAGTTGAAATGGCCACAAGAAGTGCGTAGAGTAAGTGTAACTCTCTTGTTGCTACACTTATAATGTGAGGAAGTATTGACTCTTGAATATGAAGAACCTGAACAATGGAACAATTGACCAGATGTTGTTAGCATTGCATCAGTGTACAGTTCGACTCCGGATATAATCTAGTTTTCTCAGTTGTTAATTTGCTTGCTTTTCTTCTATCTTGGTTGTTAATTTGCTTGCTTTTCTTCTATCCTGGTCCTTTTAATACCAACTCGAGATAGTACTTAACCAGTTTGAGTGGAGGGATGTGCTTCTTTAGAAATACAGGGAATTGAGGGAAGGATTCTGATTCATATAGTGGAGGCCCAAAACTTTCTTGCTTTACTGGTGGATTGGAAATCTTTTTATTATTTCTGCAGTCAAGCAGGAAATATGCCAGCTTAAATTATTTTTTAAACCCACCAATCTTCTTCCTTGGATCCTGGTGACTAAAATATCAGGAGGTCAAATGCAAAATATATTAACCATGCTTGTTTCTGAGCTGCCTGTCTTCTTC
This sequence comes from Nephelium lappaceum, assembly GCA_021234005.1. Lineage (NCBI taxonomy): Eukaryota > Viridiplantae > Streptophyta > Magnoliopsida > Sapindales > Sapindaceae > Nephelium > Nephelium lappaceum. Next base: position 7,874,735 of record CM038004.1, read on the forward strand.
CTAAAAGAGTATGATAAATGTTAAATTGCTCAAAATTCTTGATATGATTAATGTACCTGCTATGCTATCCACTAGATGGTTTTTAAATATGGCCAATCAATTGGTTTGATTTATTTTTAGTTCAGTGTATGAGCTTTTTTTCTATGGTGGTTTGACATTTCTCTGCCTTGACACTCTATATGAACATGTGTTTGAATATTTTTTTTTCTTTAACTGTATCGGGTTTCCTCATTCGTCTCTTTGTATCTTCCAGTCAACACGTTCCCGGAAGCCTGTGAATTACAGTATGGATGACCCAGAAATTGATGATGCGGGCAAGATAATGAGTGATGAAGATTACACAACTGAAGAGGCAGTCAAACCAGATTTATTTGGGGCTGGAGGCACGATGGAAAATGATTCTGCTGGCCTTGACAGAAAGAAACAACATAAATCAGGTGATCCTCCACTCGAGGGCTTTTCTAGTGACCATCTTGATAGGGGTGGTGGATTTTGCATTGATGAAGGTGAAATTGATCAATCAACTGTGAGGCAGAATGAGGATCCTTTCTCTGAGGCACAAGTATGTAAAGATTATTTGACAATGGGAGGCGGATTTTGTGTAGATGAAAGTGACATAGGTGAGAACCAAGCTGCTGTTCAGAACCCAGCTACCATTGAAGAAGATGCTAATTCTCCCCCTTGCTTTGAGTTTGTTGAAAAAGTTGACTCCAATATCGGTCCAGCTGATTCCTTTTCTAGTACCAGAAGAGCTTTAAATGGACTTGAAGATGAAGAGAGGACAGATGCAGTTGGTTCTGAGCTGATTTTGGGTCATCAAAATGGTACCACTGATGATAATTCGAAGGTAGCTGTGGCTCAGCAGGAGAATGTTAAGAGCGATGCTGCTGCGAATGTTTCTGCAGGAGCCTTAAGTGCTATGCCTTTTTTAAAGCGGAAACGGAGGAAGAGTTGAAAAGTCTATGCAATGCTCGCCATGTTTCTGGAGTTTAATGTAAATGATTTAGCTTGTTCGCTTTGTCAGCCCAGGTTTTTGGGGCACTTTGTAAACTTTAGAGAATGATGTTTATGACTCAGTTATATATTACAAACAGTGACGGAGTAGTATATTTGTAATCAGTGGCCGAGTTCTCGGCGAGTTGACTCGGATTGACACACTGCCCATCCGGCAACCCCCAGACCGGCAGGAGGCGAGTACTCGGCCGACTCGCTCGCGCTTATTTTTTGTAATCTGAGATAACTGCGGCGGCGAGCCAGTGTCGGTGCGTTGCGTGACGGACAAACTGGTGTTGTGTCAAGATTGCGACTGGGATGCCGACGGTGACTGCTCTGTGTCGGCCTGACACGAGAACCAGAGACGCTCCCGGAGGCCGGTAATGGGGGTTGGTGGTGGCACGTGGAGAGACGGTGGTAAGTCATTGCCGGCAGCGTGACTGGTAAGGTCATGCTATTTGATAGAGAGAGAGATGATAAGAGAAAGATGTGAAAGAGAGTATGAGCTTTAAAGAAAGCTTGAAGATGAAGTAGAGAAGTCTGTGGAACTTGAGAAAAGAAAACGTAGACTTATTTCGAAACTAGAAAGAATAAGATTACATTGCTTTAACCAAGCTTAAATGGTCGATTGACCATTCGTACTAACACTACAAGCTAACATGGCGCTTTGATTGGTGAAGCCTAACTTTGGCATGTGACAATCACATGAGTGTCCATGTTTGCCCATTAAGATCCACTCTGATGAGCATATTTCATAAAATTAGCAGGTGAAAGCAAGACACTTAACTAATTTCAAAAAAAAAAAAAAGAAGCAAGACGCTTAACTAGACCGACGAGAGAAATGTCTTTCTTACGAAACTAAAAGTGACAGATGTCGTCAAATTGTTTTGCCAACTATTATCCTTATATGGCATTAAATAAGAAATTTCACCTTAAATTGGTAATCTCGTGCCAAATGTCAACCTTACATGACAATAAGGCTCCGTTTGACAAGCGGGATTGAAATGAAATGGATTGGATTGGAATGAAAAATTATTGTCTTATGTTTGGTAGGACTTGAGGTTGGATTAAAAATTATATCATATTATGTTTGATACATATTAGAATTAGTTTGCAATAAAATTAATTTTATAAAAAATCTGAAAAAAAAAAAATAAAAAACCACAGTTCATCATCTTGTCATCGATCCAATTCATCAATATCTCTCACAATTCAACATCATTAAGAACTGTTCGTCAATATCATCAATTAAATTCATTAACATTATTATCCCTCACAACAACATCATCAACAACATCAAAACATGAAAAATGACAAAAAAAAAAAAAAACCCAGAATAGGGGTTCTAATTGAACCCAACACCAGATGGTTTTGGGTTCATCGGGTTCTGAGTTCGACTAACCTAAAATAGATCTCAACTTAGAAGAAAAAAAAAATGATAAAGAGGTTTTTGACATTGTTGGTTCGTCTGGATGGAGGATAAGATAAGAGAGACGAAAAGTGGTTTGTGGTGGTAGGTCAGCGTGGTAGAGATGAAAGAGAGGTAGAGTTCGTGACTCTGTGAGAGAGAGGATGAAATGAATTTTTTTTTTTTTTAAAAAAAAAAAAAAAAAAAAGGAATCCCATAAACCTGGGATTTTGGAAAGTTATGGTTCAACTTAGGATTCCATTTCTTAAGTTGAATGGGAATCAAGGTGGGCTTGAGAATGAAAAATTCATTTCCATCACTGACTCTAAACGTGGGATATGGGAGAATGGGAAAAAATGAATCACAATCTCACCCTAAATCCCACGTACCAAATATACCCTAAGTGTCCGTCTACGTTTAGGTTAGACATTTTTTGAGTAGGCAATGTGTGGAGTAGGTCTATAACTGTCCATATTTTTGTGGGTGCCAGAGTCGTTGGATTACAAGTTTTATCCCAGATAAGTGATCTCAATTGAAACATATAACCAAAAAAAGAGAAAGAGAAAGAGCAATATTTTTGTTTTTTATGAACCGGAGAAATATTAAGTTTTGTGTGTGACAACTGTGCATAAATTAAACCAAAATGAACTTGAATGTTGATTGTGATAGACTTCATCTATTCTTGTCTTTTTATGTCTAATTTTAGTATTTTTACTCTTTGATTTTTATTTTTCTATTCTGAAGTATTGATGAATGTTGTTATTCTTGAATATTGATGAATGTTGTTTCTATGTTTAATTTCTATTGGATGTTATTTTGTTCTTATCCTGAGGTTTTAAGTTGATTTTGTGATTTTAGGGTGTGTTTGGCACATAGGATTTAGGATGAGATTAGGATTCATTTTTTTTCATTTTGCTATATCCCACGTTTGGAGCCAATGATGGGAATGAATTTTTTATCTCATACCCACCTCCATTCCCATTCAACTTGGGAAGTGGAATCCCATACTCACTCATATCTTTCCAAAGTCCCAAGGTTATGGGATTCCTTTAAAAAAAAAGAAGAAAAAATTCATTCCATCTCCTCTTTCTCGCCACAAGTCACAAACTCTATCTCACTCTTCTCCACCATGGCGATCTATCACCACCACCACCACGTCGACCCACCGCTCTTCGTCACTCTCATCTCCTCCTTTGTCCATATGAACCAACAGAGGCAAGAACCTTTCTACCTTTTCTTTTTTCTTTTTCTTTTTTCTTTTTTTTTTTCTAAGTTGAGACATGGTTCTAGGTTCGACAACTCAGAACCACTTCGAACCTAGAACCAACTAGGTGGTTCTGGGTTCGACATTGAACCTAGAACTGGGTTCTGGGTTCATCGATGATGAACCCAGAACCTAGTTTTGAATAACCCGGTTTTAGGTTCGAAACCCGGAACCAAATGGTTCTAGGTTCGATCAGAACCCCTGTTCTAATAGTTTTTTTGGTCATGTTTGGATGTTTTGATATTGTTGATGATGTTGTTAGTATGGGAGATGCTAATGTTGATTAATTGAATTGATGATACTGATTAATTGTGTTTGATGATGTTGAATTGCGAGAGATGTTATGAATTGAATTAATGATGAGATGAAGAATTGTGGTTTTTTTTTTATTTTTTTTTAGATTTTTTATAAAATTAATTTTATATAATAAAAAATTAAAATTAATTTTATTCCAATCAAATCCTAACTTATACTAAACATGATATGGTATAATTTTTAATTCAATCTCAAGTTCTACCAAATATGAGACGAAAATTTTTCATTCCAATCCAATCAAATCTATTCCATTCTAATCCAATTCAATCTATTTCATTCTAATCCCGCGTGTCAAATGGAGCCTTAATTTATATGGATTTAGATGATTTTGTAATTTTAATTATGTGATTATGCTAAAGTGACTTTTTATATTGCATGAGACAAGTTTTATGATGTTTTGCGGTCATATGATATTATATTTTTACCCTATTATTATTTTTAAATTTTTTTTTTTTATAGGTTTGATCAAGTTTGATTGGCGGTGACTATCGAGGGAAGATCAAACCGAGTACTCGCCGAGTAGTCGAGTACTCTAATCGTTGAGTTGCTGAGCTATTTCAAATATAGATAAATCATTCACCCTTTATTATAATAATAGTGATGCAATAACCAATTCCAAAGAATCAAGAAGCAACAAACAAAGGAAGTATGTAGAGAAAAAATATCATTTCATTAGGGAAATCATTTGAGGGGGAGATGTGAACGTGATAATTATTGCATCACAATACAACCTTGTTGATCCGTTTACAAAGACCATAATGGCTAAAGTGTTTGCAGGTCATCTAGAGTGTTTAGGATTACAAGATATGTCTCATTTACTCTAGAGCAAGTGAGAGATTGTTGGGGTTTATACCCTTAAATATTGTAATTATGTAACTATTTTATAAATATTAATAAAGTTATCATTTAATTCAATATATTTATTTTGCAAAAATTGTGGAATCCACTCTTTCTTACGAGAAGTAGAAAAGTAGTTCCTTTGAGGTTGATTCAAGTCTTACACAATAAGAGTACTCGACTTTCTATTTATATGTAAAAAGATAAATTTATAAGTTGTTATGAATATATTGTTCATTAGAGAATCAATGATACTTACATAAACAAGAAATAATTAGAGAAGTAAAACGGGTATTTTGACTTAGCTCTAATTATGAATTACTTATGGAAGATCAAATCATATGTAGTGATTAAATCAATAGACACTGAAATTTCCAAATTATATAAAAACATCTAAAGTTTTGAAAGGGCAATAATAAATTTTTTGTGGAGTAACCCTAAGATTAAGCCTAGTGAATTATTTAATTAAAAAATTTAATTAATAATTTCGATATTATTGAAGCTCAAAACTATAGGTTCATCAGATCCTATCAATAGTTCATTTCACTATAAAAGACATGTATATAGAATATTATAATTGGACTGTCCAATTACAGGTATTACATAAGTAACAAAATTTGTGTTCACTTAATATTTGAATAATATTGATTATTCAAATTATTTAATAATTAATTAGTTATTTATTGGTTATGAATTTATAATTATTTAATTAATTTTATAAGAGGTCTTGAATTCGATTCTCAGTAATGACACTGGTTTAAATTAATTATAAATTAATTTATTAGAGATTATGAGTTCAATTCCAAAATATAACATAGAATAATTTCAAATTAATTATGTTATATACGGCAATGGTTTAATTCTAAATAAATTTGAGGTTTAATGTTAATTTTGAATTAATACAAACCCTAATTGTTGCCTACAAGGCTATGTTTGGAACGCATTTGGAATTTAAAATATCTCCAACTCTCAAATTCTATGTTTGGAGAGACCAACTTGGAAATAAAAATCCAATCTCATCTTCGTCTTAATCTCATTGTCATGGGAATACTCATTCCCAAACCTCACTATGGGATTAAATGAGATTGGATTTAAGGTTCATTAATTGTTTCTCTTTATTTTCATTAATTACACTACGATTTTCTTTCTCTTTCTTTTACCAGCCCCATTTCTCTTTCTTCTACCAATTTCATGTCCAAAATTAATCTTTATTTACTCATACTTTAAAATAATATAATTCTAAAAAAATCAATATAACTTTTTAGAAAAATAATTTGTAAGTTAGGTTATATAATAAAATGTTTAAATTAATTTTATTCTAATTCAATCTCAACCTATATTTTAGTATTTAAAATTAATCTTATATTTAAATTAATAAAATATTTTTTCTCATTTTTTTCAGATTTTTTATAACATTAATTTTCAAATTAATTTTAAATGTGTAATAAAGTATTTAAATTAATTTTATTCCAATCCAATCCTAACCTACACCAAACACAATAATTTTAATGAAATCTCAAGTTTAACCAAATGTGAGACAATAGTTTTTTAATACATTCAAATCCAATCAAATCAAATCTAATTTATTTCATTATAATCTAATTCATTCCAATCATACGTGCCAAATATAGCTTAAAAAGAACAAAAATAGTTTTATTTTCAAAAGAGTTTTTGGTAGGCGGTCTGTTTGAGAAACTAGAGAGATTTTTTTTTTTTTCAACAGCCAATATACAAAGAAGAAGAATCTGTGTTTTTCTTTTTTATATAACCAAAAATTAAACATTTGATTTGATTTTCTTTTTAGAAAAGAAATCAAAAGTAAGTGAGCACAATTGTTTCTTAGTGTAGAGACATTTCAATCCAATCCAATTCATTCCATTATAATCTAATTCATTCCAACTCTATGTGCCAAAAATAGCCTAAAAAAAACAAAAATAGTTTTATTTTCAAAAGAGTTTTTGGTAGGCAGTATGTTTGAGAAATTAGAGAGATTTTTTTTTTTTTTTTTCAATCGCCAATAAATAAAGACGAAGCATCTGTGTTTCTCTTCTTTGTATAACCAAAAATTAAACACTTGATTTGATTTTCATTTTAGAAAAGAAATGAAAAGTAAGTGAGCATAATTGTTTCCTAATGTAGAGACATATCAAGAAAGACAAGGTGGTAAACAATCAACAGAGATCAATACAGAAGGTAAAAGATTCAATCTTTTATTTCGTTTATTATTTTATTTCATTATTTTATAGATCCATGTTCCTAACTTTTATAAAAAGTTTTGAAACTTGCAGTTCCGTAAATTTTTAATTTTGTCAAAACAACAATTGTTTTTCCCAACCAAATATTCACTATTTGTTGGGTCATCGGTCGAATAGCAATTCACAAAGATCAATATAAAAGATAAAAAAAAAATGATCTTTTATTTCATTTATTATTTTATTTTACTATTTTATAGATATAGGTTCGTGATTTTTATAAAAAATTTTGAAACTCACAAATATATAAATTTTTTATTTGATTAAAATGACGGTTGTTTTTCCAATCGAGTACTCACTACTCGTTGAGTCATCGGTCGAATAGCGAGTATCAAGTTTTGAAACATACTTTGCAATTAAGGTGAATCAAGAAAATATTGAATTAAAAAGGTGAAATAGTTCATGTTGCTTCTTTTGTTTTTTCGTGAAACCGTTGTTGTTTGTTAGTGCGATGTTTTTAATGGGAATTTTGCAATTGTAGTTGAGTCTGAAGTGACATTTCTCGTATATTATTCCAACTTTGCAAGTTGACAAATAAAACGACGTAAAGTGATTGTTTTTCTAATGCCAATTGGATCGATGACATCAAGGCCATACTGGTTGTAGTATGTGAGCCGTTGGTAATTGTTTGTTTAGTTCTCATTTATGTGGAGCAAGTAAGCTCACAATGCATCTTACAAGAAAAGTAGGAGATAATTAAAAGTGGGGCCTCTCTCTGGACAAGAGACACAATAATTTCTTGTCTCTCACCCCTCTTTTCTGACATGAATGAAAAGGAGGAATTGGACCACTGGAGTGACCAGAATCTGTGGTGAAGAAATGGAATCGGCATCAAGTTTACAGAATACAGTAACCTTTGCGGCGATGGTAACAGTAGAATGCACAGATGTTGGTCTTTCAGTGATAAGCAAAGCAGCCATGAACCAAGGAATGAACAACTTTGTTGCAGTTGTTTATTATAATGCTCTTGCTACCCTCATACTTCTTCCACATTTCCTCATCCGCAGGTAAGCAGCCAGTACATTTACCATCTGTAATACTTTGAACTGTTTGTTGCATTTTGCAGCCTTGATGTCTAATTCTTGCAGGAACAAGAGGCCTCCTCTCACTTTCTCTCTCCTTTGGAAATTTTTCTTGCTTGCCTTGAATGGGTAATTTTAAATTCTCTAAACAAATGAGTTCATGTTGTTGCAGCATAAACTGGCTGTATAACTATATAGAAATTTGTCTGTGCAGGAGCTCAGGACAAATAATATACTTCATTGGTATTAAATTCAGTTCCCCTACTCTTTCATCAGCTTTGGGAAATCTTATTCCTATTTTCACTTTCTTGCTTGCAATCATGTTAAGGTAGAGTTTCTAAATTGCCTGATGAATTGTAACATGCCTGGTTCTTATCTGTATGCCAAAATAGAGTAAAATATGATGATGTTTTCCTTTGCTGAAAACGATACTTCAAATGTTAGGATGGAGAAGCTAGATTTAAGAAGATCAAGCAGTCAAGCCAAGGCCTTGGGTGCTATTGTAGCAGTAACAGGAGCATTTATAGTTACTCTATATAAGGGTCCACCACTCTTGATAAATTCATCAACTTCTGACTCTCCTCATCAGCTTCTTCATTCACAGGAATATCATTGGATCATTGGAGGCCTACTCCTTCTTGTTACTTTCGTTGAAACAGCATTGTGGAATGTTTTTCAGGTAGACTTCGAAGATCTGACATCATGAAAATGAAACTATTATTTGCTTTCACGTCATGTAATCCCATTCATTTACAATAATTATGTGTGAATAATATGATCCCGGAGCAGTATGGCTATGGATAACTTAGCATTAGCGGTATGGTTTCGTAGGCAGCCACTGTTCAGGAGTACCCAGAAGAAATGACCATTGTCTTCTTCTTTACCTTGTTCATAACAATTCAAGCTGGGATTTTCTCTGCCTTAGTGGAAAGAAATCTAAATGCATGGAAATTGAAGACTAAAACTGAAATAATGTCCATTGTTAGCCAGGTGAGAACAACTCCAAAGTCCAGATATAGCATTATTTTTCAAGTCTCTTTGTTTAGTTGATTTTAGACAGCATTTCTTGTTCCATTTCATCCTTGGCATAACGCCCTTTATCATTCAGTTTTTCGGTATTAATTCGTGGTCAATTTCAGGCTATATTTGGGAGTTTGTTCCGGATCAGTATTCATACTTGGTGCTTGCGTAAGAGGGGCCCTGTGTTTGTGGCCATGTTTAAGCCGTTGGGGATGGTCATTGCAGTTGTCCTGACATTCATTTTCCTTGGTTCAACTCTTTATCTTGGCAGGTTAGTGTTATGATTTTCTTCCACTCTGTATATATTATACAAACTCATTTTAGAATGAGGAGGTAGTTTTGTAGAATCAAGGTGATTTAATGTGATGTTTATTGCAGTGTGGTTGGAGGCATTGTAATTGCACTTGGATTTTACACTGTGATTTGGGGACAAATGAAAGAGAGGAAGGCAGTTTCGGAGAGTGAAGATTGTAGCCTGGAATCAGCCTATCAAAGAGCCCCTCTTCTGCAAAACCAATGAAGAAAGGTAAACAAGTTTGTAATAGCAATGTTAGAAACCAGTTTAGAAAAGAATACCATCATTTATGGGGTTTGTATCAGCAAATTGAGCAGATCTGTCCAACAGTCTCTTGAAAAGTACAACATAAGATCACTGCAATTTTAGCTACATATGCATATAGATCCATTTAGCTTTCTGATTTTATTTTTTTCACAACTCACAAGTCATAATCCTTTATACAAAACATGCAAATTCTCAATTTCTCATTAGGATATGCTTTGTATAAGAGAGGGATGATTCTACGAAAGCCCATCTAATTTGTGAAATGTCACAACATTATGATTATTTTAAGGGTGGCTCGATTGCCACGCAAAATACTCATTTACTTCTCACAGCCACCTTCGAAGTTTAAAAATTAGTGTTTTGGTTGCCCCACTTTATTAAATACCAAAAATATGTGGCCCTCTGCACCCAAAGTAATAGTTTTGATGGTCAATCACCCTAACTCAAAACAGTTATCCATCATCTTTTTTTAGGTCCTTTAAGAAGCGAGTTGGCCAATAATTCAAAGGTAGAGCATCTACATATTACGTAATGAAGAAATTTGTTTGTGCTTCAAGAGTGGGAGTAAATTGTAATTCACAAAAGATTTCTTCATTTTGAAAAATCATCCATTGTTTCCTTGCTTTCAGCAAATAATGAGAAGAAGAGTTTTCTTTTTTTTTTTTTTTAAGTTTTTCTTGCTTGCTTTGACAATATAAATGGGTGCATATGTTGGTTAATAATGATGAAATCAAGCGAAATCCAGATTGTATGCAACTAATAAAGAAATTTAAAAAATTGAAAAAAAAAAAAAAAGAAGATATTTCACCAATTATTTAGTGTACACATTAATGCATAAAAGAATATACATTTATATCTCAAAGTCTCAATGATTTTATTCTCAAAAAAAAAAAAAAAAAAAGTCTCAATGATGTTTGTTGGGTTTTGCTAACTTATTTGAGTAAGATTACTCAAATCAAGTTCTTTAATAACTACCTTTAGATTGATTAAAATAATAGTTATTGAACAATTTTACAATCAATGCAATGGTTGTTATTAAAAATTTTTACTTGATAACCTTACCTAAGACAGTAAATTAGCCAAATCTTTGATTTGTTTCTCAACTTTCTTTAAATCTTTGATTTGTTTCTCAACTTTTTTTAATTCTTAATCTACTGGCACGAGATCAGAACACTGTCGGTATCAGTTGAGATACGATTTTGAAGTACGGTTTGAATTTCTATCCCTAGAAACGAGAGAGGGTTACTCGGTTTGAATTTCTATCCCTAGAAACGAGAGAGTGCTACTCACATAGAGTGTAAAAACTGTCAATATTTAGTCAGAGATGCGAATCGAACCCTTAACATGAGCAAGGATGGGAGTGACTTAAGCCACAACAGCAACCCCACTTACTGTTGTTTCTCAACTTATTAAAATATATGTCAAAATTATATTGAATAATAAACTTTTAAGCAACAAAAGCTTTTCTTAAAAGACGGTTGTAGTGAGATGTTAGGTTGGTGGCACTAGCATCACTCTTATTTTCATATCATTACAAGGCAATCTGACATCCATGACATAGGGAACAGTCTACTCCTATAACATGAGAAAAAAAATATATATATATATATATGTATCTCCATATATTTTACTAAATACATAAAGTGAGATTCAAACTCATTCTATATTAAGAATGTAAAAGAGTTTATAAAAAAAAAAAATGTAAAAGAGAAATACATTAATAATTTGGTCTATGAATAGATGTACCGAAACTTTTTATTTTCATTAAAGGGTTACTTGCACAAACAGCCATTGACTTTAGGTAAAATTGCACTCTTAAACAACTTTTCCTTTTATTACACGAATCTTTCATGAGAATGGTCAACTAACTGTTTGACAAACTATTAAATAAACAGTCAAGGGGTAAAACATCTTTCAATTCATGACACATTTAAAAACCAAAAGAAAATATTAGATAGGCCAAAAAATGTTTTAGCAATTACACGTCTACCAAAATAAAAACTATAAATAACCCCACAAGTTATAAAAATTGTAATTCACCATAACCTACACCTACCATTTCTTCCCCATCGTTGTTGTCGCTACTGGTGTTACAACGGCAGCAAAAATTGATGGAGGCTCACGGCCTCCTTCCAGATCTTAGAGAAGGTTGCAAGCCTCCTCCCATTAGGGAGTTAACCAATCATAGCTTCATTTACTCGGAAGTAGCTCTCATTGGTTATTTATTATATTTATAATTTTTTATAAATTTTATTATCTATCAATATTTAATATTTTTAAATTGATTTTCTAATTTCTAAAAAATTTTGAAGAAAACAAATTAACTATCATTGTCAAAGCATTTTGATATTTTTAAGTGTTTTCATCCAGTCAAAACTCAGATGTAATAGAAGTCACCGGAAGTTGGGAGTGTTTGCGTAATTAATCTTTTGTTTAAATTAGGCTATTGTATTGTCCAATTAAAGCTAATACCAATAATGCAATAAAATAGTCGGATTTGATCATTTAAATCAACTGTAGTCGTAAAACATGGCATATTACCACTATCAATAGTAACGTGCAGGTTGGCTTAAATAACAAGTTTAATCCCATATATTAAACATATCCTAACAACTAAAATTTGATGGATCACATCATTTATTTTCATATTCTTAAACAACAAAAAAGCCTCTGCCCAACTATTATTTTATTACATTTAAATGAGGAAGTCAATAGTAAATGAATCTTGCTTCCTACACATTTTGGTCATGTTTGGTATGTCGGACTAGATAGGATGTAATGAGACATGCTTGGATTAGATTAAATTACTACTATACCACATTTCTTATTTGTCAGAAGGGCGAATTAAATGATGCCGTGTGTTCCTATGTTAGAGAGGGCAGCAAACGGATTTAACCACTAACTAAGGATGCTATATAAATACATTGTTCCATCACTAAGAAGGGGGAATCCAGTCCAAAAGCCTTAAAAAAACTAAAAGAGCTCTCCAAAGGGTTTCTTCTATGAAACTCAACCCCTTCTCATCTTGAAGGAGAATATCTCCACAATATCTATCTATATGAAAGGCCAAGGACTGAAGTAATAACTAGCCATTTGTTAACCAAGGGAGCCTTAATTGGCCCCCACAAAATTTAAGTGCATCAAACCTACTTTTTGGGCTGTCAAGGGATTCATATTGTCTAAGTGAAACTGTAGTGTCTTTTCTAGTTAAAGGGAGCTAGAGAGGATGTAAATCCATCTCTTGCTAGGGTCTTCATCACACGTTAAAGGGAAGTATCCCCAATCCTTTATATTCTTATTTATCTGTGTCATAACTACTTTTCCTAAGGGTTGCCTTCGTTTATCCCATCCAACTTGAGCATCGAAGGTCTTCGCGGGCAAACCTGCATGCAAGACCTTAATGATTTTCTACATCTCGCAAGTACTTACAGCCCCTAGGACTCATTATTCTCATATGTTATCCTCTCGGGATTTGCCTTATCCCCTTACTAGGGGCCAAAGGAATGAGTTGCCAATGGAAAGAGCAGCCTGCCCAAGGGAAGGAACAAGTCGCCAAGGGAAAGACTAGCTTGCCCAAAGGGAGAAATGTCTCACCTAAGGGAAAGGATCCCCTTATCTAAAGGGATCCAAATTGAACCTCTCAACTCCCTAAGTTGTATTCTCTTTGTAGTTCAATACATCTATTGTTGATGTGACCAATTTTTATATCAACACATATATTTCAAAAATAAAAATAAAAATAAAAAAATAAAAAAATAAAAACAACTTACAAATGGGAACTCAAATCCATGGAGGATAATTTGGAAATCAATCAAAATGGTTTGAAATAAAATATTTCTTCTACTCATAAATTAGCCTACTTGATTGTTTCATCATCTGGATAATAAATTTAAATAAATTTCTAAGAAATCTATCTTTATTCATACTTTTTTTATGTAATTTTCCCTTCTCTATAACACATTTCCAACTTTATTAGCCTACTTGATTTTTTGAAATAATAAAATAATATCATTTATCATCTTTATAATTTTTAAACTTTAGCGTAATCACATTTCACTCCTTAGTATAGATGGTTATTGTGGAAGTAGTTATATCAAGTAGACGAAAATAGATATATGGACTATGCATGATTGTGAGAAAGTTTTAACTTGATTGGCGTCAATTTAAAAATAATAATAATAATAATAATAATCTTTCACATTCAAAATGAGAAAAAAACAACAAAATGATATTTAAATTAAAAAAGAAAAAGTAAAACAAAATAATTAAAACTCAAACTTAACAACATGAAATATATGACGTGGGAGTTGGATGTTCGGTTAAAACAGGTGCTCGTATCAGATACCTTATAAAAAACCACGACGACAACAGAAAAAACAACCACACCCTAAGTCATGTAATCGGATCCTCCTCCTAACCATCATATTCTCGTCAACACCCTCGACGGAACCAACTTCCATCATCGCCGCCGCCCATCGCGCCAACCCCATGCGCGATGCGCCGCGCTTCTCCTTCAATGCCCCATTTGACCCCACACTAAAAAGGGTTGATTTTTCTTTGATGGGTCGAACCAAACCGGCGACCCCATCTGAGTCCTCTTCTCATATTTGAAATTTCAAGTTCCCAAGTATTATCATTTCATATCCACAACAATGGTGGGTCTATGGTTTTCGACGGATTCGTTGCCGTTTGCGGCGATGGCGGTGGTGGAGATCGGGGAGGTGGGCATGACAACACTGGCCAAAGCAGCCATGAGTGGTGGCATGAGCAACTTTGTTTACGTTGTTTACTACAATGCTCTTGGCACCTTCTTTCTTTCTCATTACTTCATCTATCGCTGCTACAGGTCTCTTTTCTTGTTTTTTTTTTCACTTTCTTCTCTTATTACTTATTAAATGAAACTCCTTTCCTTTAATTTTTTTTTTTTTTTTCATTTCTAATATGCAGAGGCAAGGGCCCTCCACTCACTTTCTTGCTCCTCTCTAGATTCTTCCTTCTTGGCCTAATTGGGTAACACATTGTAGTTAAACAGTTTAAAGCGTTTTGTTTTGTTTTGCTTTGTTCTGTTCTGTTTTTATGTCGTTTAGACTAATTTATTGTTTTAGAATTCAGATGATTATTGGTGGATAATATATATGTTTTGCAGGATATGCTTTGTGCAGCTTTCTGCATTTACCGGCATCAAATACAGCTCCCCGACTCTTGCTTCCACTATGGGAAACCTGATTCCTGGAATTACATTCCTGCTTGCTGTTATTGTTGGGTAGGGGATGGCTCTACTATACTTGATGTTGTTGCTTTGTGGTAACCATTATATCATTTGATTTCCATTCTTATTCCCTGACTTAAATAGTCGGTTTTTCATTTAATTGACTTAATTGTGGCATGTAAAGTATGTCTTAATTCAAACAGCTATAGCAATACAAGCTGATTAAGTAGAGAGGTCAGTAGTTTAGTGTATAAAGGTCAATTCACTAGTGGAAATAAATTGTTTTCTTCTGCCCGAAGGAAAAATCATAATCTTGGCAATATTCTATTTTGAAGTATACTGTAACACTAGCGGCGATTATAAAATGTAAACAGAATTAAGATATTACAAATATCAGTTAATGTAATTTCTTAATTCGTTTCTTATTTCTCTAATGTATGGTCTTATATTTGAATAAGTTATGTTAGTTTGATTTTCTTTCTCAAATATGGTTGTTCATCTATTACAATATGTTTAAACTGAATATTTTTGTTTTATATATAACACAATTGAATGTTTTATTAAGGATGGAGAAAATAGCTCTCAAAAGCCGAACCAGCCAGGCTAAAATTGTAGGTACCATTGTATCAATATCAGGAGCATTTATCGTAACTCTGTACAAGGGCCCACCTCTGATGGGATTCTCATCGTCTTCTCATTCGTATTTTCACCTTCCTGTCGCACAATATTCAAACTGGGCTCTTGGAGGCCTTTTCCTTACGGTAACTTGTGTGTCATCTGCAACTTGGAAAATTTTTCAGGTATCAGTATGTTTATTTGACAGACTTCGCATAATGCAAATTATAAAGCAATTTTAGAATTCAAAAGATGCAACTATAAGCAGTGAATTTGGAGGATTGCTGCACATAGCATACAAAATAAGACCGTTTTATTTTGACATTTGGACGTTTTAAAAATCATGAAGTAAAGATGATGTCGTCCAAACCATTTATGAAATAATATACATTCATGAGTTGCTTATAGATATTGTACGGCTAGAGTAGGTAAATGAGATACAAGTAGCTCAAACTTGTTGGAAACTTTTAAACCTAAGGATGGTCTTCCTTGGAGAAACTTATCTCATTTTCAATTCCAGGCAGCAGTTTTAAAGGAGTATCCTGACAAAATGACCCTCATCTTTTTCACCTGCTTCTTTGGGACTATTCAATGTGCAGTTGTTTCTCTCATAGCAGAAAGAGATCCAAGCACTTGGAAAGTGCACTCTGGCACTGAAATGATTGCTGTCGTCACTGCGGTATAATACATTCTATCTCAGCTGTTCTATCGTAGTTTTAGTACCCCCCCTCCGGCACCCACACCTTTCGACACCCCACCTTTTTTTTTTTTTTTTTAGTGTTTAGGCTTGGTAAAATGTGGTGGGAAGTTTGTCAGATTTCGATCCCTCGCTGACACACTGCTTTGGCTACATTTTAGGCAATAGTGGGAACTGTCTACAGAACTAGCGTTATAGCTTGGTGCCTGCACAAGAAAGGGCCTGTTTTTGTAGCTTTGTTTAAACCCCTTGGAACTGCTATTGCGGTGGTTATGGCAGTTATGCTTCTTGGTGAAACCCCCCATCTTGGCAGGTATATAGATGACTTTCTGAATCATTCTTCAGTTTTGTATTTTACATGTATTGGCAAAAACTTAAATTGATTTGAATACACACACAGCTACGCACACACATCCATGCTGTGCTATTATTATCCAGATCCTGAATGAAGAGTTTACTCTTCTTCCTCTGTTTTTTCACCAGTCTTAGTGGTTTTATATAAAGTAAACAGCATTGTAATAATGTATAATGTTTATGCAGTTTGATTGGAGCAATTGTAATTGCGCTTGGATTTTATGCTGTACTATGGGGACAAGCCAAAGAAAACCTGACTACTGGCAACATTAGTAGCTTGGAATCACCCAACCAGAAGATTGAATTCTCAAAACACACATGATAGAATAGACATGAATGTTTGTAAGCTTGTCTAGAGAAAATTAGAGATTTTAAACAAAATCACAGAATTTAGTTAGTTTTTTCGTTTTCCTTAAATCCGGATTATATGAAATATTATGTATTTTTTTATCAAAATTGATTAACACTAATATTCATAGGAATCTCATGGGGACATAGTAAAAGCAAACCGTTTAACACAGCAAAGAGAAGTGTATTTTTTTTTATTGAAGTTCAGAGCATCCTCTGTTCTCTTCTCTCTATGATAGTGTTACAATGTTGTAGTATTTGAAGCTCCTATGCATGCCTGAAAACTTTTAGAGACCACAGTTACATTTTATCACACACACACACACACACAAAATAAGAAAAACAAAAAATAAAAAAAGGCCCTTGAATCTGCATATCCTGAACATGTTACTGGTGTTTAAGATTAAAAGAACTAAAATTCTCAACAAGCAGAGTTTGTGTAAGGTCAGTACTGTTCGTGAAGTTGGAAATTTCCTGAAGTGAATATGAATGCAATCTCTTTCGCAAAGGCTTTTGGTAATGGTAATAATAGATAATGTTTATGCAGCTGGCTTGGAGCAACTGTAGTTGCTTTCACATTTTATGCTGGCAAAGAAAATAGCATGACTGCTGGTAACCTGAATAGCTAACCAAAAGATTTCTTTCTTCTCTTCTTTAATTTTTGGTGAAATTCCAAGCAAAAGATTACATGAGTCCAAAAAAATATCTATATGTTCATTCTTCTAAGACATCAATTATTGTGAATATTAGTTTCATTCAGTCATATTTCTATCTTTCTCACAACTCTTATTGGAAAGATATTGACTGTGATTTTCTTTTCTAATTTTTGAGTATCGCCATTAACATACGCATTAGCATAGTCTTGTAAAATATTAAAAATACCAAGCAGTAATATGATGATGGTAGTCAGAGGATCTGAATATCTGATATTATATTATGAAGCACATGAGCAAAATAAAGAATCTTTTTATATTATATTCATCTACTGAAGCAAGCACATGAAGAGTCAATGGTAGAAAAAGGAGATTCATTAAGAAAACGAAGAGCAAAAGAGTAAACATTTTAGACCAGAGAGAGAGATGAAAATGAAGAACCACCACAAGAATGTTTTGCTACTAACAGCCATGGTTGCAGTGGAGTGCACCACTGTAGGATCGAACGTTCTATTCAAGGCAGCCACATTGAAAGGGATGAGCTACTATGTCTTCACCCTCTATTCTCATGTCGCTGCCAATCTTTTTCTCCTCCCTTGGCCCTTCATTTTCCCCAGGTATCCCCAATCTTCGCATCATCATTGTAGTATCCATCTTTTCATGAACAAACCATTTACTTCTTTTAACAAATATTTTCTCTATTGGTATTTGATATATGTAGTGCAGCAGTGCTTCCATCATGCAAGTCACCTCTTGTCTGTAGAATCTGCCTTCTTGGCTTTATTGGGTATGTACAAGTACTACTGCAATTCTGAGATCTAATCATAATCAAGAATGTTAACTTGTTTTTCATTTCTTGGAGGGCACAGAGTTTTGTCTCAGATACTTGGTTATAAGGGCATTGCATACAGTTCTCCAACTCTTGCTTCAGCAATGAGCAACCTCACCCCTGCTTTCACCTTTGCACTTGCCATCATTTTCAGGTTCCTTCTTCCTTGTGTTGTTTGTTGTTCTATTGTTTCTGATTCTGAGACTTACATAATTGCACCATCACTGGGTTCATCACAACCCAACCCTGCTATGTTAATGTAATCAACTGATTAAAATTGCCTCAGATAAGCATGATGGAGAAGTGTTGAACACACTATAATTTCCTAAATTCCACTGACTAAAGCAATGTTATTCATTTGTGTATTGACTGTTAGTATATGCAGAAAATTCTAATAATGTTAAGATTTGTAAAAGAGACAAGAATCTATTCAAATTTGAGTGATTATTAGCATCTCATCTCTTGAATGATGAAAGTCGTTTGTGTATGTAACTTTAAAACAAACACTAACAGGACAATCAATTCAGTTGTTCACAAGTTAGACAAGTGATATTAACAATATTTTGATGAGAAAAGACATGTATTACTGCCTAATATGTTGTCTGTTGTGGTGCATGTAATTAGTAGTCTCATAAGCCATAACTTACGATTAGTGTTGCATGTCTGCTTGGCCATCATCACCACTCTCTCTTTCTAGATTTGGCTTTTCTTCCTGTTCTCATTTACAAGTCTCAAAACAGGATGGAAACGCTAGCTATAAAGAGTTCAAGCACACAGGCCAAAATATTTGGCACCATACTATCAATATCAGGTGCATTAGTCATGGTTCTTTATGAAGGCCCAACAATATTTTTATTATTTTCCCCTTCATTTTCAACACCTTCACATCTTCCTCAATCCTCATCACAATCGAATTGGGTTGTTGGTGGCCTTTTACTTGCCGCTCAGCACCTTCTATTTTCAATCTGGTACATTATCCAGGTATATATATATATAGTACGTTCCTTGAAAAATAAAGCAAAAAAACCCTTAGAAAATGCTTCAAAAGTTTCTGACTAGAATTTTGTGGCATTTAACAGACCCAAGTTATGAAGATATTCCCATCTGAGTTTGTAATAGTCTTAATCTACAACTTGTGCGTAACCATCATATCAGCACCTATATGTTTCATGGCTGAGAAAGATATGAGTGCTTGGAGACTAAGACCTGATATAGAATTGATTTCAATCATATACTCGGTAAGAATGTGAGCAGACCGGATTTCAGAGTTGGCCAATGGAAGTGTCTAATTGCATATATACTCTTGTTTCAGGGATTTTTTGTAACATTCATGAGTAATAGTGTACATACATATGGGTTGCGCATGAAAGGCCCTGTCTACATAGCCATTTTCAAGCCATTGTCAATTGCCATTGCTGCTGCGCGCTATGGGTGTCATGTTCCTTGGGGATGCTCTTTATGTAGGGAGGTACTAATTAAACTAATTACTATACTAGTTGGTTCATATGAATAATTATTGTCATCTTGACTAATCCTCTAATTGTTGCAGTGCTATTGGAGCTGTAGTAATATCTATTGGGTTCTATGCTGTGCTATGGGGAAAGGCAAAAGAAGGAGAGCCAAAGGAAGACTCTGGCTATACTGGTCTACCAACCTCTTCTAATACTGAAGCCTTAATTGCAAAGACTGGAGATTCTTAGCTGATATAAACCTTTTTTTTTTTTTTTCTTTTAATTCTTTTAAAATGATCAGTAGGGTGAAACCATCTAACAATCATTTACATGATATATATTATTCTTCCCTTTATTTCAGGTGTCAAATGGTATGTATGTAAGTATATGTGGTATTGAAGCCTTGGAAGTAGATTTTTCTTCCTCCATACCTTCTGTTTTTGTTGAGATTCCTTCATCGTACTTTTAACATAGGATTATAACTTAACATATATATATATATATATATTAATATGACCATTTTATTGATTAACCCTTAGAAATTTTGAGAGAGAAAAATTCACTGTAAAATAAATTCTATTTTTGTGATCTTTGTTGGAAATTAACCTATCATCATGTAAGTTTTGAGTTATACCGGCTTTTACAAAATTCTTTAACTAACGTTGATCAACATTAACTAGGATTGTCCGAAAAGTGAGTTTTCTAGTTTGTTGGCTGATTTCTGATGTTTGTTTTTAAATTCTTCTAAAATCCTATTTATGCATATCAATTTCCAAGCTCAATGCAAGTTTGGAGCTTAACCGACTTCATGAAGCCTTTAGACTAACACCAGAAGCCGTTAATTGATGCTAACAGGTGGTGATCATAAATTTGCGATAATTGTAACTTTTCTAGTTTTTCTACTGATTTTCTTTTGTTTGTTTTTAAATCCCACTTACTCTTCTTCAAGATCAATTTCCAATCTTTATGTAAGTTTTGAGTTTTATTGGCCTCATTAAGTTCCTTACCTGATATCAAAAGATGCTAACGGGGGCTAACTGAAATATAAAAGTGAGTTTTCTAGTTTTTTAGCTAATTTATAAATTCTATATTTTTTGTGTTTAATTGCAACTGAAGTCCCTTTATTACATATAACTCAAATCTCCATGCATGTTTTGAGTTTTACCGACTTTTTTAAAACCCTTCAATTGACATTAAAGGTCTCTAAACGATGATAATCTGTTTTAATTGAAACTGTATAAGAAGTATAATTTTCTTAGTTTTTTTAAATGATTTTACTGTATGGCTTTAGATTTATTCGTACTCTTTTATAAGAGCAAGATGTTATTTCTATGAACTTTTGAGTTTTACCGACTTTATTAAAATCCTCAAGTTGACGTCAAAGAATTAAAACCTTTAAATTGACATCAAAGGGGACTCTAAATGATGATAACCTATTTTAATGGAAATCATACGAGAAGTGTAATTCTTTTAGTTTTTTAAATGATTTTATTGTGTGGCTTTAAATTTGATTCTACTCTTTTGTAAAATCAAGGTTTTATGTAATTCTTTTAGTTTTTTAAATGATTTAATTGTGTGGCTTTAAATTTGATTCTACTCTTTTGTAAAATCAAGGTTTTATGTAATTCTTTTAGTTTTTTAAATGATTTTATTGTGTGGCTTTAAACTCTTTTGTAAAATCAAGGTTTTATGTAATTCTTTTAGTTTTTTGGTAAGAACAAAATTTTATGTAATTCTTTTACTTTTTTTTTGTAAGAACAAAATTTTATGTAATTCTTTTATTTTTTAAGATGATTTTATTATGTGGCTTTGAATTTGACTAGACTCTTTTCTAAGATCAAGATTTTATTTCCATAAACTTTTGCGTTTTATAGACTTTATTTAATCTCTCATTTTTATCACTGTTTTTTTTTTTTTTCTAGAGAACTGCTGGAATCTTTTTATAATTTTTTTTTTGTTAGAAAATTGTTGGAACCCGCCGAAAATACACACTATAGAAACAGTCCGGATAATTACTTTTTATCATTTTTTTTGGTCGAAACCCTCTACGAATACACACTATTAGAATGCACCCACCTTCCTCCCAAACCGAGAAAATATATACTGTTAGAACGGTCCGAACAACTATTTTCACAATTAATTAGAAAGACGATGCAGATCTGATAATACATCAACCTTCTTTTTATCATAGAACTATTGAAAACCCATCGAGAATACACACTATTAGAATGCGCGCCGCCCCCCCCCCCCAACCGAGAATACACACAATGTTAGAACACTCCATATGACTATTCCCAATACATATAATATTATAACGGTTTAGATAACTATTCTCATAATCAATCAGAAGGATGGTTCTGATTTAAGAATATATACTATTAGGATGGTCCTAATAACTAGTTTCATAATTAACAAACAAGATGGTCTGGATAAGTATTTTCACAATCAATTAGAAAGAAGATTACCCACATATTCAGAGACGGAGGGTTGTTTGGGCTAGGATTGGCTCAAGCCTATTCTAGTCCATGTTATTAAATATTACAACTTTAACTGCTTCTGGCTTTCGGCCCTCTGCCTTTACTTTTCTTCTCTTTCTCGTGGGCCCCACACTTTTGTCTTTATTCATCTGGCTTCTTGCTTTTTTTCCCCTAGTCCCCTTTGATTCATGGATTGGCTTCTTACTTCCAATCGATTTCTTTATTTTCTTTTTCTTTTTTTCTTTTTTTCTCTCTTTAACTTGATTTCTTTTTTCTTTTTTTTTCTACTTGAGCATAAAGTGGAAACAAACAAAAGATCATTTTCGTTGACTCCATTCTCCACATTAGGTATGTATTTTTAGAATTTTTCATATTTAGTTATCTTATTTAATGTTAAAATTTATATTTATTTTGATTTATTGATTTGTATTATTAAACTTAGTTTCATTCCATAGTTATGTCAATATCAACAAGTGATCTCATCATTTTGAATATATAAACAATTAATCTTCAAATTAAGTATGTTATTCTATAAAATTTATGAATTTGAATTGTTATTTTGTTTAAAAATTTAGGGTTATTATAATTTTTAATTAAGAAAAATTTAGATATTATCATTGTTAGTTTATTTTGTTATGAATTTGAATAGTTTATAAATTGATTATATTGATTAAAAATTTTAGGATAACTATAATTTTTAGTTATAAAAAATTGAGGGATAAATTAATTAATTTAATTTTTTTATCTAATTAATTTATAGACAATTGATTTAAATAATATTTATAATATTTGAAATAATATGTAATTGTCTTGTGAAGAAATAAAATCTTTATTTATGATATTTGTAATGAATATTATTTATGTATTTAAATATTATTTTTGATGACTATAAAATTAATGAAAACTTCGTTGAAATTTTTATAAAAATTTTAGTCCATCTTACTAATAATTTCTAACTATATCTATATATATATATAATATATTTTAAAGGATAATCGTGGATGTTAAACTCATGATATTTTAAGATTAAGAGATGTATTATGTTATCACATCATTGAAAAGTGATATAAATGTGATATTCCTCGGCGGTTTCCGTTGTTGTTCGTTCTAGGGGCGGTTGATTGAGATGACGATTGTTTTTGGGACGTGGATTGAAGTGCGAAATGACGTCATGGAGATGTTAAAATATAATATAATATAATGGAAGGGTGTTGAAGTTTACTATGAAGAAGGATTATTGAATTAAAATGGATGTTGGTGATGGACCATTAAAACACACTTTTTGGTGACTGAAACAGGAAGCGTACCCCTACAAGCAATTAAAATAGAATATGAAAATGGAAATTAATAATTGACGCAAACTGAACGGTTTGATTGGGGAACAAGAGGGGCCCATTAATTACATTCCAAGAGTGTGTGGAGGGCACGTGCCCTTTGTACATAGAGGAGGCGTGTTGTGTCGGGCACGTTCCCTTGCACTTGCTTTGAAAATGTTCTCTCCTCCTCACCCTTCCTCTCTCTATAAAAGCCTTTTCTTGTACCCTCTATCCTTCTTTTTTTTTGTTTTTTTCATTATTTTGTCTGCAACCATTTATGAAAAGCTCGTTTCTTCAATCTCGATGTTCTTGGAGTGGCTGCCTTAACCATTAAGTGTGAAAAAATAGGACCAAAAGATACTCGTTTAGGGGTAATGCTTCTCGTATTTATATCGTGTTATTTTTTTAAAAAATTTTGAATTAATTAAAATAATTCAAAAATATATGTAAGAATACAGTCTGATTTTTTTTTTTTCAATTATATTTTGAGCTGAAAATAATCAAGTCCATATAAATACGTTAGGTTTGAATTTAGAACCGTTTTACCAAAATTACGCTTTCTAAAAGGTCATATAAAAATATTATACATACAAAGTGAAAATATTGAATTAAAAATTACTTTTTTTGAATTATTAAAAAATTTAAAATTGAGAAAAAATAACATTATTCAAACTCATTATTCTATTAGTGCATAAGCAAAAAGTTGACCTCAAAATTAATCCCAACTTCAACGAAAATCTTGAATTTTGAAAATATTTATTATTCTTCTTAACCTTGATCGGATTCATAAATAATGGATTATCAGATAACAATAACAAAATCATCATAGACTATATTGATATCACATAAATCGTACTTTAATTTCTTCGAACTAGTATTAGTGGAAACAAATACTCTTATATAAGAGATTACAACCTTTATAATAAGCAAAGACACGTGTTGAGACATAAACCAATGATAAAATGTATTTTCCAAAGCGATGTTAAATTTGGTGGTGCATCTTATTTTGTTAATGAGAGGTTACAAAACATGGGATCCCAATCAAATCTTAATTTTTTTATAATGAGTATCGGTCCCAACGAAATTGATATATTATTGTATAAGATTACAAAAAATACAATAAATTCCAATCGACTTACCTTGTAAGTTATAACAGTTGACATCTTTGATTATTAGACGCAACATGCAAGATCCTTTTCACACTAGTACTTTTTGTTATGATATATATTATGTACAAATCACGTGATGCAACTCCAATAATTACTGAACACAATATGACCAGTCACAATTAGAACCATCAAATCAGCATTGGCCTTATCGCTTCCTTTTTATGGTAAAAAAAAAATACCAAATCAACCAATTGTTATAGCATTACTCCATTACAATTTGCAAAAGACATAGACGACGTGAAATATGAGAAGTAAACAAATTCTTAAGCCAATCGTCTCCTCGATGTCTCACTAACAAGAGAGAGAATTTGTAGTAAGAGAAAGTCTCGTAAAATGAGTTTTTTTTTGGCTAGGTTCAGATCGATTTCGACGTTTTCTTGTTTCTCTCTCCTTATCATCATCGTTTCCTATTTTTGGGTTTCTCACTTGTAATTTTTATTGTTTTTGGGGATTTTAGGGTTGATCCAATTGATCCCAACTCTAAAAACCAAATTTGTTCTAATAGGTTTTTTTTCTTTTTTTCTCGTAAGTAATAGGTGAAAATCAACTGCCTTTAGTCTCCTTATAGCTAGCATCAGAGTGCTTACCACTTGATTTGATGTTCAAATCTGAATCTCTTAGCTTTATAAGGTCGATTCAAGTTTAGAATAGAGATCGAATTGTTGTAGGTATGGTTTTCCATCTATGGCGCCTTGTCTTGGTTTCCATACGCTATCCTTCAATGACTAACTTTTGGGTTATGGAAGATGTATTATATAGCCTATTTTGGGGGTTTCTGATTTTTAGTTTGCTTTGTTCTTTGTTTTATCTTGTGTTTTAGTTAGTTGGTCATTGGTTGAAGATACGTCGCTTAGCCACTACCTTGATTGGGTCTTGTCTGGTTTTTTCCCGACCTTCTTAGCTTGTCTCTCTATTAAGGACATTTTTTGGTCTAATTGTGTTTCAGTTGATAGCCCCACATTTGGTTGGTCTTTAGGGTTATATGTTTATGGATCCCAAAATTGGGAAAGTTGGTAATGAAGATTCCAAAATTTCAAAAAAAAAAAAAAGTTCTTAAACTTATCTCAACAATGTTTGACAAATTAAATAGAGATATAGTGTAAGGTTTTTATAATAAGTGAAATAAAAGATTTATGTATAATAAACAAATTAATTTTAAAAATATTTAATTCATTATCTTAAAACAAAAGCCTTGAAATAACAAATTTATCTATGGTCAATTACTTATGCTAAAACATATTTTTTAAAGTAAATAAATTGTACATCACTTCTTAGTTGGAAACTTAATACACCTCTCTGTTAATTTTAATGGTTAAGGTTTGAATCTCATCATATGTACGTTATAAATTTTACCCTTTTGGTATGAGAGCACATATCCAATTACATTAGTAGATATTGATTTGAATGAATTTTGACAAAATTACGATATTTTATGTTAACGTATTATAATCTTAAATTATAAATACTATAATTAGGTTATTTTTTATTAGTTTAAACTTTTAGGTCTGATAGTAATTAACATGGTATCAGGGCTTGAAGGTCTCTGATTCAAATCCTCTTTCATCCCTTTATCTGAAAAATCTTCACATTACATGTTAAATGATACAGGCTGTTTAACATATATCTATTATTTATTACTTGCCCACGTTATACATGAATGAGCGTATTAACATATAATAATCTTAAGTCTTAAATATTATAATTGGACTCGCTCTTGTTAACTTAAATTTTTAGATCTGATGATAACTAATATTTTGATTATTAATTTTAAAAAAATAAAGAAATAAATATAAAAATAATATAAGAATAATCGTAATAAAATCCTAAAAAGTATTCATCGTAAACTATTTTTATCTATTTGGGATAATAAGAAATCAGACATCATGTTGTGAAAAAAAATAAAAAAATAAAATCAGACATCATACTAAGTATAAAACAGAGCTTTGCCCCCTCAGCCAACACTATATTGCTGTCTGTCTACTCAGCTCCCAACGCCAACCCAAAATTCAACAAAATTTAATTTATTCAACTTTGCTGGGTGTGTGCTGGTGTGAGGAAGAGAGACTAAAGATGGCAGGACGGGACTACTTATACAGGGAAGTGGTGCCGTTTACGGCGATGGTGGCAATGGAATGCGCAAACGTGGGCTTAAACACACTCTACAAAGCAGCCACTTTGAGGGGCATGAGTTACCATGTCTTTGTTGTCTATTCTTATGCTATTGCAGCTGTTGTTCTTCTTCCTGCTCCTTTCTTCTCTCACAGGTTCTCTCTCTTCTTCATATTTTATTTAATGAATGATTTTTGCCAAAACTAACATGCACACAATCAATAACTTTGTTGTTTCTCTTTGTTTTAATTACATGCAGATCAAGAGTCCTTCCTCCTCTCAACTTTTCCATCATGAGCAAAATTGCTCTTCTTGGTCTAATTGGGTAGGCTTCAATTCTAACAAATTTTCTATCATTCAAGTCCAAAATTTTTCGAGATCATTGAAGAGGATTTTTCACTTTAAATTTTCTCTATGTTGATAATTTAATTTTATTTAACAAAAAATTGAGCAGGGGTACATCACAGATAGTGGGTTACACAGGCATCAATTACAGCTCCCCAACACTAGCTTCAGCTATCAGCAACCTCACCCCAGCTTTTACTTTCCTTCTGGCCGTCATTTTCAGGTTTTTGCAATTACAGAAACAACCTTTCTTTTTTCCTCATATTTACAAGAGAATACTACTTTTCAGTTTGAGTTCAGAGCATTCGTCGACGTCTTCACTTTATCTTTTTATTTTTTTGTGTGATTTTGAACTCTTATGGCTTTTTTTCTTTTTGTGGGAAATTTCATTGTACCTGTCAAAATTTGGCCTAACCCACCGACCTAGTTTTGGAAATTTTGCATAAATAAAATCTATCGAGTTGCTACCTCAAAAAAACAAAAAAAAAAAAAAAAAGACGAAATTACAATTTAGCTACCCACGCGAAACTCTAATTCAAGCGGAGCACATGTTTGGATATTATTACAATTTACCTACCTCCCGTTATCAACTTTCCGTTAAAATTGCCTGTGAACAGTAAAAAAAAAAGTAAAAAGACGAAAATATCCTTGATTACTGAAGTTGACGTAATTGACCGAATAAAAAATTGAAAAATCAAAATTGAAAAATTGAATAGAGATTGAACTGCTGCCTTTGTTCTGGTTCAGCTCCAGTCACACTTCATCACTGTTCCGACAAGATTTGGTCGCGTTCGGGGTCTGATCTCGAGCTGAAAATGGCGTGGATCAGCTTGTTTTCGCGTCGGGTCTTCCTGGTGGTCGTGATGGCACTTGCCGTCGCCGGTTTTGCTCCGATCTACCTTCAATCTGTCGCCGGTTCTGCGTGCGTTGAGGACTGGTCTTGGTGGAGTTCGGCGAGGTCTGGTTCGTGCTTGGCGTCAGCTTGAGCTAGGTTCTACAGGTCGTGTGCGTCGGCAACTCCCCTCGGGTCTTCGTGGTGGTCGTGATGGCACTTGCCATCGCCGGTTCTGCTCCGATCTACCTTCAATCTGTCGCCGGTTCTGCGTGCGTTGAGGACTGGTCTTGGTGGAGTTCGGCGAGGTCTGGTTCGTGCTTGGCGTCGGTTTGAGCTGGGTTCTACAGGTCGTGCGCGTCAGCAGCTCCCCTCGTCGTCGTCGTCGGTCTGGTTGGGGTGCAGCAACGGGTCTGGTTTGCTTCGGCTGCTCGGTTTGTGGCGAGATCGTGGCTGTGTCGACGAGCTTGGCGTTGATCTTGGTCTGGTCGGAGTTGCTCGGTCCGTCGGTCCTCCTCTTCTTCTTCTTCTCTTATTCTTCTTCTTTCTCTCCTTCATCTTCTTCAATCTGCCCTCACCTTCTTCCTTTGGCGTTCATCCCTTCACCTCTTCCATCTTCCTTCACCTTCTTCCATCTGCTACATCTGAGAAATTTTTTTTTTTTTAATTCATTTAATTTTTTTAATTTTTTAGACCACTGTCCATCGAAATGACAACTTTACTCCTGAATCAGTTCACGGTAACAGAAAGTTGATAACGGGAGGTAGGTAAATTGTAATAATATCCAAACATATGCTCCGCTTGAATTAGAGTTTCGCGTGGGTAACTAAATTGTAATTCCGTCAAAAAAAAATCCATCGAGTTGCTACATATTTAAAACAACAGAGTTGTCAGTTTTTTAGATACCAAGGATATTTTTCGGTAATATTCGTAATAATAATAATAATATTATTATTGTTATTAAATACGTTTATTTATATCGTAATTATGATTCGGAAAATTGATTTTTTTTTTTTTCCTTTATGCTGTTTGTTGGGTTGGCTATTGTCGATTTAGGCTTTTAGATTAGAGTGGGCTGAGGGCCTGAGGCTGCCCAACCTGGCTTAATTGGGCTTTGAGTTCTTTAGCTACATCTCAGCTTTCAGCCCAGCTCTGTAAAATGGTGTACGGAAATCTTTTTATAATATTATTTGAGATACATAAACACGAATTGAGATATTATCAAACTAAATAAATATTCTTTACTATTATATTAGAAGCCATAATTTACATGAATTTTGATTCACCATTTGAAAGTAGTTCTTATAAATTATGATGAAACACAATTTTTCAAAAATCATTTGGACATTATTTACAGATAATAATAATAATAATTTGGACACAATTTTATAGAAGAGAGTTTAACGGGTTATAATTATTTTTATATTTCGAACAATTATGAGAAAGCCGAGTATACAACTACAACTCTGCCAGTGTGTGCATCAAGGATGTTATGGTGTGTCTCAGACATGCCTCCACCTATTTATAAAACTGTCACCCACCTAATTGAAATGACTATGCCTTTTTTAATTAATTACCATTGCATGAAATTACTGGGAAAAAAAAAAAAGGGGGTGAGTAGTCCCGTAACTATATTGACGCTTCTAAAATCAATAGAATTAGAACCAATTACAACCCCACTTTGATTTTTTTTTTTTTTAAACTTTTTGCTGTTGCATAATATTTAGGATGGAGAAGGTATCTTCAAGAAAAACAAGCAGTCAGGCTAAAGTGTTGGGTACCATTGTATCAATAGCAGGTGCATTTGTAGTAACTCTCTACAGGGGCCCTCCCATCATCATAGTTTCATTGTCACCGTCCATTTCACTTAATCAACATCTGCACTCATCAGACTCAGATAAATGGGTTATTGGCGGGATTTTCCTCACTACTGAGTATATTCTAATACCACTTTGGTACATTGTTCAGGTATACTACTTTGTAAAGCCAATTGTCAGTTTATACTCAAATTCGTTTCATTTGATGGAACTTGAAGAGATGAACTCTGAATTTGTTACATTTTTGCAGGCACAAATAATGAAGGAGTACCCGGCAGAACTAACTGTAGTCTTCTTCTACAATTTATGTGTAAGCTTCATGGCTGCCATTGTAGGGTTAATTACGGAGAGGGATTCAAGTGCCTGGAGAGTGAGACCGAATATAGCATTGGCATCCATTCTCTGCTCGGTAAGAATCCTACACACAGTTAATATTGCTAAGTCCATCAAGGTATAGTTAAAAGAATCTTCCTTAAACATACTGTCAATTTATCAACCTCAAGTCTTAAATACTATGATTAGGTTTTTTATTATCAGCTTAATTTTCTGGTTTTGCAGGTAACTGGAGGTTTTTTATTCAAACTCTTTTTTTTTCCTTTATCTGAAATTTCTGTTACACATGTTATACATCAGGGAGTGTTTAGCATGTATTTGACATCTGTCATCTCTTCACGTTGCATATAAAAGAACGTGTAAATATGTTAATCTGAAGTATTAAATACTATAGTTAAACTCATTTCTATTAACTTAAACTTTTGGATCTTGTGGTAACTAACATGATTAGTTATTTCATTGTAATTTCTTAAAGTCAGTGTGTTTGGTGTTCAGGGACTGTTTGGATCATGCATGAACAATACAGTTCACACATGGGCGTTGCGACTGAAGGGGCCAGTGTTTGTAGCAATGTTCAAGCCCTTGTCGATAGCCATTGCAGTTGCAATGGGCGTCATGTTCCTTGGTGACACACTTCATCTGGGAAGGTATATATAAATCTTTAATTCAAATCTCTCTCTCTTTGTATTTAAATGAATGAATCTTAATTGTAATGTTATGCAGTGTAATTGGAGCAACTATAATATCGCTGGGATTTTACACTGTGATGTGGGGAAAAGCGAAAGAAGAGATGGCTGAAGACTATGAAGTTGGTCAAGCGCCTTTGTTGCAAGGCTATAAAAACGAATTAGTGTAGAGCAAAATCAGTGCAAATGGCTAAAAAGGTAAATGGATCGATAGGGGAGTGCTCAGTCGCCTGCTATATATGTATTGACTCAAAAACACAACCACAAATGTATATAAAGTAAAGCTTAAAGGTTGAGTATTTGCCATGACTTGCATTTCCTATTTAGCATGTCAGCATCAATGTCTTATAAAGCCACTAATTGGAAGGTGAGTTGCTTACTAGAACACATAAAAGTACTGTCAATGATGTATCAACCAATCAGAATCAGCACACCTTGTTTTCAATTTTCTTGTTTTAAAAGAGAAACTTTTTAATTTACTGGCAAATTAACTCCTATAGTTATGTTTTGATTGCCTTTGATAATGCAATGATTAACTTTTCAACATATCTTAAAAAAAAGTCTCAAATCAATTGCTAGAGTTTCATTATAATGACCCTGCAAGCACTGGTGGAACCCGTGCATCATCAGGAGGTATGGAAGCCCCTCCCAGAATTTTATTTTATTTTATTTTTTAAATCTTGTTAAGTTTATATGTATCCTTAAATTTTGGTAAGAAAATCTAAATTTATCATTTTATGAACTCTCAATTTTTTTTTAACCTCATCTTTATTTATAATTAATTACTATTATTTTCTTTATCTTTATTCATCTATACATTTATCTTATATTTATTGGAATTATTGTAATATTATATGTATAAATATATATATATAATACCAAAAAAATCTCTTTAATATAAGTAAATATTTTTATGATTATTTAAATATTAATTTTTTTGGACATTTTAAGTATAATTTCTATAATTTGACTTATAAATTTAATTAATGGATTCTAAGATTTTATTTTTGAAAAAATCCTATAATTTTAATTTTTTTTATTATATCCAATTTCTTAATGAAAAATCATGATTTAAATGTATTTATATCTCTTTTTTAATTTTTTTGTATAATTTAACTATGTTTGGAATCAATAATGTAGCAAAAAAAAAATTGATTGAAGAGATATTTATTTTACATAATATTTTTTTTTAAATTTCATTTCTAACCAGATGTTAATTTCTCATTTATAGGGGGGATTTATATAATTTAATTGTCAATCATGTTTAGCAAACATTATAATGACAAATCAAAAATTAAATTCAGTTCCCTTGTATATATTACCAATTGATAAATATGTTATTTTGATTTTTTTATTATACTTTTATAATTATAAATTTTTAAAGTGTAAGAGTATATATGTCCTTAAATAGATTTATTATTTATTTTTATTTTCTAATTATGTTCTTATTATATTGAAGTTGGTTAAAAACTAAGAAAAACGAAAATTTAATATTTTACTATAATATTAATTTTTTTTAACATTATCATTAGAAGTGTCTCTTTTTATATGAATTTTTGGATCTATCACTGTTTACAAGACTTATCACTTCATTTATCAATGATAGGCAATGAATGAAAAAAGAGGAATATGGTTATGATTCCATCAAAGTTGTGGAAAATTTAATCACCACCATCATGAACACAGGAAATATAGAAAATTAGGTAGATGACCTTGGAGCCTACCTGCCATTCAAATGTGTAAGGGCATTCTTGAAATTCTTATACGTTTTTTTTTTTTCAAATAACGTGACTTGGATGACTTTTTCGGAGATTGTTAGTTTTATAAGATAAAACTCATATTCATACATTATATTTTAATAAAATAAGATGAGATCTCTTAAAATAAAGAAAGTATTCAATCACTCGTCACATGCTTAACAATTCTCAAATGCTTGTTGAGTGATGTTGAAGAGTAGTTATAAATAAAATGCCTTAACAAATTGCATTAGAGCTTATAAGCTTGATAAGATTTTCATCTAAGTCCATCAGCAGAGTGAGAGAGAGAGAGAGAGAGAGAGAGGAAATGGCAGGAGGAGGTTACCTGAAGAGGCAAGTGATGCCGTTCACGGCGTTGGTAGCAATGGAATGCACAACGGTGGGGTTAAACACACTGTACAAAGCAGCCACGTTGAGGGGCATGAGTTACCACATTTTTATGTTCTATGATTATGCTGTTGCTTCTCTCCTTCTTCTTCCTGCTCCTTTCTTCTCTCTCAGGTCTTCTTCCATCGTTAATTTCATCTTTTACCAAACAATACACACAGAAACAATGATTTTAATGTGCTACATCGTTATTTGTATGCAGATCAAGAGTGCTTCCTCCTCTTACCTTGTCAATTCTATATAAAATTGGCCTTCTTGGTCTTATAGGGTAGGTCTTCGATTCCAGTGAATAGTTAGTTAAAAATCATGAAGTGCGTATTATTCGTTTTTGTTATTTGAGTAAAAAATCACATAGTTCAGCGGATATGGGAGCAGGGGTACATCACAGATTGTGGGTTTTAATGGCATCGATTACAGCTCTCCGACACTTGCTTCAGCTATCAGCACCCTCACACCAGCATTCACCTTCATTCTAGCCATCATTTTCAGGTTCACTTTGTTTTATCTTCTGATAAACGACTAGAGGACAATCATCTGTCAATATGTTAAGCAGCTTGTCTTTTTCGAGTGTGGTTTTAATTTGCTTCTCTTCTCAGCTTGCTTCTCTCCCCACCACACAACACAAGTATAACAATCCTTTCATGTGTAGATTTTTAATAGTCAAAATGGCCATCATACTTCTTACTTCCTAGGTTCTCTAAAAAGATGCTTTGTACGACAGCATGTTATTGTCTTGTAACCGTACACTAGTTTTTTTCCTTGTGTCATGGACGTTTATAGAATATAAAATGAGTCAGGTTATATCACTCTGAAATTTCAACTTAAATTTGTAACTTTTAACGTTCATATATTCATTTTCTCATTCCCTTTGTTTTTTCATTTTATCATTATCACTCTGTTTTTGTTAAAAAAACCATATTTCTGTGTTGGCATCAAAATTAGGATGGAGAGGTTTTCTTTCACGAAAGCAAGCAGTCAGGCTAAAGTGTTGGGTACCATTGTATCAATAGTTGGTGCATTTGTAGTAACTCTCTTCAAGGGCCAACCCATCATCATACTTTCATCATCACTATCCATTTTCCTTGATCAACCTCTGCACTCATCAAACTCAAATAACTGGCTCATTGGTGGACTTTTCCTCACGGCTCAGTACATTTTGGTGCCACTCTGGTACATACTATTGGTATACTTATCTCTCAATCCAAATTTCATTTTGTATTCAAATGTGTGCTATCTAATTGAACTTGAAGCATTAAATTTTAACTCAGTAATATCTTTACAGGCACAAATAATGGAGGAGTACCCGGCAGAACTAACTGTAGTCTTCATCCACAACTTATGTGTGTGCTTCATGTCTGCCATTATAGGGTTATTTACAGAAAGGGATTTAAGTGCCTGGAGACTAAGACCAAATATGGCATTAGCATCCATTCTCTGCTCTGTAAGAGTCTTCCACAAACTTCACTTTGAATTATGACTTAAGCATCCACCTACATTTGTTGCAAATGTTGTAATTAAATGCTGAAGATAAGTTAATATAATCTCTTTACATAACTTGTTGACGGGCAAGAGTCATCCAGAACATGTAATCTTTAAGACGAAGGTTACTAGAAGAGAATGTTTACCTAGTCGAACAAAGAGCCATATAGTAGTTGTAATCTCTTAATGTGGGTGTTTTTGTGTTTAGGGACTGTTTAGTTCATTCGTGAACAATGCAGTTCATACATGGGCATTGCGCGTAAAGGGACCTGTGTACGTAGCAATGTTCAAACCCTTGTCCATTGCCATTGCAGTTGCCATGGGTGTCATGTTGCTTGGTGACACACTCCATCTTGGAAGGTATAAATCTCTAGATGGTCTCCACCATCTTTCTACTTGGCCATCACCTAATGCCTGCTTTTTATTACCAAAGCTGAGTCTCAAAAGGTTTTGATCCTTCTTTTGCAATGTTTATGCAGTGTTGTTGGAGCAACAATAATTTCTTTGGGGTTTTACACTGTCATGTGGGGAAAAGCGAAAGAAGAGATAGCTGAAGTTATTAGAGTTGATGGTGGATTGGAATCACCAGATGCACAGAAAGTCCCTTTTTTGCAAAGCAGTAAAAACGATTTAGTGTAGAGCGAAAGTAGATGCAAATGAATGAAAAAGGTGAACAGATAGGAGATGCTCCACGCCTGCTTTGGCTTGAAATCACAGCTCAAATGTATATAATATAAAGTAGACCTAAAGGCATGTTTTGTGCCATGAATTGCATCTCTTTGACTTGTCATAGTCCATGTCTTTCAAAGGCACCAATTCTGACAAGCCAGAGGTCATGGCTCAAGCGAGTTGCTTAATATTCCACATAAAAATCAAACCCAGGATGCTGCCTGTTAATATATAATGATAACTATGATCCATTTAGAATCAGTGAATGAGTCTTGAGATTTCTATGTTATCTACCTAATACCTTTTACTAGAGAATTGCAAGTTACACAATTTTTCAGGTATTTAGGAAGAGTTCTAAAGATTTGTTCATTCCATGGAATGAACAAGATTAACAGAGCAAAAAGAGTACAAGCCAAAGTTAACAAGCTTGACAATAAAGAAGGTTTACATGTTAAGAAGGCACGTTTAATAATTGAGAATATAATAAAAAGAAATTTCAAATTTCATTATAAAGTAAAACAAGGAAAGGGAACTTGCTTCATTGGGTGGAATGAGGGAATTAAATTCTCTTTCATGATTTTATATGGGGTTTATATAATTTGATTCTCAATAATTTTTAGTAAATACAAGAATCATACAATAGGAATTAAGTTTTCTTACCCTTTGAATAATCCCCTATTAGTAACATACTCTAAGAATATAGAAAGGAACAATTTACACACATAATTATGCAAATGTTAGCATATAATTATTTTCTTTCTTTGAAATATTATTTATGGGGACAACTCAAACTTGTGAGACTAGATGAATGCTCTTTCTCATCAAATTACATTTGGATAGTAGCATATAAGATGATTAGAAACTAAATTAAATTAGTCAGTCGAGGAAACTTGAAGCTCCAACATGTTAAATACATACTACCAAATAAAATCATGTTTAAGTAAAAGGGAACATAGAAAAGTTAAAAATATATTTTCTTTTTGCTATGAAAAGAAATTTTGAGACTAGTTTTAATTTTGTCCCATTGAGATTCTCTCATATCCACTGGTCCCCTATCCTAATAACAACGGCCCTTTCAAGTTTACGCGATAAAAGGCCCCACGTGAAAGACACATAATCATTAATTAATTGAACGAGAACATATATGATGGTCTGCTACACAAGTCAACCAAGTCCATCAACACACACTGACAGAGGGGATGGCAGGAGGAGGGTTCTTGAAGAGGGAAGCGGTGCCATTTACGGCGTTGGTGGCAATGGAATCTGCAATCGTTGGGATAAACACACTGTACAAAGCAGCCACTTTGAGGGGCATGAGTTATCATGTATTTATGTTCTATGATTATGCTGTTGCTTCTCTCCTTCTTCTTCCTGCTCCTTTCTTCTCTCTCAGGTCTTCTTTAATCTCCTCACCCTCTTTAACCAAACAATATGCGCAGAGTCAGTGATTTTAATATATATATATATATATATATATATATTTTAATATCTCTATTTATATGCAGATCAAGAGTGCTTCCTCCTCTCACCTTTTCAATTCTATATGAAATTGGCCTTCTTGGTCTCATAGGGTAAGTCTTCAATTCCAACTCATTTGAATGAATAGTTCGTCAATAAATGATGAAGTGGATAATATATTTATTTTTGTTGTTTCTGTCAAAAGTAACATAGTTTAGTGGATATGGGAGCAGGGGTTCATCACAGATATTAGGTTACAAAGGCATCAATTACAGCTCTCCAACACTAGCTTCAGCTATCAGCAACCTCACACCGGCAGTTACCTTCATTCTAGCCATCATTTTCAGGTTTCCTTTTCTTCACTTTGTTTACTTGTTAATTGCAAATTAAGAGCATCCATCGATATCTTAACTAGCCTGTCTATCTCCGATTGTGTTTCTATTGCGTAATTTTAAAACATGTAACATGCAGTCAAGTTTTATGTACGAATTTAAAAGTCGAAAAATGACCATATATCATACTCAGTTGCATTTTCTAGAGCAAGTTTCCATTTAAAAGAAACTGCATATCTATTAGCATTTATCTTTTATTCTGTGGTTGGCTGGGATACCCTGCGCAGTGCCTCTTCTCTTGGACCAGAGGATTTCTATGTACGCCTAAGGCACTTTCGGATATTAAAAATGTTAAAAACATTAAAAATTTAGGATTATGTTTTAAATTTGTTACACGAGTTGCTAAAGAAAACATTAACAACTATAAACATTAGAACATCAATTAGTTTGTTCAGTCCTTTCTCCTCATAGACTAGAAATGTACTACCCCAAATCTAACACAAGACATATACATACCAATCGAAGGCGTTTTGGAAGTTAGACATTGCAAAACTCTCAATTCACGTATCTTCATAAATGGAACAATAAAAGGAATCTATCTATACCATATAGATCCATAAATCTCGTACTAATTATTTTATTTGAAAGCTTAGAATCTAATGCAATTACAAAATCCCCTTCTTCTGTTTTGGCATCAAAATTAGGATGGAGAAGTTTTCCTTCACAAAAGCAAGTAGTCAGGCTAAAGTGTTGGGTACCGTTGTATCAATAGTAGGTGCATTTATAATAACTCTCTTCAGGGGCCCTCCCATCATCGTACTTTCATCATCACCATCCATTTCACTTAATCAACATCTGCACCCGTTACACTCGAATCATTGGGTGATTGGCGGGATTTTACCCACAGCTCAGAATATTCTCCTACCACTCTGGTACATATTGTTGGTATACCACCTTTGAGTCTATCTTTCAGTTTATATTCAAATGTGTGGTATATATCTAATGGAACTTGAAGAATTAAATTTTAACTCAGTAAAATCATTACAGGCAAAAATTATGGAGAAGTACCCGGCAGAGCTAACTGTAGTCTTCTTTTACAACTTATGTGTGTGCTTCATGACTGCCATTATAGGGTTACTTACAGAAAGGGATTCAAGTGCCTGGAGACTAAGACCAGACATAGCATTGGCATCCATTCTCTGCTCTGTAAGAATCTTCTATGAATCTTATTTTAATGTATGTGAAACCATGGACATACGCTTCATTTAAATGCTGGGTAAATAGATGTAGAGGTAATTGATAATTAATTTTGAAAAGATACAAATATACAATCCCTCGATGTCAAATTGTTGATGGGTCATCCTCAACATGTATTTTATATGATATAGGTTAACAGAACCCACAAAATGAACTTTTGCCATATTGAACAAAGATCCATGTAGTAATTGTAATCTCTTAATAGGTGTGTTTTTTGTGTTTAGGGATTGTTTGGTTCAATCATTAACAATGTAATTCATTCATGGGCATTACGAATAAAGGGACCAGTGTACCTAGCAATGTTTAAACCCTTCTCAATTGCCGTTGCAGTTGCCATGGGTGTCATGTTTCTTGGTGACACGCTCTATCTTGGAAGGTATAAATCTCTAAGAGATCTCTACCACCAGCTAATGCATGCTTTGCTCACCCTCAAAAGGTGCTAATCCTTCTCTTGCAATATTTATGCAGTGTCGTAGGAGCAATAATAATATCACTGGGGTTTTACACTGTCATGTGGGGAAAAGCAAAAGAAGAGAGAGCTAAAACTTATAGAGTTGATTGTGGCCTGGACTCACTACTTGCACAGAAAGCGCTCTTGTCGCAAAGCCAGAATAAAGAATCAGTGTAGAGTGAAATCAGATGCACATGATTGAAAAAGGTTAATAGATTGGGGGTGCTCCCCTGCTCTGGCTTGAAATCACAGCTCAAATGTAGATAAAGCAGACCTAAGGTATATTACCTCATTTTCACTAAATATAAAACGATCCATTTAGAATCAGAGATTGATTTGAGTCTCAGATTTCTACGTTAATATTTAATACCTTCCACTAGAGGATTGTAAGTAAAACAAATTTTCAGCCTTTTAAGATCTTCAAATATTTGTTCATTTCCATGAAACAAACAACAATGTTAATAAAGGGAGGTACAAGAGAAAGTGAACGAAAACAAAGAACAGAATTACTGCTCGTTTGAGTATTTCCTACTCACTAGAAATGAGCAGCAGTAACCCTGCTACTCAATATCAATACTTGGTACACGCCCAGCACCCAAAATTATTAAGGTTTTATTTTGTTTTGTTTATTTATTTGTTGTGATTATTATTATCTGATATGAGCTCTTGATGTCAACTCTTTCGGGTCCTTCCCCAACACAGATGAAATAAATTAAAATAAAAAATAAAAAAATAAAAGAGCATTCACAAACTGTGATTATTAGTGTGCTCTGAAATTGACATTCAAGTTTTCTCATGAAAATTTGCCGATAACGATATTACAGGATCATGTTTCATGTCTCTGACTGTCTGACATCATCTTCCCTGAAGAACAACCTAATACAAAATTAATTATTGGAAAATGCTCTAGGTCTATCCAAACCAACTAGCCTTAGATACTAGGTCATTAAACCTCAACTCCATAACTAGAAGTCTACAACTGAGTCAGCATGTATGAGCATTATAGGAACTACAATAGATCTCTAACTACTAGCTTCCATAGTTTTTTTCGAAGGCAAAAGCTCTGCTGTATTGTTAATTTTTTATGTATTAGTATACCTAGTTCAGGGGGGTAACATGCAAAATCTGAATTACCAGTATAGCCAGAAAAGGTGTAAACTTCTATTTTCCCTTCAATCTTCACTAAGTATTGAGATCAGCAGACATAGCAGAAGGTATACAATGAGTTGCCAGGATATCAAAAGTAGCCGCCTTGGCAGTTTTAGTCTGTAGAACCACTATCTGTTCATTGAGTTCAAAATCAGTATAATAATAAACATAGAGACAAAAAGAAAGAGAGGAGAATGTGTGAGAGAACCTGTTGGTATTCTAGATCAAACATTAAATATTCATCTTCACAGCTCGCCACCATCTCAGCCAGATTCTTCAGGTTTCTCACAGGCTTACCATTGAAAGCAAGAACCTAAGAAGCAAACATAGAAGATCTTCAACATGTGAACTTTAATGTGTTTGATTCAGCAAATTGCATTATCCAACAGTGCTGTATCACATGATTCCTGACCTGAGTATTGACAATATCCTCATATCCAATATTAATGTCAGCCACAAGCACCTGGTACAAATTCCAGATGTTTTATGTTCTATGAGAAACATCTCATATCATTAAAACGAATACGTTTACATTTGACAAATTCACAAAACCTTACACTAACATGGGAGAAAATAAGGAAAAAAGGATTAGGATTGTGAAAGTGAAATAATGAACCTGAGAAACGACAACAACTTGTTCATCTACAGATTCTGCCATTGCATGTAAATGCTTGTCCAACAGTTTGACTGGAGCATCAAATTCATAATCCTTTCCATACTGAATTGAATGCAAGCAAGAGTCAGATTAGCAATGCCAATGTAAACTATTTAGACCAGACTACTGGAAAAGATGAAAGAAAAGAAAACGAACACTGTGCTTGGCATGTTTGTAACAGCAATCTTAGTATTGACGGAGTTCAAATTCCTCAAATAAAAAATGAATAAAGCTAGTTACTTTGTTTTAATCCACAAAAGTATTAAACAGTACAAAAAAAGTTGAGCTGGTGCAACATGTACACTAACTTCTGTGTCCTGGAATACCTTAAACTTACGTGTGGCAAGAGCACACAAGTCCAGTACCACATATTTAAGTACTGGGATCATGCATGCCACCAGTTCTTACACATTGAATGGTGAGGCCAATCAAATAAGTCAGGCTAAAAGGAAATTAAATTAAAAATCTAACTTTCATTCTTCACAAGTTACTTAAAACCATAATTCATCCATACGGACAATACCTATAACCTACTTAATGAAGAATACAGTGAGAAAATATTTCTAAAGATTTATATAGCATTTTACCATAACATATATACGTAAGTTTCTCATTTAAAGTTGATTAGGTAAGTTTTTAAAGCAAGACTTAGTTTTCTCATTCAAGTTGCTCCCCTTTTATCTCTTCTTTCTGTATTCTATAATCTCTATTGCACTTTTCTATTCTATTCACCATCTGTAATCTGTCATCTATATTACTCCCTAATTTTTGTTCTCATCTTTCTACCTCTATTTTTTATTTCTGCTCGAGACCCAGAGATATCAAAGCATCTTTGTCCCACCTTACTATCATCAAGCAGCTACAACAAAGAAATACGTCAAGTTCAATAGTCGAGTTTCTACAGACCTCAAAACATCCTGGAAGCATTACCTTTAATATCAGAACACATGTGAGTTAAATGATTGGACAGGAAATTTTTTAATGGTGGTAGTTCAGGACCATAACAAGCACAAGCTGCACAACCATATAGTTTTGGTCTACAGAAGCTACTTTCTGTACTTATCATTAAATTAACCACTCAATTTAATTTACAAAACAAACAACAAAGGCAACAAAGATCTGTATCCACATGCTTAAGAACAACCCAGATAACTAGTGAACAAAGTTTTCCAGCAAACCAATCAGAAATGAACAAGAAAGAAAGGGCAAAAGAAAGAACGCATGCATTTATAGCCAAATCCCTCCACAGTCACACACGCACATGTGCATCATTGTGTAATAAAGTTAGATGCACACCTCTGAACGCAGATACGGAACAGTTACAGCTGTGAAGACAAATCCAGCAATGATGTAATAAGAAGGAGGGCGGCTGTTGATGTGGGCTGGGATGAGCCGCTTATGAGTCGCAAGTTTTATGTTGAATTCAAGAATCTCAGAATTGCGGAGAATTTTTACCACAGCATTATCTCCAGTATACTTCTGAGAAACAAGGTAACTAAAACCTATGCGCTCCCCATGCCTAAATGGTACTAAAATTAAGATGAAAAAAATATTAGAAAAATCCACATATAAACACATTTACAATCTTAACAAACAAAAAAGACTTTATGAGTGACATACTACAACTTTCTCAAAGAACTCCCATAAGTACATATCAGATAGTGCTCAAATGTTGATCCTCAATTAAAAAATATATGCCTTGCAGGATCAGGCTTCTCAAACAAAAGCCAACTGATTTAATTAGAAGCAAAAACATGTGAATTTCAGTTGGACACTCGCAGGGAATACCTGACACTTCAGGGAAGTAGCTCATGTAGGTGCAAATTGTAATACAGTGAGTTAATTGCCTTGACTCAGGTCTTAGGGAGAACATGTGAGTGTCACCTCTCTCACCTTTGTCTATACTGCTACAGCCAAACTCCAATTCATGTGCAAGTCATTAGGAGTCAAATGTCACTTTTTAGTTATGAATATACCACCAAAGTTCCAGGTTTTAAAAGCAAAAGCCATTGAATAATCAATGATATAAATGTGTGTACTTCAGTTAGGCTTTTGCTTTAGGTGCTGAGCACCTTATCATAGAGGAGGTAAGTCATGTTGCCGGGGGTCCTTAAGGCACACACATTCCCTGACTAGGTAAGTGCCTCTCCTACATTTCTTTATACAACAGCTAATCTCCCACATTTATCACCTTGCAAATTTACAATTTGCTGCACATCAACTGCTGAGCTTCGTCTATATACATCTATCAAACTGACTTCAGGAGCTGACTAACTAGCTCCTTAATTTGAATTCAACAACTATGAACTCTTTTCTTCAATGCATTCATGATAATGAAACCGCAGAATAGTTCTGTCGTGGCGATATCATCATATGACTATCATCACCATTACCAGCTCTTATGTTGCAAGTCAAGGAGCTAGTCCTAGTTTCCCCTTCTAGTACCATTAAATCATTTCCTATCTTACATGTGTCCTCCCAAAATTCTTCACGTGAAACAATTTTGTGCACCTGCACAACATTTGTCTACAACATTACACCAATTATTTACTCTAACTCCAACCACATAATTATTTAGGAATCAAATTTGACAGTTCATGCTGGTAACTCCATAAAAAATTGAGCATAAGCTGCATAACCAAATTTGTTAATTTATTAGTCAATAAAAATAATACATTTCAAAACAATGGAGAGAAACCAAGAAGTCAAATCTATAGAAACTGCAAAAGAACTAGAAATCTTTAAAAATACCCGACAGCTTAGTCATGAAATACAAAACTTCAAGTTATACAAGAATACTCTAAGATAGAAGATAGAATAAGACTAGCAATAGCTGTCAACCAAAAATTGACATCTGGAACTTTAAGTAAGAACAAAATGGAAAGATGTCTTCTTAAAAAGGAAAAAGAAAGCGAAATTCACCTGTTCCATCATTAGCAATATCAACACCGTCAAAGCTAAGGATGATATCAGATGGCTTCAGAACATGCGATTCTAGAGCCGTTGGCTCAATTCTTCTTATACGAACACCCTTTCGATCAGCTTTCATCCCAACTGACATGCGCAAATCAGGATTTTCCATCTTCTGCCACTCAACTCCAAGAATAGGGAACCCTAACACATTGATGAAAAGCATTTATGCACAGAAAGAATAATGGTTCTCAAAGACTTGCCATGGGAAAAACAAATAACTAATAAATAATGAACAGAAGCAAATGAGGGCAAGAGTGAAAAGAAATGATGGGGGAACTTGAACATAAGGATATACTACATATAAGATACCTGTATATGCCCCGTTTTTCTCATAATCTTGAATAAAGTGCATAATGACAGGCGTCGGTATCACATAACCTATGTTCTCTACATCTTCATGTTTTAAAGATTGAAATGCAATACCCACACATTTTCCCTTATCATTAAATGCAGGTCCACCAGAGTTCCCAGAATTTATAGCTGCATCTATCTATGATAAACAAACAAGAGATATCAGCGCAACAAATCAATACAGAATATAAAAAAGTGATGACTAAAACAATCAAAGCTGCCTCTGACTAAATGAACTGAACCATAGAATTGGAACCGATTAAACCCAGTGGAGGTATTAAGAAAAATAAGGTGTTACCATATCCAATTCATCTAAACTAAAATTCACAGTAATTCCATGCGACTAAGAACAACAAAATAATAAACCAAATTACGTGAGTATAACCTGAAGTCCTAAAAGCTCAGTTGAGCCATGAACATAAGATAGTATTTCCATGCGCGACACAACCCCACTTGTCACAGAGATCGTGTCACCCCCAATCGGATAGCCCACAACAGTAACAGCATCTTGAAGTGCTGGCAAATCTCCAAACTCCACAGGCGAAACTCCTTCCCAGAACTCATCATCATTAACAGTCAACAATGCTGTATCACCACAAAACAAGAATAATGCATCCATGTTTATATTAAATTAAAACCACTTACAATAAACTCGATGCCCCATTTCTGATAATTTGTTCTATCAGCACCATAATGAAATATAAAATATAAAAGCATTACCAATCAACTTGCCATATATTAAAAACAAAACTAGAATGAACACATGAACATGATGGTTCGAATATACCAATATCACACTCAGTGCCAATAGACAAAACGGTGGCCAAGTACTTGACATCAGAGCCGCGCTTTTTAAGCTTGACTTGGGTGTGATGCTCCACGGAATGTGCATTAGTCAGCACTCTCCTCCCACCCACAATAAACCCACTACTAC
Source organism: Nephelium lappaceum (assembly GCA_021234005.1). Classification (NCBI taxonomy): domain Eukaryota; kingdom Viridiplantae; phylum Streptophyta; class Magnoliopsida; order Sapindales; family Sapindaceae; genus Nephelium; species Nephelium lappaceum. Next base: position 7,919,500 of record CM038004.1, read on the forward strand.
TCGAACTGTACTGTCTCTTCCTCTGCCACGCAAGCGAGAAATTGGGCTCCGTGTGCACGCAAAACACCTTCACTACAGCGTCCATCGCCCGAACAGCTTTCTCTGCCACGCTGTCCCACCTGGCTGGCAATATGACTACGTCGTTAGCATCAACGTGTCTGCTCCGATCCACGTCGTCGTTGGTGTTGGTGGTGGTGTCGGTGATGGTGTGGTCAGGGTGGTGTTTAGCGAGTTTTCTGCGTCGGCCACGGGCAGGTGAAGAAGGGTCGGTGGGGACTGAAAGGAGGATGTCGTTTTGGGTGGAGGAGGAGGAGGTGTTGTTGACATTGGTGGTGGTTAGGGGGGTTTTGGGTTTGCGACCGCGTTTTCTGGTTTCGGGCATTTTTGGCGGTTAGGGTTTTAGGTGGTCTACAGGCTTTTCAGTTTGAATCTTGAGCTGTGGTCTGCTTCACTACACCACACACAATATGGTCTTTTTTTCTAGAGTTCGACACCTATTGGGCCTATGGACCTCACCGATTCATGTCCTTGTTCTTCCTCCAATTTTCTTCTAAACAAACCCAATATTTCTGCACTTTAATTAATTACTTGTTCTACGATATTTGTATCCCTCTTTTAAAGAGAAATATTTCTATATTTATTAGTTAATTATCACAAGAAATTTGCACCCTTTCTTAATCCAAGTTTTTTTTATTGATCTAGTCTAATCTCATGACACATAAACATCATAATCAATGAATTATTGAGATTTGATTATTTTTCACATTTACTTTTTCAACCGCCAATCACATGTTTCAAAAATATTAGAAAAAAACTCCAAGGGAATTTGGATCCCACAAGATGCTTTTCTGGTATTTTATATACATATATACAGTAATTTTACTATCAGTACCTCATAATTTTAAAAAGTTAGGATAAATCAATCAAATTCATTCATTGCATTTGAATTAAATAGAAGAAATAATTTATTTTATTAGAGAGAATGCAATTGAGAGATTTAATTTGTTCGTCTTAACTTTTTAAATGTAGGAGATACTAATAATAAAATCACTATAATATATATTATAAACTGAATCATGCACACCATTTCAAACTTTGATTCAAGTCAAATCTCTCTTTTTTTCAAAAAAAGAAAAAACAAAAATTGTTTTGTTTTTATTCAACTTTAATTTTTTCTTTAATTTTGATTTTTTTTTAAATTTTGTTCAACCTAGATTTTTTTTTATTTTATTTTTTCAATTTTATTTTGTTTGAAGATGAATCTTCATTTTTTATTTTTAGATTTTTTTAATTTTTTTTAGTTTTGATTTGTAAATTTTTTTCTTAAATTAATTTCTACCGTCCATCAGAAAATGGGCGGTGAAGATCTCATTGAACTTATTTTCAATTCATTTAAAGTTTTTAAAATTTATTTTAAAAGAAAAATAAAAAAATGAATTTATTAAGAGCTAATTTCATCTTTCAATAGTTTTTATACGGTCAAATATATCCATTAATGTTTAAAGTCAATCAACCGTTAGTCCAGGAAAGAACACTACAAATAAACCAAAAATTATATGCAACTGTGAATATTAAAGTTCCAGATAGGTTAGAAGTAATTTTCCCTTGCAAAAATACATGGATTAAATTGTAATTTACTATTTTTTTAAAAAGAAAATCTTTAAATATATGTTATGCATACTTAAATATACAAATTTTTAATAAATATAAGTATTGAGAGACAATAAATTGAGAGTTCCAGTTATTTGAGTTATGCATCGGTAAATTTGTAATTTCATTATTTTTTTTAATCTTTTTCAAACCAATCGTATCTATCCCTGATTTAGAAAATCATTTTGTATGTTAAACGATAAACACAAGTCAATGTGAAATAAATATTCTGACACATTATTGTTACTTTAAGTACATATACATGTATACACATAAATGGGATTATCCCTAGTCTGAAGCCTATAAAGTTAAAGATAGATACACAAAGAAGGGAGAAAGGTAAATAATAATCATCATCATCTTCAATCACAAATTCGACTATCAATAATTTTAGGTATTCAATTTTGTTTTTTTTTTATAAGATTATGAGACATCGTATCGTTGTTTCTCCTTAGGCTTATTGAAGTACCTGGAATTACATTTTAGTGATCATTTTGTTCAGTTGCGACATAGTTGTTTGATCACTAACTCGTTTAATGGTCTCTAAGGTTTTATCCTTTTTAGAAGTTAAGTCGAAGTTAATTTATGCAATAACTACTTTTATGTGCACATGAATCAATGGTAGTGTAACTCACATATGGTTATTAGGGTTATCTCATGGCCAATAGAGAAGAGTCTTAATCTCTTACTTGGGTTTAAAATGATCTATTTAATTTTCATTTAAGTCGATTGTTTTTAATAAAATTGCTAGCAAATATCAATTGAATAATCAAACTGTTTTTTAAAATCACTTTATAGAGGGTAAATTTGTAGTATCGAATTCAAGGAATAAACAAATGTCAGATTGGTATGTATTTCAACTTGTTTTAAATTTATTATGTGAGCGTTGGTGTGTATTTGATAGTTTTTTTTTGTGTATCTCAATTTTCTTTTGTTGGCTTATTTAGTTTCATAAATGTGGATGATTTAGATCTTTAGAAAAAAGATAATAAGAGCATGGTATTTAGCTATGATTGTTTCTTGAAGTGTAGTCGCTCTTTGACTCCTCTAACTTGTTACGTGAGATAAATAATGTAGTGATCTTTATTTACCACAATAACCATTTGTTCATATGGGATTTTGGCCTTGCTGATGGAGGGGTATGATGGAGGTTAGCTCTCTTTGAACTGGAGGTCTTAAACAATACAGAGCTAAGTGTAGAGATGAGTATGGTGGGAGTATGTTCTCCTTGAACCACAAATAAATGGATAAGACAACATTCTTAGGGTTGGTAGTACTAGGTTTGTAATCAAAATACCTATAGGTTTTTAGCTCAAACCTATCACCTTGCCCATTTAGTTGTGGTTCAAGAGAGATATGCTTTCGTCATACTCTGCTCTGCATTGATTCAAGGAAGATATACCTCCACCACACTCTACTCTGCTCGACTTGTAGTTCAAGGAGAGTTAACCTCCACCACCCCTCTAAAGGCAAGGCCAAAAACCTTACGTGGACAAATGGGTACCATGGTAACTAACAGTCACTATAAATTCGTTACCTTACCCATTTATTTGTGGTTCAATTAAGACATGTTTTCACCATACTTACTCTTCATTGTCTCAAATTTATGGTTCAATGAGGGTCAATCGTTCACCATACCCCTCCAAGGGACAAGGTCAAAATCTCACGTGAATAAACTGGTCACTGTGGTGGCTAATAGTCACAACAAATAATAGGATCTTTGTGTGGTAATGATTGCTTTTTAAAGTGCAAATGTTATATGACTTATTGAGATTTCAAATAATGTTTTATAAAATCAAACTTAATTATTTTATGCTAAACACATTGTATATCAATCATCTGTGTTTGGTTGTTTATCTCAATTAAAATAGGAAATCAAACTATCGAGATCATCCAATTTGTTAACATTCTGCCGCTAACATCTTTATAAATGCTTCATGTGCCAAAATGTGCTATAATTATTTGCTTTGGGTAACTAACTCTATTTTTTTTCTTTTTTTCTTTTTCTTTTACTGAAAAAAAAAGGTAATTTGCTAGTTATCGTAGAAAGCATCCATCTTCCATACTATTTATAAATATGAAAAGGTAAACAAAAATTCCTTAGTATCCTGTAGTTTTTTCCATTTTGACATAAAAAATGCGCCGTGCATTCTTATACTTAATACAGGCACAAATACAATGCTGAAGAATGCTGCAAGTTCCGATCCAACGAGTAGAGAAAATAGGAAAAGCACAGATCGTAACAATCAGAAGCCATGGCAGGACCTTCCAGATAAACTTCTTGATACAATCTCCAAGCATTTGATAATACCAGACTATCTAAGCTTTGGTCAAGTTTGTCAGAATTGGAGATCATTCTTTTTGGCCACTAATAAGACGTTTTGTACATCACTAGCACCACTTGCTTGTTACATACCATCACGTGATGAAAAATCCTGCCTTTTCTATGACATATCTAATGGCCATACATATCAGACTAAGTTACCTGATTTTGGTAGCAAATTTTGTATCGGGTTGTCTAACGGACATATAATCATGGGAGAGAACCCTTCAAATTTTTGTGGTTTATAAACCCCGTGACAGGGCAACAAGTCTGCCTCCCCTTAATTATTGCATGGATCACAATGATCGATTTATCTTAGCTTCTACTGGACCTAATCAAGACACCCTCATTGTGGTTCTCTCGCGAAGTAATTATTGTATTTGGTTTCGCCGTCTCATAGACACCCAGTGGAGTGCTTACAACTTTGTTGGCAAAGCTTGGATCTTGGACATGGTCGTCTTCAATGGCAGAATATTTGTCATAACTACACAGTTTCAGATTGGTATACTGAGCTTGAGATCTTCTGATGTGAGGTTTTTGGACCTTAGGGGCATTCCTCACAAGTGTGGTGACCTGAAGCTTGTGACTTCAAATGATCAACGATTTGTAGTGGACTTTGTGCCCTCAGCTCGGCTTCAGATTTTTAAGATAGACTTTGCAATCATGGCCTGGGTCAAGGTGGACAGCTCAGGTGACCAGGCTTTATTTTTGGGTGATAGAATGGGTATAGGGATGAGCAATGAAGCAAGATGGGGAGGACGCAATAATTGTGGTGCGTATTATCTTCCATGGGCGTCTAATAAGGTTCATATGTATTCCTGCACCAATGAATACTGTGGAAGCATCCCAATCTTTGAAGAAGACAGAGATGCTTGTACTCAATTGAAATGTTGGTATTTCCTTAATCAATCTTACAACATGGACTTTGTCAGCGACGAATAATTTGGTCATGGGTAGAAAAAAGATAATTTTATTTTATTATGATGTTTCTTCAGACTTTATTATTTGACTTATCATATAATATATTGCTATGTGAAATGCGCCTTTGTACAGTTGGCTACATGCACTATGCCAGACAGGATATGATGTGTTTGGAATTTCTTTGTTATTAAGTATTCCCCCAATTTCACAGCCTCATATGCTTGTTTATTACATCTTTGTTGTGTTTGTAAATTGCTTTTGGTTGTTTGAGTTGTGCGTGATATGTTGACCTATATAGAATGTTTCGTGAAATGAAAATAGGTTAAAAGTGATTGAAGTTTAGGCTAAAAACAATTCTTTTTTTTTTTTTTTTTGTCAAAAACGATTTTTCATTATTTCTTTAGATATTTTTATGAAATCTTATTTTTTTTCCTCATGGTTTAAAGTAGCAAAGTAGTTTGAGAATTTGTTTGTATTCATATATATATATATATATATATATTTACTTGGGATGAAGATTTGAACTTAAGATCTCCATTTTACATAAAATTATGATTATCCATCTAACAATACTCAAAGTGCATTTAAGATTGCTTCTACTTATGAACACTTATTTAATAAAAGTTTTGAGTGGGAAGGTGTTTGGTAAACTTCTAATAATTCGCTTATTTCATTATATGCTTCTCTTATAATCAACTTTTGAGAAGTTAGTTAGTAGATGCTTTTGGAATTTGATTATTAGAGAAGCTAACATTTAACCTTCGAAATTTCCATATTACCCTCTTTATCTCAATGAAAAGTCAAGAGCACCCTCACTTTTTTATAAATCATAAAAACTGAAAAATTAAAAATTAAAAACAAATTAATAATCTTTTTCATTTAGATAGTTTTATATTAATTAATTAATATTAAAAACAATAATAATAATGGCCGCCACCATGCCTCCTCCAACGATTGTCGAAGTCACCAAAGAAAGTTGGTCCTCTTCTGATAGAGGAAGTGATCACCTCCTTTACCATTGGATAGGAGTCGAGCGATTACTCTAACATCGGAATAGATCAGTTTCTCCTCTGATGATGTCGGTTCCGTTACCAAAGTCGCCAAAGGAGGAACAAACCTCCTCTAGCATTGGAGAAGTCAATCGAGTCCTTTGTTTGTTGAAGGAGACAAACTCGACACCTCAATGAAAAGGAGGTGATCTCCGCAAATCACCTCCTCCATCACAGGAGGAGACCTCCTTCAGTGACTTCCTCCTCTAGTGACTATAAGTCATCAGAGGAGGCTCCAATGATGGAGGAAGCCTCCATCGATGACCCTTTTTAAAAAATTTATATATTTATATATATTTTTTATTTAAATTCAATTAAAGAATTAGTTTGGTTCTTATAATTTATATTTTTGCGATATAAAAATCTAGAAGTAATAATAAAAGAAAGATTTGAAGAACATGAAAATAGAAATTGTAAAAAGAAAATTAAAGGGAAAAAAAAAAAAAAGAAAAATAAACTGAAAAATAAAATAAAAACTTAAAGATAAAATGTAGAATATATATATATATATATAATTTGAAAAGTAGGTGTACTACATTTAATAAGTATGTCCATTTTCATATTTTTGCATATTCACTTAAAATTTTCCAAACACATTTATCAAACACTTAGCTATTACTTATGTTTATTTTGTAAATAGAAACAATCTTAATCATAACCTTACTTGCTAAATGAAAATTTGATAATTCACTTGTCACGATAAATAAAGTCCAATAGCCAATAACATAGTAGATGGGCATGTGCTTTGGTGTAAGAGTGCACAGCCCACTCACATGTGTTGCGGTATCTACATGTATAACAATGCTCCACCCCTTATATATGTGGGTCTTTCGCATCTTTATATGAGTTGTTTTCTTATTTATATGTGGATTATTTCCTTCTGTGTAAGAGTTGTTTTCCTAAACTATTTTTCTAAATTATATCTCATCTGATCTTGATTTATCTCTGAGTTTATATAGATAATAATAATATAAAAAAAAAGGCCAATGATATATCAAGAAAGCTCTTGTAGAGCCATGTTTAACATTATCCACGTAATAAACAAACCAAAAAATCTAACCCAACAAAACAATGATAATAAATTGCTAGCTGTCTCTCCTTTTTAATGTGTCTAATGTAAAACCTCTCCTCAGTTGCCTCAGAAGAACCTCTCAGACGCTCTCTCTCTCGCTCTATCTCTAACGTGCAATAGCCGAAAACACTTTTGGTGTTTTCGTCTTTATTCCCTGTTGGTTGTCCCTTTACAGATTGCTGCTTTCACATGGTCTTGTTTCTTCCCCTCTAAATCTCTCGCATACACGTACTCTTCATATTTCTTCATGCTCTCTGTCTCCACTTCTCACATGTCTTGATTTCGAAACTTCACCTTCTCCCCCAACTTCTTTTTCACCTTTATTTCCTTGTACCGCCCACCTCAGATCTCATTTCTCGTCTCTCCCGTCTCTAATTTCTTTTCTTTTCTTCTTTAACCGACGCGGGCATCTTCAATTTTCTCTTCAAAGTTTCTTTTTTGGCTTGCTTGGTATTCTCAGACTCCAACTTTAGCTTCTGGGTTGTTGTTCTTTTCTCCCAATTCTCTTTCTTTATCTCTCTTCAACCCTATTAGGGTTTTGGTTTTTTTCTTTCATTCTTAGATCTCCATTTTTTAGCTTTTTTAAAAGCTCCGCCTTTTTTTATTTTCATTTAATTACTCGATTCCAATGTCACAAGGTTATGCAATCGAACTCTACTTCGACCCTGCACTAGAAAACCAAGTGTTGAAAGCATGGAATGTGCTGGCTCGCCGACAAATCAGCACCCAACTCATCGAAATCGAGTCACGTCCCCATATAACCCTCTTTTCGAGCTCTCTTATAGAGCCGGCAAAGCTTGAATCAATAGTCAAGACCTTTGCTTCCAAGCAAGAACCACTGCCTTTGTCTTTCTCCACAATTGGGGGCTTCTGCAATGACAACAACGTCTTGTTTCTTTCGCCGACGCCTTCGGTTTCGCTGCTCCAGTTCCAGTCCATGTTGTGTGAAGCAATCAAGAAAGAAGGAATTGACTTGCCCGAGGAGTACCGTGCCGAGAATTGGATTCCTTATTGTGCTGTCGCTCAAGAAGTGCCTAAAACAAGAATTGCTGAGGCCTTTTGTGTTTTGAGGGAATTGAAGCTGCCGGTTTCTGGGTATGCAATGGATATTGGGCTGGTGGAGTATTCGCCTGCTCGCGAGCTATTCTCCTTTGTGCTTGGTAACTCTGTAGAAGCATGAGTTTTTCATTTGGGGGCTTATATAGTGTGTTGAATTTTATGTTTATTTTTTTAGCTTTATAAGTTGATCATGGTACATTCTGTGTTCATTTTAGATAAATGATATGGAATCTAGAGCAATAGTAGGACTAGGAGAATTGCAGATTATGGTTTTTAACAGTAGTTGCTATTTTTGTTTTTTCGTTTTCCTCACGATTTCAGGTTAAGTTGAAAATATGTTTGGAAATTATAACTTTACATGCTCAATCAATGGTATGTTTAGTGGGAGAATATGTTTGCCTTTGTGGAGACTAGTGTTCAGCTTTTTTATGGATTTGGATGTTCAGTGAACAACATAAACAAAGGTCATCCTTTTCTTGTTTGCGTGTGGGAGCTTACCTACTGTATGATACTAAGTGGCTCCCTCATGCAAGTATCTTGAGTTGCTACTAGATTGGACTGCAACTTGATGTTATCAGTTATCACTTACTAGAGTTTATTAAACTTTTGTCCGTCTCACCAATTTTTGTAGGTCTTGCAAAGTAGCTGAGTTTTTGCATTTGATTGGTATTACAAATAAGTAATCATACATGCTACAGCATCATCCAAATTTCATGTGATTTAGTTGTATGGTTCTTGTTTCCACAGTCACCTTTTTTGTAGGTCCAGAACTTCTCTTTATTTTCTTCTGTTATTTTTTATTGTTTCATTTTTGTGGTTTGTACATGTAGCTTATATGATGTTTTGGAATTTTCCTAGATTCTTAAGTGTTCATTTTACTTTAACCTCCTTTGTTGTCCCTCTTATGTACGTTTTAACACATTTTCCCATTGCCCATTACTTTATCTGTAAATTGGTGTTAATCTTGTGTAAAAGTAAGTTCCTAGTTTGCAGAATTATTTAAGCAACTTTTGATTTCAACTGTGTTTTTTGTAACTATTGAAATGTCCACTGCAAACTATGCCTCCCAATTTGTGATCAACCTAAGAGTCATTGGTGTCTTAATCTATATGTATTATTGACCACATATGATGGAATTTGTGTCTTCAGTATTCCGTTTTAAATGTTGATGTTTGTTTCTGGTTGCATTGTGCACTGTATTGCTCTACCTCGATATGATGTTGATTATGATTTGTGTCATTGTTGAAGAATTCATGTCATAAAACTTTGTATAGTATCTCTTTTTTCGTGTTAACGGAAATTGGTTTACTGTAATTCTATGGTATTAACGAATCAACAAAGTATTTTGTAACTACTATGGTGTGAAATTCATGGTTGATTTTGTTAACCTAAATTGCATGGTTGATCAAGAATAGTAATCGGAATCCTATGTCTATAAATATTGAAAAGAATGAAAGAATTGCCATTGCATTTTGGAATTTGGCTGAATGTAACTTTGTTTTTTATGGGATGTCGAACATGTGATTACTAGGTTTCTCAGCTTTCTTCTACTGAATGTCCTTTCTTAATTTTGGTTCCTTGTTGAATGGAAGCGTTGTTGAAAGTGGGATATAGGATAAGTAACCTACCCAGGAAGCATCTTTCAGAAGTAACTTAAGTGGGATTTAGTAAACACTTGCTAGATTTATCACGGATGTCCTTTTGTGCCCAGATCAATCAGTTGTTCCATGACAAGCTGTTCGTTGGTGATTGATTTTGGAGGCATCTTTAAATTTACGCTTGGAATAAGAATCTTATTCACAAGAATCTCTACTCAATTTTATTAATCCTTCAAAAATCATGTAAGATAATGGGTGGCTGAGAATTATTATCATTTTCATCCAAGGTTACACTGACAACCAATGACAAAGCTTAAGAAGTTTTAGGTAAAGTTTAGATGAGAGGATACTTGTGTGTTAGGTTAATGGGCATGAGTTATTATCTCAAGCTTAAGTCCTGCAACAATGATTACAAATATCTCTTGTTGGGGCTAAGTAGCAAATATTTGTGTTGGCTTTCAGTCTGCAGTCCCTTACCATGTTTTAATGTTTCTGTACCAAATTATGTGGACCTCCCAGGGAAACTTCTTATACAAATTCATATAATGTTCACGTGGCTTGATGACTATTGTTTTTTTACCAAGCTGTGGCCTAAGATGCCAGGTTGTGTTCAAGCATGGGTTGGAAATTGGAAGAAACTTTGTCTGCTCTTCTGTAATATGGCCATTTAGACATCAGATATGGATTTACATATTCGACAATAACAATTGGGCAGCTTTTACTGCAATGAAGCTGCAGCTTGAAGCACAGTGAAGCTTCTGTAGATGTTCATGTACCTGTTAACATACATATGATACAAGGATGACCACTTAAAAGTCTTTCTGTTAATTCAAAGAAGCTAAAAGTAGTGATGCATTTATACAGCAGAGTTGATGTTCGATTCGTTAGTAATAGAGAGAATGATGATATTTGGTAAAACAATCCTGTTCTATTTGTAAAACTACCAGTACTCACATCTTCTTAACCGGGAAGAATGGTATGTACATGCACAAGCAGAACTCGAGACCCCGAAAAATACATCTACTTTATTATTTATACAAATTCGGTCGGCTCCTTAAGAACCAAAGGCAGTCTTCTTTGCTAATACAGCCATCAAGAAATCATTCCAGACATCAATCGGTCCAGGCAAGCACCAATGAACACAGTCATTGTAACCCTTCATCCATTTGTTGCCCCAGAAAGCTCCTGGGTGGCCATCAGCTCTCATCAACATTGCTTTCGTCACATCCACGAATCCCAAAGCTCTTCTCATGCTTCTCTCCTACCTTCTTTGCTCCTTCTACCTCTCCTACCTGAATGTTCCTTATTTCCCACTCACTACCCCTCAGGTTTATTTCATCTTTACCAAAAGGACTTGTTCTATTGCACCTTCCTCCTGTATTCCAACTTCCACTCTCAAAGTGTGCTGGTGAGAATGTTCTCACTAATGCCACTATGCCCCTGCATTCCCTGCACTCGTTGATGTAACTGAGTGCCGCCCTGAGGGTCATCCCAATTGCACCACCCACGTTAAGATTGGTCACGTTCGGTTCATTGCAGTATACACACCCAACTAATTTATCACCTTCATGTACGTAAATTGGTCGAAAGAACCAATGTGCACTTGAGATGATGACATAGTCGATCGTAGGGAGGTTTGGGGTCCAATTGGTATCCATCTTGTCGAGATGCAAGTCATAGGTGCCGGACAAGGAACCATTGACAATTCTCTCCTCCCCGGCTACAAGGAATTTGGTCCAGAGGATCATGAGCGTGAAGTCATGATCAGGGAAGTGCCATATCACGTTCCGGTCTTCAGAATCCCTGTAAACTTCCTTTGGCATTTCCTCCTGCAAAACTTACATTATGTCAATGTGAAATCACTGACCTATCGAAAACAGAACACCATACTAATGATTTTGGAATATGTCAACAAGCTTACTGTTCTTGGGAGGAAAATTCATGTTAACATGTACGTATCAACTTGAATCTGACATTATTAATGACATCAAAGCCTACAATCCTGTGTTCATGAGTCAGAATCTATACTTATTATGTTTCTATCCACCTATTTATAATCCGTTTAATTAATTGTGTCGAAACCTACTATTCTAACCCATTAATATCATATCCTGTTCTGTGGCCAGTGGAGCGATGCAGAGACACTGTCCCTCTTGGTCACTGCTCTTCTTAAACGGCCAATCTAAAATTTCGAGCTATAGAAACCTCACTTGATTATTGGACAATTTTTCCATCTTGTATGGGTTGTCCTTCCCATTTTCAGGAGTTTAGTTCCGAAATGTGTCTTAGAGTCTTAAATTAGGAGGGCCGACAATGACAAACATAGTTGTAATATGTCAAAAAAAAAAAAATCATATCATGTTCTTAAATTCTCCAAAAAAAAAAAAAAATCACTGCCCGCATTTCTATGAGTAGAGCTAGAATTGAAATTAATGGTGACTAAATTCATTTAATTAATAAATGAGGAAGTTTCAATGAGATGCATAAGATATAGGAGACTAACCATAGACAAGAGACAAAGAAGAGAATCCATATGGTTCTTAGCAACAGAGTCACCGACGAAAGCCATTTTGTTGCCTCGGACCATATCCAGAAAAGTCTTGGGATCAAATCTTGGAAGATCACAACCCTCTGGCTTCCACCTCCAGTTCAAAAAATCTTTGTCCCTTCTTCCATGCTTAAAACAATTTTTAGAATCTGGAATCGTCGAACACCCTGAATTGCTATATCTTGACCCGTTATTGTCTCTTATCCACTGACCCGTAAACACATCGCACTTTAAAATCGCATTATCTGCAAAATCAAAACATAATTTTACGTAAAAAATGTAACCAATTCTTATAAAATAATTCAATCATTCAAACAATGAAATTTTTTATTTATGACTATATTAAATCATGCATGTCACAATCCTAATATCTATACAATCGTTACAAATCAATTAATCATTTAAGATTTTATTTTCAATACTTGATTAAGTGTCATATGGTGTAAGATTTTGAAGATTAAATTTTCAATTATATATCAATCACACGAGTGACTGAGCAGTAGAAGACAAAACAAATAAATAAATAAACTGGAGAGATGGGATATGTTGAAAAAGCACCTTTGTGTGTTTGGATGGGGAGAGGCTTATGTTGAAGGCCATGTCTTGGCATACCTGTAAAAGAATTTGGAAAATAGAGGTAGAAGCTGAGAATGGTGGTGGCTGCTACTGCGGACAACAAGAACGGAGCTACTCTTCCTACATTCATACATCTGTCTCTTCTGATACTGTGAACTATTAGTTTGTCTGGATAATGTGAAGAAGACTTCATTTGGAAGACAACCCAAGTACATTATAATGAAAACAATATGATGTTTTATAAAAAAAAACCAAGGGCCTGCTGTTTAGACTCGGTGATTTGAATTGAACCGTTTAGGAAAATAGGACAAATATGGGTTATTTCTCGTGAGATTAGATATTGTATAATAGTTACTTTTTTGAGCGTGGCTGTGGCCAACGTCTGATAATTTTTGGACGTGGGAAAAATACATGATAATCAGCAACTGCAAGTGATTTGTGCGGATGTTCTTCGCTTTGTATTAACCTGATTTATAGGCGCAATCTCGCGCGTCATTGCATTCAAAGCATGCACTCTTTATATGGTATACATACGGAGGTCCCATTTTCTACCATCTATAACTCTTGACCAGGACAAACTAGCAATTGTTATGGTAAAATGTCCAAAACGACTAATTACATTGTGCAATATATCTACTGGATTTTTTTTTTTAATTTGGTAATAAATAAAACCAAAATCAAGATATTAAGAATCAGCTATTTATAATCAATAATAAAAAAGATGTTATGTTCAATGAATGCGTGCAAGTGAAAAATTCAATATGTTATGTATTCAATAAAATTTTTTTATAATATATCAATATACTTGTTGCAAAGACAGACTGACAACTTATTTCTATTGTAAAAAAAACTACATTCATGTACACAAATTATATCATAAGGTATAGTCACTTCAATTAAAAAAAAAAAAAAGTTTATATCATAAGGTATATTATATTTGTGAATTATTTGCAGCTCCATGATCGGCATGTTATTAATATTTTTTATGACAAAAAGAATACATATGGTATGCCTCGAAAAATTTGAAGATGGCTAAGAGAAACATATATCCCATCACAATATATATATATATATATATAATCCTACTTCTAAATGTTAAAAAATTAAACCAGCCTGATCATTAGTGAGAATCGCCATTAAAAAATCATTCCAGACGTCAATAGGACCAGGCAAGCACCAATGAACACAGTCATTGTAACCCTTCATCCATTTGTTACCCCAGTAAGCTCCAGGGTGACCATCAGGTCTCATCAACATAGCCCTTGTCACATCCAAAACACCAAATTTCTTACCTTGCTTTTTGCCTTCTAATTTTCTTGCTCTTTCAATTTCTTCCACTTGTGTGCTTCTCAGTTCCCACTCATAGCCTTTCAAGTCAGTCTCTTCTTCGCAATAAGGACTTGTCTTGTTGCAGCTTCCTCCAGTATTCCAACTCCCTTTCTCAAAATGAGACGGTGAAAATGTCCTCAACAACGTCACCAAATTGTTGCATTTCTTGCATTTGTTGATGTATTCGAATGCGGTCCGGAACGACATCCCAATGGCTTCAATAACATCAAATTTAGTGACATTAGGATCTTTGCAATAGATACATCCTATTATATTGTCATTTTGATGAAGGTAGATTGGCCTAAAGAACCAATGTGCATTTGATATGACAGCATAGTCAATGGTAGGGAGGTGTCTAGCCCATTTATCATCAACCTTGTCGAGGTACAAGTCAAATACGCCTGATGATGAACCATTGTTCAGTCTCTCATTTCCATGTACGAGGAATTTAGACCACAGGATTGTGAGTGTGAAGTCATGGTTAGGAAAATACCAAATCCGATGCCGGTCTTCGGAATCCTTGTATGCATCAATTGGAATTTCCTCCTGCAAATGATTTATAAATTCATTAGATCTACGTAATTCAATTGATCTCATCCTAAAGTTTGTAAAAGCTTAAGTCTTTTGAAGTATTGAGTACATGATAGAATTATTACTAATGGCACTCTACTTCAAATTAACAATGTGGCAGCATATGTATGTATATGTATGTATATGTATATATAGGTGAGGTCAACCATATATATGTATATATTTATGTGTATATATATATATGTATATATAGGTGAGGTTCAACCATATTGTGACCAAATGTGGCATTCTATCATCTGCTGAACCTTTGATGTAAAACCTTAACTCCTCATGTTAAGAGTTGGTAAAAGACAAATAACCCATTTTAAGTGCTCGTTTGTTGTCCAATCATATATTTTTATTAATGAAGAGCTTAATATCACTGAGCTTTTTATTATATTTATATTTTAAATTATGTTAGAAACTATTGAAAAGGAAATTTACATATCTTACCCAATTTATGATATTACCCATAAATTAGTAGTTCTTATATTGAGATGGGTATTAAAATTAATACAAATACTATAATTTATGGATAATGTTAACAGTTGGATAAGATAGTCAAATCGAAAAAGAAGATAAGAAAATTCTGCTACCCTTATCTTTCTAAAAGCTTGGTAAATAAGTTTTTTTGTCAATTTTTGTATTCAAATCTTCCTCGGTAGAAAAGAATTCTAATGAATACAATGCCACATGTTTCGGAGTGGCACTTTCTGGTGATTGGTTAATGTCAAATGTAATAATCAATAGTCTAAGTTCGAGACAAGGATCATGCTGACCACGCACTAATCACTCTCATTCAATCTGTATTCTACGTTTGACTTGGGAGTTGCGATGGCCTTAATTGTTGGGTCGACTACTGCTTTTCACACATTTGAACAACGATAATTGTGTTTACTTTTCGTGCCTGCGGTAGCATGACTACACACGTGTCCATTGCCTTTTTAAAAAATAAAAAGCACTTTCATACCTTGGGTTTCTCCCTAAACCAAATTATAAGAAGTTGTAATAACATAGAATAATGATAAAAAGCACACTTAATTTGCATCATCCAAGTTAGGGATTGTAATAATTAAAAAAAAATTAAAATTTTTTCTATTTTACTTTTATTTGTAAGAAATTTTCTCTTGATTTTTTAAACAATTAATTAATACTATTTTAATTATAGATGTCGTTTAGCAATATGAACATACTAACCAACATTACAAATTTACAACTTACAATTAAGTCTATAAAACTATAGAAGTCCAAAACATCTCATTAAATTATCATACTGCTTCAGGTTTCAAATCACTAGAGAGTTTTGTATTAAAACGCAACCAGAAACAGCAAAGGGCAACAGGTAACATGAGCAAACTTCCATATAAATGTTCGAATTAATTAAAGTTTTATCATCTTCTCTAAATTTAGCTTGCTTTTACACTTAGCAATGGAATCGAATTTCGATGGGCAACTGACACAAGCAAAGTACACAAATTTAAAAGGTGGATAATATACTAACAAAAATTTAGAGAAAAAAATTAATGTGTAAATTTATTTTGAGAGAATATTAAAATATATAATAATTATTGCAATTAAAGTTTTTGAATTATATCTTAATTTTCTAAACTGTTTTTGGGTTACAAATTAAACACATTGTTAAAACTATATAATGTCAAACAAAGCAGGAACAGTAACGTTTGTAACTGACCTGTGACAAGAGACAGAGAAGGGACTCCAGATGGTTCCTAGCAACCGAGTCACCAATGAATGCAAGCTTTTTGCCTCGAAGAATTCTGAGAAATGCCTTGCCGTTAAAGCTTGGAAGATCACATTTGTCAGGTTTCCATCTCCAATTCAGAAAATCCTTATCTTCTCTTCCATTCCTGAAGCAATTTTTTGACATGGGAATTGAACCACAGCTCGAATTTGTGTACAGAGATCCTCCAACTTCTCGAACCCAATGCCCTTTAAACAAGTCACAATTCTCCTTCTCTACAAACCCAACACCCAAAAAAAAAAAAGACTATTCAAAGCACATGCACAAGCACAAAACTTTGTTGCCACAAAAAGGAGCTAAAACAAAGAGCGAGAGCATTATAGGTATACCTTTTTGATGTTTGATGAAGGGAAGCTTTTGATGATCAAGGTCACGTTTGGGCAAGGACTTAAAAGGGTTTAGAGGGTAGAGAATAAAGAAGCTGAAAATGGTGGTTAAGGCCAGAGAAAAAAACAAGTAGGTAGCTAGTTTACCCATGTTGATGGTGCCAAATGTTCCTTCCTTTTTGTTGTATTGATGGAGTTTAGCTTCAAAAGTAGAAGAAGAAGAAGCTGAGTACTTCATTTTTTTCCCATGTAGTAGTCATGTAGATACAGAGATAGGATAGAGAAACAAAGGTCTATCTTATCATATGGGATTTTTTCCTTTTTTGTTTCTTTTTTTTTTTTTATTTTTACTTCATATTTGCACAAGTTTTGGAAATGAAATAATGAATAGAATATTGATATGTGGAGATCACGTAAGCATAATGTATATAGGACAGAGAGTGGAAGAATATTATGGGTAGTGTTATGTATGGTGGGAAAACGAGAATCAGGAAGTCTCTGTCATTTAAGTGAGGTAACGTTGACCGTCTGATGTAGAAACGTGGCACAGGAGATGATGATGTACAGCGGTGTGATGCATGTATGTTATGGTGGGCCAGCTTTTCGCTGTTTAGTTACCCTGATTTCACGGCGCAATTTCTCCCCTGTTTGCAAACTTGCACTTTATATAGTTGGGTTGGGTTTAACTTCAGGCCTCTTTCTTTTCTATCTTTTTAAATCTTTTGTCTCATCCCCGTGGGTCAAAGCCAACTAGTTTATTTTTATTTTTATTTTTTTTTAAAAAGATATGTAAAAATGTAACATTATTACTATGAGTATATAAGAATAGTTATTTACCACAAAATAAAGTGTCTTATCTTATAAAAAAAAGAAGGTATTACAATCATCTAGTCTTGATAATGATTTTCTTTAAAAAAAAAAAAAACTAGTTAATTTACTAACTTTGTGATGTGTCCAAAACATCTTTTATACATGATTCATGTCATCACACAATTCCAATAATATTAATGGAATACTGATTAGATTTTATAACAAAAGAATCAAAATTTTTAACCTACAATTATTCAGTTTTCATCCCAACACAATGAGGAATGTAGAAATGCAACACTCTTGACATTGTACTATGCCACAAATTTTCAATTTAATTACAAATATATTTTCAGTTTGATCAAATAAAAGTATTCGTTATCAGGTATATTTTTAAAAAATACTAAAACGATAATTCATATCAATAAAAAAACGTTAGCATCTATTATAATGTTTTCTGGTACCAACCGTTTACCATAGGAACGTGTTCAAGCTTAAAGAAAGCGATACGTGAAACATAGTGTACATACATAAAATGACAAAACAAATATTTATATTTGAAAATCAAATCACAGCCGTTGGAAGATAGTACTAGTTGTCGAAATCTGGAACTAGTTCGGTGATTGTTGGTCATATGATAATGACTGATCAATGACGTGAGGGACCACTTGTGGAATGACACGATAGTGCGTTTCAAATATATTAATTTCAATATGATTGAGACCTTTATTACCGACATTCTTGCATGCTGGCCAAAGTGTTCCTTTAATGACGATTTCAATATTATTGTTTATTGTTTGATTACTTTTGTGATAAAATAAAACGTGCTTGATACTTTGATCATGATCGCTTTCAATCATTTCAAGATTCAAAGGATCAGTTGGTCGAATTCTTTTTTGTCGAATTGGCTTGTGGCACTACTCGAAGCTGCCCATGCTTTTGACTTTAATGGTTGAGAGGGTTTAAATCCATTAAGTCACACAAAATTATTGTAGGTATTTATTTTTGTTATTTACGGACTATTCTCAAATGTACTTTGAATTGATCTAAGTTATAAAAAAAAATTATTTTTATCGAGTATTATAATATTTATTTAAAGGATTTGTTTGAATTTATCAGTTAATTTTTTATTTTTTGAAATAACTATGGAAGTTGTTTTACTAAATTGCTGAGTTGCCCGTTTGGCTAATATTGGATCCATGGATTCATATTGAATTAGAATATAAAAATGGGTGTTATTAATATTAAGAAGATAGTGATATGTATTCAATTATTCTTACTTATATAAATCTCTTAATAAGAATAGTTGATCAATTCTTTTTATCTTAAAATATCAATAATTTAAATTTCATCCTTATAGAAGATGTGAATAATTTTTTATGAATTTAATAATTTTCTTTCATCATAAAAATAATAATTAATTAATTAACTAACAGTTTTAATTTATAAAAAAAAAAGAAAGAAAAAAAAATGCGCGAAATGAAAGACAGAGAATAAAAAGAAACCGTAAAAATCGAGACAAAAAGTGGACATTTACTAATGTACGACGATTGCGGTCAAACTTGTCTCATTAATGACAATACCCTTTCAAACATTCAGCAAATATGATGCCCTATTGACTCGTACTTTTTTTCCCCTGATAACCGTGGTTTAGCTTTAATATAGGTAAAGAATAATGCTCATTACCCAAATTTCATACAAAATAATGTGGCATTCTTAAAAATATAAAAACTAACCAATTAAAATTAATGAAATAAAATTTGATATGTATAATCCTTCTATTTGTAAAGATGTTATATTGTTTCGGCACTTAAATTTGGATAAAGTAACATAATTGAATGACATGTTTACTATATTAGACAAGTAAGGTAAAGAATAGTTTATATCCATTAAAGTTTAATCGAATAGTTCATATAAATAAAAAAAAAAATGAAAAAAAGATAGTGATATCTTATGTAGGAAACCTATGTACTTATATTTGTTGTACAGTAACTTTGGGTTTAGATACTATAGTTGATGAGCAGATAAGAAGTGATTAATCTCTTTTCAATTATTATTATTATTTTTTTACTAATTCTTAGATTTTTCTGTGCCTTTAAATTTTTTTAAGAGGAATAAATTTTCATTCAACTAAACTTCAAACAATACAACAATTTCATATAAATTTAAAACAAATAATCCAACACAAAAGTGGAAATACGACCATAAAATCATTGGATATAGGGAGAAAAAAATGCATAAGAGAAACACCACCTGAGTGTCTCTATTAAAACCACACCAATTTACATCTCTATCAGGAACTTTCCTCGCCTCGTTTATCAAACTCTTTATGGACCTTTAAATAAAAATTCAATAATTAATATCTACTCTACTCACTACGCGGAAAACATATGAATAACAAAACCCATTATCTCCATTTGCTTCTGTGCCGCAAAATTTCAGTCAACTTATAAAAACCCCTCCTGTACAATTGCAGAAATCCATTTTGATGAACCTTTTCAACCACACTTGTTCCATATTTGAAGGTTTTGGGCCACAATACAAACTTCAAGCTGCAAGAACGAGAGAATATCATGGACTAATTCGTTAAGATCTTGGGCTCAACAACACAACTTAACATAAACGACAAATTGCTTTAGCTTTGTCAGTCCATTGCAAACATTCAAGTTCAACCAACAACAGTAAGATATTAGGTGTTTTAAGATCTTAATGATTTTATTAAAATAAAATTAAAAAAAAAAAAAAATGAACCCATGACAAATGGGAACTTTTGTGAAGGATACTCTAATTGTTATTACTATGTAAGATAGTTAATTAGTTAAAAATATTAGTTGTAGATTATTTAGTTTCAAAATATAAAATTTGTTCTTCATTTAGTAAAGCATAAAATAAAAAAATATTTCAACTATTAGATGGATTGTAATGATCAGATATACAAAATATTGACATCTCAAAATGACTAGGTAGTTAATTATTAGTTTTGTGTTGTAAGTAAATATATCTTTCATCTTCGAAAGATCCTACTTAGAGTTTAAGTCTAACTGCAAGACAAGACAAAAATAAACAAATGTTGGCCCCAAAATTTTATATATTGAAACTGTGATTCAAGATCTTGCCAAGCTGAGACGAAGTTTGGATCAGCAAATTAGGATCCTTGTCCTCATTGTTTAAATTATGGTACTTTTGAGTTAGGATCCCATTTGTTCTTTTCATCAAGAAGTCTAGGAAGGAATAAGGCAGAATAGATAACTTCAATAATTGGACATTATTCATCAAAGTCTGCCAGATTTTGTAAGCTTTGAGAGCTGAAGATACATGAACATATCACAACTCATGCAGGCATGGCACCTACAGCAGCTACAGAGTTATATAAAGATATTTATCTACATCCACAGGGCAGTACTTCCAACTATGATAATGGACATTTCACCAAACGTTAGACAAGTGTTGAAATATAAACAAACATTTGAGACACCCTCACATTCTTCTTATCTTTTGATGTTAACCATTCCCATTCTTGTATCCGCCTATTGCAACCGTTTGCAACCCTTTATTGTTGTTTGTCTTCTTTGTATAATCTCTGAGGATTGAGAAGGGCAATTTTTGGTGTGATTCATGAGCATATGATCTAACTTCCAAAATAGCTGATTCGGGTTGTAAATTACTGGTATTTGAATCTAATTCACATCAACTCTTTTAAGCTGTTACGGTTAAATAATTATGTAACATTCAGATTAAACTCTGTACACCCTAATAAATATATTAATGAATAATTTCCTCTCACTTGATGATCCATTTTTATTTTGATACACAATTATATGCAGTGTGTTAACTGTCAGTTTAACAACTTGTTTGGTACTATTAATTAAACAGCTTGTGTTTAAATGATCTTTTATCCTGTTACTGTGAAAGAGAATTACTACTGTTTTTATTACTTAGACACAGTTGATAAATGTGACAACTACATAGCAAATGTTTGTGTCGGCAACGCAGGACACAGATTTGGGCACTTGAGCTCTTGTGGGGTTTCATATCTATATATGCAAACCATGACTCTCGGCTTCTTTGTGTTGGTCCACCATTTGATCAGTAAATTTGAATTGTAGCAGCATATGTTTTGGTCTGTTATTAATGTTTAAATTTCATGTTTTTGGATAACTAATGTTCGTTGGATAGTTAAATCTGCTTGCATGGCTTGGCCCATAAAAAGGTGTCACTTAATATAATGGGGCCTGGCCCAATAAAGCCGAATTGAACACTTTTGAAAAAAAAAAAATTAAATTAAATTAAATACGAACTCAACAATTCACTAAAATGCTTCAATCTACCTTTTTATTTTTCTTGTTGGTGTTATGATTGTACAACATTGACAAATTTATCCGTGGCCCTAATAGAATAATTTGTAGCTACCATAAATGGTGACAGGTCAACCTTTTCTACTTTATCAATAGTCCTAATGCTGCATCACATTTTGCTGCCACAAAGATATGTTTGTCCTATTTTCTGATTAGTAGGCTACCCAATTGGAAATAATGCTACAATGAGCAAAGAAAGATAATATGAGATATTCCAAATTAAAGTAGTTAATGAACCCATTAATTCCTGATCCAGATTAAAATCTTTTATGATAGTAACAAGTATGATAGTAACAAGTATTGATTACAGAACATGTAACATGTTGGACAGTTCTATAGCTGTTTTGCAAAGAGAGAATACGAGCCCAGCAAGATCGGCTGAGCATCAAAAAACCGACCCACTTGATAAGGAGACTAATAATAGTGAAATCAATAATTAAATAAAAGCATCACAATCACATAGTCAAATTAGACTCGCTGATACATTATATAAAATTGATGGCCAGCGTGGCTGATCACATGGAAGTTGAAGCAGGATCGTAGTCTCACATGTGAGCTGCCAAACCAACCAAGACAATTCGATGGCTTTGAGATGCAAATGTATCTGCCATGTTCACTGCTACTTGTGGGCTTTGCTGGATGGGAAGGCTTCACTTCCAATGCTTGGTTGCTAGGACACATATATATACAAAAACTGCTGCCTCTATCGCTTCTTTTTACCTCATTCTATGTTATTGAATTGGCTAAGAGTGCATTGCAACTCTTTATAATAGGAGTTCAGATGAAGACAGAATTATTTGCTAACAATTGGTTGAGATTTTACATTTGGAAAGAGAATAAGTGCAAAAAAAAAAGTGCAAATATCTATAAGAAAAAAAAATTCTGACAACTAGTAATATACTTTATCCAAATTCTACCATCAATTATGTTCGAAAAAATTCTGACAACTAGTAATATACTTTATCCAAATTCTACCTTCAATTACGTTTATGCGTCGTCATATGGATGTAAATTACAAAATTTCATCGACAAACTCTAAAAACATACATCGATGTTGTCCAACAAAGATTAGGATTTTCTGATGCTACACTTTTACTAAATTTTGTATGAGCCTATATTGTTAATGTTAAATATATATATATATATATATGTATATATATTTTTTAATCTCTGCATGTTCATTTTTATTGATTACCGAATGCAAGTCTTAAGGGTGAGAACCTTCATCCAAAGGTGCGGGTCTAAGAGAAGTTAACGACGGGTTAATTTAAAAAATAATCTAATTTAAGAATTAGTTTAATTGAGATTTATTTTTTGTTATTTCCTATTTTATTTCTATTATTAAATTAGAATTATTTGCATTTTGGATTTGATATTATTTCATTTTAGGAATTGATATTATTTCTTTTTAATTGTTTGATACTATTTTCTTTATTGTTTGATATTTTTCCTGTTTAGTTATTATTTCCTTTTAGAAAATCTTATTTATCAAAAAATTGTAAGGTTATAAATAGTCATGGGATTTTAGAGTTACGGGTCGTTTGTTTTTATCACTTTTCACTTGATGGGTCTGAATTATACTTTTTAAGTGATTTTTGTTTGTTTTTTTAAGTGATCAAACAACTTAAAACTACCCAAAAATCACTTAATATAAAAAACTACAATTTTTTACTTTTCGTTTAATAATAAATCACTTAATGATTTTTTATATATATTCTTTCAAATCTATCATTCTCAAAATAACATATTTCTAAATTAATTTTAATTTTACATTATACAAATTTATTTTAAATGTAATCAATGAAATATTACAATGACTAAAATATATATTACTCTACAATTTTAACTTTTGTTGTAATAGTTCTTTAACTTAATAACATTTTGTTTATTTTTATTTAAATATATAAATTTAATTTACTTTACTATAATAATTTATTTTTGTATATATAATTTTAAAAAATTACTTTACTATAATAATTAATTATATTTTAATTATGAATAAAAAATGTTATTAATATATACATAAAAGTGTTTTAGTATTTTTTAAATAATTTATTATAATTGTTTGTATTATATTAAATGAAGTTTCAAAACAACTAATAGTAAAGGATATAAATATCAAATTACTAGTTTTCAGACAATTTTAAGTTTTAATTTTAAAAACCAAACGAGATTACTATATATTCAAAGGTAAAGGAAAAAAAAAAAACATGTCATTTAGATTTAAAGTTTCAGTCACCATTCAGTCTTTAGTTTTTAACAGTATTGTTCAGTATTCAGACAAAAAAACAAACGACCCTTTAAGCGTCATTTGTTTTTTCCACTTAAAACTTAAAAGTGTTTAATTGTATTTATTAAGTTATTTTCGTTTGTTTTTTTTTTTTAAATGGTTAAACCACTTAAAATTACATAAAATAACTAAAAAAACGAAGTGAGAATTTTTAACTTTTCACTTAATTATAAATCACTTAATGACATTTAAAAATTTTTATTCCAAAACTATCCTCCCCGAAATAACTTAATTTCAAATTTATCCTAATATTATATTACTCAAATTTTCTTATCTTTTTTTCTTCCTTGATAATTACAAAAAATATATTGAAAATAAAAGCCTATATCTCATCTCAAATTGTCTTGAAATTAAACTAATATATTTTAATTTACAATTTAAACATTCATTTTTCTAATTGTTTTCTTAAATATATTAATATATTTATATATATAAATATGGTTAATACTGCTATATTTTTTAATCATATTTTAATTATGAATAAAATATTCTTAATATGTACATAAAATATGTTTTAGAATTTATTAAATTATTGATTTTCAGATGTTTGTATTAAATTAATTGAAATTACATTACAACAAATAGTTAAAAGAGTATAAATCTGAAATTACTAGTTTTCAGATAATTTTAACTTTAAAAAACAAACAAGTTTATAATATATTCAGAGGTATAGAAAAATAAATAAATAAATAAACATGTTATTCAAATTTCAGATTTTAATTAATATTCAGTTTTCAGTTCTCAGTAGCAATATTCAGTTTTCAGATAAAAAATAAACGATCCCTTAGTAGTATTATTTTTGTTTTGAAGAATTAGTCAAATCCCGTAGATTATTTCCTATTTTATTTCCATTTAATTGGTTGATACTATTTTCTTTATTGTTAGATATTTTTATTTTTCAGTTATTATTTCTTTTTAGGAAATCTTGTTTATCAAAAAATCATAAAGCTATAAATAACCATGAGATTTTAAAGTTTAGTACGTTATTTTTGCTTTAAAGAATTAGTAAAATCTTATAGATTGTCAAGTAATTATTTTGTTGATTTTTCGGCTTTTTTAAGTAGAGATACTAAAATTGTTTGGGGTTGGAGTTAAGTAAATTCTATTGATCAATTTATCTAATTATGTGGATTGATTGAAAACTTCCTATCTTGTTTGTGGCATGTTATTGAGTGAAAATAAGTTAGTTGTTGGATTTAAAGTTAGCTTCTCAACACCTATCTTCACTCCATCAATAAAAACTCAATTCAGCAAAAAAGTTTCGAATCATCTATCGAGATGCTATGTTTAGTTACAGTACTACAATAACTTAATGCTCATATGTACTAGTGGATATGTGCTCTTATAAGTCGGAGAAGTAACTATATTAACTAACAAATGTGAATTTCAGGGAACGTGAAATTAATGAACTCGCCACATACGGTTGTTTCCCGTCAGTCTTAACTCACATGGTCTCCAAAAACTTGAGACCCCACTTCACTCAATACTTGCCTCCTCATTTGTTTCATTCTAATTGGACTGGCTTTTATGTTTTATATAATATGCATTTCTTCTTTTTGCTTGTTCCAAAGGAAAACAAAAATATTAAAAGTGGATGTTTCAAATATATATATATATATATATAATATTGAAGATGGAAATTTTAAAAATCGGTAACGATAAAAGGTGCCCATCAATAAATTACTTTTCGGTGCGTTTGGACAGCCACATTAAGGACTCTGTTGGAGCAATGAATTAGATTGGGTTTGGACAAAACTTAGTCTAATACATTGTTTTGTTGTAATATGGGTTTGGAAAACCAATCTCATGTCAAACCTTTTGACTCCGTTTGACATGTAAGATTAGATTGGATTGTTTTCATGATATTGAATTAGATAAATTAATAATGTGATATATTTGATACGGTATGAGATTGAATAAATTAGTATTATGATATATTTGGTATAATATGGAATTGGATAAAATCAATTTTAAATAATTGAATTATTTTTAAAAATCAACAAATCTATTTTTCGACCAAATCAAAGTCAAAGAATCCCCGATCGTCACTCTCTCCCTCTCAGGCCAAATCATTGTCGTTAATGCCATGACTCCGTCCAAGGTTCGTCATGCCCATCTCCGGTCTCTCGCATTGTCGCTGTTGTTGTCTCATTATGCCCAACCAAATCTTCTCTCACTTAAATCCCGATCGTCTCTCTCCCTCAAATCTCGATCATGTCTCTCCCTCAAATCCCGATCGTCTCTCTCTCTCTCCTCCAACAGCTCGTCTGATCCTCCTCCACGTTTCTCACCAACGCCGTCGTCGCCTCCACCTCATCCTAACTTGGCCGTACCGTTGATTGACTTTGCACACACAACGCCTCTACCTCGCTTCCTCTGCACACATAACACTACCGCTCCACCTGGTCTAGACCTCCATTTCTTCCGTCGAGAACACCTCCATTCCCTCTCCTCTCTTTGCTCCTAATTCTTCTTCATCTTCTTCTGATTTTCGCAAAAGATAAAAAAAGATAAATAAATAAAACCCTGAACAATTTTATCCTGCCTGTCTGGTTGATTTCATTTAACCGACCAGAGCGGGATAAAATAGAGGCAATGGGATTGGTTTTTTTGCTCTCATGCTCTCACCAAATATGGGTTTGGACTAGATTTTATTCAAACCCAGTGCAAATCCATGTAACAATATGACCAAGTGGTTGTGGTGGGTTTAATAATAGTAATTATAATTATTTTTCAAATTTTTTTAATAGTTTTATTTTGTAAAAGTAATTTTTGAAAATTTTATTTAATTCATAGATGGTTTATTTCAATTTTATCAAATTTGTTTTCAATCCAATTCTAACTCACTTACCAGAAGACAATATCATATCCTATCCAATCTAACACAACATAGCAAATGTAGCGGTAAGGATCATATTATTTCAATAAAGTAAATTTATCATTTGTTTTTTCACTGCAATAGTTCAAAAATGATGTGAGCTTTGTTTGACTTCACCAAATTAATTGAGGAATTTAGCATTAATGACTTCAATCATAAGTGTCTGTACATGAACAGTAGTAATAAAAAATATGAGCTAACAAATCTTGAAAAAAGTCAGGTCAAATAAAATAATCATCAAGAATCAATCAATTATAATTATATGGTTAATACTCTTCTACACAGTAAAAGGAACTTCTAATATACAAACAGAGCAATACCAGACTTTCCAAAAATATTCTCTTAATGACATGACATATGAGTTATTAAAATTCTATTAATTATTACATTATGTTTAAATGATATGACATGTAAATTATCAAAATCTTATATAATAATTTACAAAATCTTGACAACTCATATACCATATCATTTTAACATGTATTTAGGTAACATTTTTTGGAAGTCTAATCTTACCCATACAAATTAAATCAATTCTAACTGAACCAACCTCACTGAGGTACAACCAGGCAGGTTCTCAATTAAATTATAATTAATCTGGATAGATCTTGCTCAATTATTTAAATAATGTAATCATCGTAACCAAGGACAAAAAAGGGAGAAGAAAGTTCTCAGAAATATGTTATGTAGATTCTTAGAAATGAAACTTGTTTTTGAGTACAAATTTTCAACACAGAAAGAATAATTTGTGAGGTGGTATGCAAAAGTTGGCTGTACCTAGTTGTCACTCTCCTTTTTCTAACCTCCAGCTATATCAACCCCAATCCCCAATTCCCCATTCTCACTCCTTTGATGGATTTTTCTCAAGTTGACTAAACTTTATTAATTATTAGTCAAAAATTTGTTATGGTAGTCATTTAGCTGTAAACACGAAATTTGGTGTCTTTTTTTTCCTTATTAATAGTTCACACAAGCATATGAAATTAAGTCCTTGCTTTATCTCTCCTTCTCTTCTCTCCTCTGTTCTTCTCTCTACATCTTGCACATTAGTATCACATTTTGGCTTGCTGTTTTCACATGTCAACCTTCTTAGATCTAGATTTCAGTGGAAAAGATATGAAATTTTAACTATTTTTTTGTTCATCATTGTTTTGTTTTGCTCACCTATAATGATATAATATTTGATTGAATTGTCAGCATAATCTCATAGCCTCTCTTCCAAAAATATTGATCTGGGTGTCAATCTCTTTTTCTCTAAACAAAAGCAATGGCTCCAAACTCAGTAGTGGTCACTATAGAGAAGCCTGACAACTTCTCTTTGGTGGAGCTCAATGGCTCAGATTCAACATTGTTTCCTGAGAAACAAAAGGGCGTCAGTCCCAAGCAACTCACATGGTTTATTCTTCTCAAAGCTCACAGAGCCCTTGTATGTCTTTCATGGCTTGCTATGGCTTTTAAGGCCATGTTTGTCTCAGCAAAGAAGCGCGTCGCCTTGCTTGATGTAGAAGAAGAGCCTAGAAGCAGAGGGAGATTGTACAGGGTCATCAAAGCTTTCCTAGTTGTATCAATAGTAGGTTTAGTCATAGAAGTTGTAGCCCATTTCATGAAATGGAACTTGAGTCTGATACATCATCCATGGGAGGTTCAAAGTCTTGTGCAGTGGTCCTATATGGCTTGGTTGTCATTTAGAGTTGATTACATTGCACCCTTGGTCATATCACTTTCCAATTTCTGCATCGTACTTTTCTTGATTCAGTCTCTTGACAGGTTAATTCTCTGTCTTGGCTGTTTCTGGATCAAGTACAAAAACTTGAAGCCTAAGATTGATGAAGAGGCTTTTGACATTGAAGACCCTTCCTCTTTCCCTAAAGTTCTTGTCCAGATTCCAATGTGCAATGAAAGAGAGGTAAGTTTTCTATTATTTGTAGCTTGTTATATCTTATGTTTCTTGCTCAGATTCGAAATCACACACATGGGGTGTTTAGGTGTATGCACAATCCATTGGTGCTGCCTCTCAACTGGATTGGCCAAAGGACAGGATTCTAATTCAAGTTCTAGACGATTCGGATGATGGAAATTTGCAGCTTTTGATTCAAGATGAAGTCTCAGCTTGGAGAGAAAAAGGAGTCAACATAATCTACAGACATAGATTGATCAGAACCGGATACAAAGCTGGCAATCTCAAATCAGCAATGAGTTGTGAGTACGTCAAGGACTATGAATTTGTTGCAATATTTGATGCTGACTTCCAGCCCAATTCTGACTTCCTCAAAAGAACAATTCCACACTTCAAGGTATTATATTTTTTTCCCAGTTGTTTAATGATACCAAGATATCACTTTCAAAAACATTTTGTTGATGGCAACTAAAACAATCTGGTGATCCACGACAGGGGAATCCTGAACTTGGTCTTGTCCAGGCTCGCTGGTCTTTCGTAAACAAGGATGAGAATTTACTTACAAGGCTTCAAAACATCAATCTATGCTTCCATTTTGAGGTGGAACAGCAAGTGAATGGCGTTTTCCTCAATTTCTTCGGCTTCAATGGGACAGCTGGAGTGTGGAGAATCAAGACCTTAGAAGAATCGGGAGGGTGGCTTGAGAGAACAACAGTCGAAGACATGGACATAGCTGTTCGAGCCCATTTGAATGGATGGAAATTCATATTCCTTAACGATGTCAAAGTGCTTTGCGAGTTGCCAGAGTCCTATGAAGCTTACAAAAAGCAACAGCATCGCTGGCATTCGGGTCCAATGCAACTGTTTCGCTTATGTCTTCCTGCTATTATAACTTCCAAGGTCTTTATTTATATTGCTATTAAATACACGTCCACTTGTTTTCAATAAACTCATGAAATTCTCAGACTGATTGAACATTATTTATATTGTTGTATGCAGATATCAATCTGGAAGAAGACCAACCTGATATTCCTCTTCTTTCTTCTAAGGAAACTGATTCTTCCCTTCTACTCATTCACATTGTTTTGCATAATCCTACCTTTAACCATGTTCATACCAGAAGCAGAACTCCCTCTTTGGGTCATCTGTTACGTACCCGTTTCCATGTCTTTCCTCAACATTCTCCCCTCTCCAAAATCCTTCCCTTTCTTGATTCCTTACCTACTCTTCGAGAACACAATGTCTGTGACCAAATTCAACGCCATGATTTCTGGACTATTTCAGCTGGGAAGCGCGTACGAATGGGTTGTGACAAAGAAGACAGGCAGGTCATCAGAGTCTGATTTACTAGCCTTTGCTGAAAGGGAAGAGAAGATCCTCAGAAGGCATTCTGAGTCTGGTTTGGATACGTTGAGTAAACTCAAAAACGAAGAAAAGGCTGCTCCACTTGTCAAGAAGAAGAGCAACAGAATATACAGGAAGGAGCTTCTACTTGCTTTTCTTCTGCTGACAGCTGCTGCTAGAAGTCTGCTGTCTGCCCATGGAGTCCATTTTTACTTCTTGCTATTTCAAGGCCTCTGCTTTCTTGTTATGGGTTTGGACTTGATTGGTGAGCAAATCAGCTGAATAATATTCAAGCAACATATAATAATATAAACAGTTTGAACATGTTATTTCCAGTTCCAATGGCAATTTAAGTAGTTGGGCTGGAACTGGATTTCGGTTACAGATACAAAAATTACTATCTGAATTGTAGAGATAAATATGTTGAGTTTGTTTTTACATTCGTATATGTTGTTACTGTATGAATAATGAAGATCCAATATAAAAGATTCTTTTTTTTTTAATTATTTTATTTTAAGGTTTATATGTGGAATTGAATAAAATTTTCAACCTTTCTCATGTAAAGTGCTCAAGTTTTTGTGAATCCGGCTTTATTTGAAAGAAATTGTAAACATTGCAGAAAAGAAATTGGAAAGGCCTTCGAGATTGAAAAAAAATCCCATTGCAGAGTTTGAATCTCTATTCAATGTGTAGAAGCACAACCCCTTGCCAAATTGGACTATTTCAAGTCTAACCCAAATTGAGCCTCCCTTTATATGGCCCCTAGTTTTCTGTTTTCCAAAGATCATAAGATTTAACAGGGCTCTAATATCAAATTCAAATTCGTTAAGACCTTACTTGTTGGTCAGGATTGGATTGGGTTTGGATAAATTTTTTGTCTAAACCCATGTTTGGTCCATCTAAATACTCTTCACTAACTTATTCCAACTTATCCCAATAATGATTTTCTCTCATTCTAATGGGTTAATTCAAACACATTCAGTAGATGAGTTAATTTTCTCTCACCTTCGTTGTCTACTCTCTCTCCTCTAGCTCCACCGATGCTCGCTTCCACTGGCCATTCTCACGCCGCTTCGTCGTTCGTCTCATTTTTCTCCAATCGTCTCTTTCTTCTCCTTCACGTTGATCAGATCGATTCATAGATTAATTCCACGT
Organism: Nephelium lappaceum; assembly: GCA_021234005.1. Taxonomy (NCBI): domain Eukaryota; kingdom Viridiplantae; phylum Streptophyta; class Magnoliopsida; order Sapindales; family Sapindaceae; genus Nephelium; species Nephelium lappaceum. The sequence continues at coordinate 7,951,006 of CM038004.1, forward strand.
TGTCTTCACCGCTATTCCAGGGCATCAACGCCTTCGTTGTCTCAATCCTCTGTTTCGCCACTGTAAACGATGTGGGTTTTGGATGGGTTTGGGGTGGGAGGGTGATGAGAGAAGAAGGAGGGCGATGGTGTGGAGCTGGAAACGATGAAGGAAATGAAAAGATATTTTCAAATCTCTGAAAATTTTTATTTTAGTCCTTGCAAATTTTATTTAAATCATAACCTATACTATTACCATCAAACATGAGATAACATTAAAATTGTTTCAATCCAATTTCATCCAACCAAATTCAATCTAATCTCATGTAAATAATTCAATTTTATCACACGTAATAAACAGGCTCTAAATGGATTTAAATGATTTGTAGATTATAAAATAAACAAATAATAAAATACATAATAAAAAATCAATCCTACTAACAAGATGACACGAAACAGAGAGAAAAAAAAAGAGGGGGGTGTGGATGTGGGGTGTTAGGGTTGAGGGGTCAGAGACTTGAGCTTGAAGAGAAAGGAAGCCCAAGTGCATTTGTTGTATATTATTGCATCCTTCGTTTGTTGTGTGCTTTTATGGTTTCACTTCATTTTCTTTCTAATGACTCTAAAAATAAATAATTTATAATAGTTGTACATTATGGTATCCTTCGTTTGTTGTGTGCTTTTATGGTTTCACTTCATTTTCTTTCTAATGACTCTAAAAATAAATAATTTATAATAGTTAATAAATAGTGGACACCAGCAGCCAGGCCCAGCCAGCAATATACATTAGTAAATAAGTTAGATGTGGAGGGCATAATAGTAAATAAGAAGGTGCTTAAAGCAAACCGGAGCCGTTTTAAGTAAATAGGAGTTGAATAAAAACAGAGCGCAAAAAATCGCAGCGGCCGTTTAACAGCTATTATTCCTGTACTCCACACCCTTCCCTATTCTTGCCGCTAACCCGGCTTTGTTCTGTACTATCCCTGGATTATCTCTGTCCTCCAATTAGACCCAAATGGATTCTGATTCATTCTCCAATGCTTCCTTCTCCAAGGATTCCCACAAGAAAAAGAGGGTCAATAAATTTCACATTTACTTCTAATTAGTTTTTTTTTTTTTTTTTTTTAAATGTTATTATTAATGTGGTTTTGATTTGAAACGCAGGCTAATAGGTTGGCCAAATTGAAGCAATGCAAGCTCGACGTTCGCCGCGAACAATGGCTGTCGCAGAGTACGATTTTCATCTTCTATGTCTCTCTTTTTTTAAAAAAAAAAAAAAAAAACAAAGGTTTAATTTTTTGAACTTTAATTTTTGAAATTTCTATTTAACAATGATTATAATATTTTGCTTAGGAAGCTAATTGGAATGGAAAAGTAGGTGATAATCAACAAAGTAATGTAGAAATGAATTCAAAGTCTGTCAAGGACACGCGATAAATGGCCTCCGTTTTTTATTCTCAACATTTGCTTTGTGATGAGCATAACTGCATAAGTTTGTGAATATTCTAGTCTATCTTGCTAACTAAATAAGCAATATAACGAAATCACAGGTAATATATGTATATGTACTGTTTAGATTATTGCGATGACTTTTGTAATTCTTAACGTCGATTAAGTCTTTGTTCGGATCAGCAGATGTAGAAGAAAGTATTACTTGGGAACTTTTTTCCCATTGATGTAAAGGTTTGCTATTTATGTTTTCCATTTTTGTATTACTGATTTTAAGGAAGATCTGCTGTGCTTATTCTTGTATTTATCGTTGAGGAAAATGCCGTATGAGTTCTAAAGTCCTTTTGCAAGTTCCTGAATTGGTGTTCAACAACGTGTCATCTCAATATATGTTGGACATTGCATAATGTTAATAAGATGATTTTTTTGTACAACTTGTGGAAAAGTTTACAGTTTGAATCTTCCTCTGCTTTCCTCCATAAGAAATGTGGCTGAAGAGTTACATAAGTTCTGCACTTGATGTTCCACTTAATTCCTTATACAGTTACCTAGTATGAATGTGATAAGATCACGCTCTTTACCTTCTTGAACTATTTCAAAATTTAGACTTGAAAGAATGGTGATTAATTTCTTTAGTTTGTTCTTTTCTAAGGCAAGGAAAAGTCATCATAGATTTGCTTTCTCGAGTAGGTTTCAAAATGCTCATTATCTTGCTGCATTTTCATAATTTCATTTGTTCATGATGGAGTTCGGGTTGTAATGCAGTCAAGAACAAGGGATGTAAGGATGATTCCAATGGGAGGGGTGAGTCTTCTCCATCCTCTATGCAAATACCCAGTGGAGGAAACAAATCATATGACAGCTTCAAATCAAGGTCACGTGAAGAGGAGAATGAGAGCTTGAGCATCCATGACAGGGATTTGGGGGCTTTGATGAATGACCCTAGTAATAGCAGTTTGTGTAATAAGGATTCTAGTAAAGGTCTAAGCGGAAGCAACAGGCACACTAGCAGTAGTAGTTGTTCTGAAAGTGTCTGTGATGATGAAGAGGACGAGTGCATGGATGACTGGGAGGCTGTTGCTGACGCTTTGAATGCGGATTATAATCAGCCTCAGCATAGCCCAGCTGTAGACAACCCAACCCAATCTGATTCCTATGTCAGATTAGCTGATTTTGAGCAAGCTAACAAGAATTCTGGAGTGGACTTACCAGAGAAAGAGAGCAGGGAAACAGTTCATTTGAATTGTCAAGCGTGGATGCCAGGTGATGTTTTTCGTCCTCTCAGTCTTCCCAGCCTCTCAAAGCAGCACAATGTATCAGCAGCTTCTGGTTGGCACTATGGTCATGGAGTTGTGGCTTGGGCATGGCAGAATATCATGCCTCAACCTTCCTCATGTCCTATCTGCTGTGAGGAATTGGACATCACAGACTCCAGCTTTCTTCCTTGTTCATGTGGATTTCGGCTTTGCCTTTTCTGTCACAAAAGAATTCTTGAGGCAGATGGTCGATGTCCAGGGTGCAGGAAGCAGTATGATCTTGTAAATAGGGATATGTGTTTCAATGGTGGAACCACACCTTTTCGAGTTGTTAATTCTTGTGGCATGATTACTGGATCTTAGGAAGAGGGTTCTTTTGCCTATTATGTATATGGGTCTTTCTCATTTCTTCTTCCTTCCTCTCATGTGTCAATGTTTTGTCAATCACAGAATTCAGACATTATTAACAAAGATCTGAGTATAAATATACGGCTCAAGCTGCTGGGAACTGAATTTGACCTTTTATGAGTTAAACTATTATTTGTATGATGTTTTGCATATGTTGGTGTCACAAAATTATGTGTTATATGATTATGTGGTTTGATAAAATCTGATGATGATAAGCCAAATTAATCATTTACCTGTCTTTAACTTTTTCTTTGCATCAACTGTGTTCTCGTAATCTTTCAAGTTTGTTTGTCATGTGTGATGTTAATGTTTTTAGAATAGAATTTGAAGCTTCGGAGACATGTCTCCATCTCTTTAGATTTAAGTCTGATGATTAGTCCATCAATTGCCTCCAGTTATCTGAGAAAGTTTTTATGTGGATCTTCATATTAGTTGTTTCAGACATGATCTAGGCACTGAAACTCATCCTGGGTGCATCAAGTCTTCACTCGTCAAGTGGCACTACTATTCTCATAAACTTCTTTTAAGGTACCATTTTGAAAGCAAGCTATATATTTATGGCATTTGGTCATTAGGGTGTCAAATCAGGGTGCTATCTCATGCCAGGTAATTTAATGCAGGATGAGCAGGTAAGAGTTAATTCAGCAATAATATTGACATCAGGCTCCAAGCTGCTTTAACTTGGTACAGAATTTTATATTTCAACTTTAAAGTATCTGTTATATACTTATATTTGAAAGTGCATGAATGCTATTCCAATCAGATCTGATTGGTAAAAGGTAACTTATCAGCATCTTTCATCCTTTGTGCAGTAATCATGGTTAGCGACCCTATGCTTGTGGATCTAAATGCAGCTATTCATGCCAGCTATGGTTTGTCTCATGATATTGTTGGTTCTATGAGGGTGCTACATTTTTGTGACAAATTTGCTCCAGGAAATGGTTGCTGATCTCTCATTCCTTTGGGTGCAAAGTGAATCCTCAGGGAGCCAGCAAGGGAAGCCCCATAATATTTTTTATTTTTTTTATGGAATTTAACTGTACCGCACTGAGATGCAAAGAGCAGGTTCAATGTAAAAATACGGGTTCTCCTCGGATGCCTCCTGCAAGAGCTGAGCTTAAACTAAACACAGATGCTGCAGTTCAAAAAGATACAAATTTATTTGGTGTTGCTGTTGTTCGCGACAGTGAGGGAAACGTGGTGTCTGCTTCTCAAAACCATTGCTGGTTTCTATTCAGCTGAAACAGAGAACTTTTTGGCATTAAGAGAAGGTCTCATTTTGGCTAAGAAGTTGAATTTAGATGTTTGTTGGGTGGAGTCAGATGGGGTCAATGTTGTATGAGGGATTAATCAGACATATGCTTCTTTTGGTTTGGCTCTTCTGATCATTGAAGATGTTAAGTTCTTGTGTTGGGATGTGGGGGTTGTTAGCTGTTGCTAGAAATTGGAACTGGATGGCTCATACCCGGGGCTCTACCCTCTGTTGAGCAGAAGTTATGGCTTGAGGAGGGCCTTTTTGTATTGACTTTCTGTTTTCATGAGGTAGTCTAAAAAGAATGATCTTTTAGCAAAATGTGATTCTCGACTCTATTTATTTCCGTTCCAAAACCACCTTAAAAAGTTAAAAAATTTGTTGAAATTGCTGATGTTGACGGGTAAATTTCTGCTGATAATATATTTGTGAAAAACTGCCAACTTTTGGTTTTGGATGCCATATAACATTAGCAAGGGTCTATTTTGCAGATATTATCAGCATTAGGGTAGGTATATAATTTTGCCTCTTCTCAAAGGGAAACTGTGCTAAAACCCCATAAGGGTATGCGTATTGCCCCCAAAAATTGACCCGCTGCGGCCATGTATATACCCAGCCATAAATGAGCCTTTTTTAATTTTTATGATTAAAGTTATAAACTTTTTTAACTCTTTCAAACCTTAATTTTTTATTTACATCACAAAACTTGTATAAATGATTACTAACTAATTTTATAGAACCCCTTAGGTAACACTTTTTTGATAATGAATTTTGAATATTGATGTAGATCTATAGTTTTGGATAATTTGAATCATACCATTTTGCTTGTTTATTGATATAATGAAGAAATTGAAAGAAGTGAATGACTTTTTTGTTTGGTACATAAGAAAATTTGAAAAGAGAATAGAAAATGTTGAAATGATAACTGAATGTTTGACAATAGTTTCGATGATTAAATTAGGATTATATAAATGATAAGAGACTTTTCAATTTTTTATAGAGAAAAATTAGGGTTTAAAAGAGCAATAAAAAAAATTAGAAATTGAAAGAATAAAAAAGATTATATAATATAAATAATATTTTAATTAATAATTGATGGATTTACTCATAAAATATTTATCCATTTAGTAATTTTATTTAAGAGTAATATTATATACTTAAAAAAATATTAATTCAAAATTTGAGGGGGTGAAAATATTGCCACTCTAATAATAATTGTATTGTACGGAAACCAACATCCCGCCTCTTGTCCACCGCGTACTTGACCATGGACCATGCGGCCTAGTCCCAGAGGAATCAATATTAGAAATACTAACCAATTTGGTTTAAAGGACGTGATCACATACTATAATACTACTTCCAGGAAGCCCATAAATTTTTAATATATTGAATTAAAATGTGGCGGCCCAGCTGACAAGAAAATTCCCCGCTACCAAACAACATTCGTGCCAGCAGACTTTGACATTCACAGCTCACAACCGCGTTTCTTCACTTTGTTCGTACTTTTCCAAGTCTTCTCCACTTGTAGACCGCTTCAAGTTTCACTTCTCGTTTCTAGAATTTGATATCAATAACTACATACAACATCTTCAAGATCAAGAGTAGCCATATACATATACACAATCAACAACACCAACCAAGCTTCACGTTCGATCATGTTTCTTCTTAGACCAGCTTTTGTCTTTCTCTTTCTCTTTCCTGTAATTGCTATCAGATCATATCCCCCCACCAAAGGCCTTAAAACAAGGATTGAGTTTCATGAATCCATGCCATTCTTGGAGGCACCGGAGTATCAAAACGATCTTGAATGTCCCATTTTGTCAGAAAATGGTTTGTTATTGGCCTGTGATCCATCTCTTGTTCACATTGCAATGACACTCGATCCGGACTACTTGAGAGGCACCATTGCTGCTGTCCACTCGGTTCTCAAACACGCTTCTTGCCCACAAAATGTTTTCTTCCATTTCATTGCTTCTGATTCGAGTCCGGTCAATGCAAATGACCTTACTCGGATTGTGGGGTCTGTCTTTCCTTCTTTGAACTCTAAGGTTTATGTCTTCACAGAAGATCTTGTTAATGATCTTATCTCTTCTTCGATTCGTCCTGCTCTTGATAATCCATTGAATTATGCGAGAAGTTACTTGGCTGATATGCTTGAGCCTTGTGTTAAACGTGTGATCTATCTGGACTCGGATGTTGTAGTGGTGGATGACATAGAGAAGCTATGGAGGATATCTCTAACAGGATCAAGAACAATTGGAGCACCACAGTACTGTCATGTAAACTTCACCAAGTACTTCAACGATGAGTTTTGGTTCGACCGTGGTTTTTCCAGAGTTTTTGCAGGGAAAAGACCATGTTACTTCAATACAGGAGTAATGGTGATGGATTTGGAGAGGTGGAGAGAAGGTGATTATACAAGCAAGATTGAGAAATGGATGAGGATTCAGAAGGAGAAGAGGATTTATCAGTTGGGATCTCTTCCACCATTTTTGTTAGTGTTTGGTGGGGATGTTGAGGGCATTGACCATAGATGGAACCAGCATGGACTTGGTGGAGATAATTTGGTTAGTAGTTGCAGGTCTTTGCATCCAGGGCCTGCCAGTTTGCTGCATTGGAGTGGTAAGGGGAAGCCCTGGACTAGACTTGATGCAAACAAGCCCTGCCCAATTGATTATCTTTGGGCACCTTATGATCTCCACAAGTTCCAAAAACGTTCTCAAAACTACCAACAACAATAACAAAGAGCCAACCTATTCTGGGCTTCTTGTAATTGATTTGTTCATTCTTTTATTTTTGCCATTCAATTCATGTTGATATTCATAATAAATATTTTTTGTGTATATAGACAAATTTTGAATACATGTAATTGAGCCTTGTTTATCGTTATTCCATTGTAAACGATTTTGGTGGGAAGAATATAGATACTTGCTGTTGCTATTTTCACTGTCCCATCTGTTGGTGTTTGTAGTATAACAAGGAAGTTTGCAAAAGATTCAAATTTCCAAACCCAAGCATGCCTGTAGTTGTAGTCATCCAAGATATCACTTAGTTGTGTACCAACTCTAACGAATTAAAAACCAATATGAGCAAATACATACTCATAATCATTAAAAAAACATAACTAAAACTCTCCAAGAGACTGAACTCAGGGAATGGTTTTTACTACCTCCACCCTCGCTCAAACTCACCAAGTACAGAAAAGAACCAAAATTCTGTGAAGCAAATTTCTGACAAATTTAGCAGAGGATTAGCATTTTGTTACTATTATTTTAAGAAAACATATTGAAAGAGACTTGAAAAATAGATGAGACCAAACATTATGACCAACCATTCCCCATCAAAATCAACAAGTACCACATTATTTTCTTTCCTTTGTTCTTGTTGGGTTCTCCTGTGCATCCAACCATATGTTCAACGGTATTTTTCACATGTTTGGTATAACTTAGCGTGATCATTCATGTTCAACGAAATTCAGGAAAAATGCATTTAACAACCTAAATTTGCCCATCTAATTGAAGTTCAACCCTCCAAATGTAACAAACACATTACTAATCAATATCAGTGTAAGAAATCTAATATATATCTTAGAAGTCAGGCGGGTAAGCCTAGTATTGAAGAACTCCTGCAATAATATCACAGGCAGAATGCTTTATTAGGCTGAAAAGGAAGAGACCTTTTCATGAGATAGATGCACGTCATCAAGGTGCTTTTAAGGGGTATGCCAAATCAATATTGCAAATACAAAGTATAGATTAGCTTTGAAAAACTATCAATCATACGGTGTCAACTGAGATAATATAAGAAAAGATATTTTGAATTTAAACTCATGCATCACAAACTATTATCGGCTGATGATTGATGAATGACGTGGCACCCTTACTAGAAAATTTCTTAATTGATTGAGGATTTGAAAAGACAAAATTTCAATCTTATTTTGCAGTGCAAATGCTTGCTTTATTACACTTACCGTGGCAGCTGTAAAGTTGCAGAACTTAAATGAGGGAAAAGTTTGGAAACATTTCCAAATACACCAAGAGAGGAAATATGATTAACAAGTTCATGGATAAACACCCACCCAATTAGATAGTTATAACCAAGATTTGTTGTTTATATTTTAGGGTAATTTTTCACTTCCCAAGGAAAAAGTTCCAAGTTCACGAATTGTTCCTCTTCTTTTTACTGGAAAAATAGAAGTTATACAGATAAGAAAAAAATATGAAAACTAAAAGAATATACATGCCTCTACACTCTCCACTTCACAACAATCCAACAGCACAAGTTAGATGCAGTCTATTCTCCAAGCCTCTCAAATGATGACCCAATAACATACACCTGTTAAAAGAAAAGAAACTGTTTAATTGTGGTTCAAGATGGACATTGATATATCTATTAGATAAGCAAGAATTATAGTCGAAACTAAATAGATATAAATAGCAGGACATTATTTGATAGTTTGTCTAACTAAAGCAGATAAGGGTACTCTTAATTGTAAACCTAAAAGGACAACTAAAAATTTCATGTAAATTTTATAGCTTCTGGGTGTGTTGTCTGCTTGTGCAAAGATGTGCTCTTGTAGTTATGTGAAAAATTGGATGCATTTCTACACGTGCATGCGTGCACCCAGAGGCATAGTTTGAGGTCTGAATGCAAGAAAAAATTTACGTGCAAAAGCAACAGTATATTAACAATGAACTGTTCAGAGACAAACTTTTATTCAAACAGGGTATTTAAATATCTATGAGTAGATATGCAAGTATACCAGAAAAGCAGTTTTGCAAGATAATCACGCGATGTGCCCACTGTGGGACAATTTTCAGAGTCCACGTCATGATGATTCTGTGTCTTTGCAGCGACCGAATCTCCTATAAAATTTGAAGGGCCTTCATCGTTAAAGAATCTCTGCAATATGTTCTGAACAAGTTGCTGAACAATTTCTTCCACCTCGATTGATGACGGCTGGGATAATTCATTCACCTGTCAACAATAAAAATAAGATGTTTTAAGGCCTTAAGCTAAATGTAAAATAACATCATTTCAAATAATAAGTCACAGAACATTACCATATCAGGATCCAAGGATCGTAGATACTCTAACAAATTATTCCTATTTCCCTTGTCACATTCTATTTGCATATTTTCCAGCTTCATGGCATGCAATTCCTGAACAACATAAACTAATCAGCCTAATGGGAAATTATCAAGGATCATTTCATCTGAACATGATGAGATAAACCGTCAAGCATTCAAATCTCGTTGCGCATAAATATATTAGTATCTCTAACGAGATGACAAAATCAGAGGTCAACAACATAAACACCATCATTTCAGCACTATTGAAAGGTAAGGGATACCTCATTGTGACAGGATGGTCAATACTATAATCACAACAGTTCATATACATTGACAAAAAAGTGATGCTTGGAAATGGTGATTACTTATGCATTGTAGTCATAACTTTGAAAGAGCTTGACCTACCTAAAACAATCAAATAACTGTAATCTTACAACCATATTGCTACCTAAGTGACGACTACAATATTATCACAATCTTACCTAAAATCATTTAAATTAATTTTCAAGTAGTCAGTACATGAAACTACATCCAAGCGGTCTTGATCAAACCGATAAACAACCAAAAACGAAAAGACAAAACAAAGTCCCACCTCCTTTACATTGGATAACTCGGACTGCAACCTTTGAACATAGTTCCATGCCTCAGGAGGCAAATCAGCAAAGACTTGAGGACTGATTCTCTCCAAATCGTCAACGCTTATGCCACCACCATCGCTCTCTCCGTTTTGAGAGTCCTTATCCAAAACCTGAGCCTGCCTCGAAAAGCTCGAGCTTTTCAATCCATCCAAAGACATATCGAAATTCCTCATCAACGAAACCCTGTATTCGGCGTTCCACAAGGTGTACCTGCCCAAAACAAAACGATATGATGATTGATGATGCCTAATTGAATAAAAAATTGAAGAGTTGTAAGAAAGAATAGTATACCCGGTGATAATAGAAGAGACGAGAAGAGAATGGAGAGGCTGTCTGGAAACCCTAACGGTGACGGAGAATTGATCGGAGGGGAGGAGACCAAGCATAGTGGAGATGGTTTGCTTCATGGAGTCCTTGGCAGCATCAGAAACGCCCTTGGAGATAACGCAAGTGTCGAGAGGCTGAATTCTCTTCAGCAAGTTGGCAATAACTAAGAAGCCACGGTCGAGGTTGGACTTACGAGTGGAGACGAAGTCGTCGTTGAAGACGCCGCCAGCGCCCGAGAGGCAGCAGACGGTGGCGGGCGAGAAGCGGCGGGGGAAGGAGAAGCGGCGGATGGAGAAGGGAAGAAGAAGAGGGTTGGGTAAGGGAGGGTTGGTGAGGCGTGAAAGAGTGAAGCCTCCAGCCGAGGTTGCCATCAAAATCCCTCACCCTCTCCGTTTTCTAATACTAATCACCTCTCTCTCTCTCTCTCTCTCGTCTATGTTGATGATGTGGAGGAATCTTTCGCTTCGCTTACCTTCTCTCCACTCTCAATAGACTACAGCCCACCAATGTTTATTTATTTGTTCTTTTCTCTTTCTAACCTCAACAACACTGCCATTCTCATTTCCTTTTATTACGGATTCGCCATTTCTTTTTCTTTTTCTTTTTTAAACAATAAATGGAGATCTCATAATTAAGTTAAAGATTTTCAATTCAGAGAGAGGACTCTTTGTAGCAAGTAAAATTTTCTTACACAAGATGCGGTGGTGTAATTCCAGCTATTCAATTAATCAAATATTATTTTATGAATAATACTATTATATTTAAATTAATGTCCAAATTATATAATATTTTAAAAAATATGAATATTAATTGATTAAAATTTGATTGGTTAATATTTCTATTTCTTAAAATGTCACACCATTTCAACACCAAATTTAAGTATTAATTTAGGTAAAGTAATATTAATATTATGTATATTATTATTTTATATGAAAGACTTTCGAATCTATCAAGATAAAAAATTACTTAATCCAAATATTTATTTATATAAATGAATGATAATTTCTTTCATAATAAAAAAAAAATCAGTTTATTAATAAATGATGCACTTTATGTATATCTTATAAATGATAGTTATATGGGATTAAAAAATTGAGAAGGGAATGGGTAGGGTTATGAATTATAATATCTTAGCCAACGCATTCTGTTACATACAAATAATTGTGAGTTTGACGATAAAGAAGTAGAATGAGCAAAAATAGAAAGGCAAAACAGGAAAATAGATGAATAGACTGAAGCAGTTATGTGGCTCTTGCTCAGGACAGCAGGTCCATTTTTAACGAGTAGGAGTCAAAAGTGGGCCAACCACCAAGTGGTTGTCGGTGAATAAGGCCCTATATTTATCCAAGTCGGCTTACCACCACATACTCTTTGATTTCTTCTTCATATTGTGCTTAAGCTTCATCCACCAGTCTTAATCTTTGTTCAATTCATACGATGCGTACCTGGTAGGCCCTATAATTTAGGTGTCAAGACAAGCCTTTTTCTTTCCATGCTAAAAAGAACAAGATTTTGGACAAGCTGAATATACTGTCTTAATTTGGAAAACCCTACATCCATATTGCATATCACATCAATACATAATACTAAACAATTTCAAAAACCCAGCTTGGCGAGAAGCCAGAAACTCAAGTTTTAGTGCACATCTTCGCTTTAAGTGGTATCTTTAAAAAAATAATAAAATAATATAATATAATCTTAATATAATATCGCAATTAACTTATATTAAAATCTGCAATCATAACATCATTTAACCATCTTAAAATGAATACCACTAAATTATCGTCTGATTTAATACCTAACTTTTAGATGATTTTTTCACTTAGTACAATTTTAAGTATTTATATTCATATTTGCTTAAAACTTTATAATCCAAAATTAATATCTTGGCCTACAAGACATGCCATAGAGGAATTCAAATTCATGCCTCATTAATCCGGACGAACTCCTACAAGTGTTCATATCTTCTGCACAAGCCTAAAACCAATTGTTCCCTGTACTTAAAAGAATTAATATTTAAAAGAATTAATATTTTTGAAATTCTTTGATAATGGCCTTGTGTCTTCAATCATACATGCAAGGACAGCAGAAATGGGGTAATCATCTCTTATTTATCCATTCCAATATTCCATGTTCATAAGCTCAGCTATATGATTTGAAAGTCGGGCAAGAGAAGAAATTATGACTATGTTGTGTAAACTTGTGGTTAACAAAGTGTGATGGCTACCCTATCAGCACATCAACAAAATGCATCCAACAAGAAGCCATATATCCATGACATTGAAGTAACAGATAAAAGAATGTAGTCCTTTGATGAACCTCTGTGTTACGACTTCAGACAAGAGCATAAGGATCTTTTGTGTAATCGTTCTTTGTAGCCAACTTCAACATAGCATGTCTTCCATGCCTCCATATAATGGCCAAAAAGGTCAGTCAGAACTGCCCCACAATTAAACAAATTGGACCTTCCATTATTAGTTGCCAGAAAGTAGGTGTTTCAAGCATGATAGGAGTCCCTATGACACAGAAATTCGGATAGCAACCGCTATCTTATTCTTACATGATGCCTAAGGTTGTTCAAAAAACTTAAATTTGGAGGAAAGCTTTATCAGTGGAATTTAAGAACTGTAGTTGACACCTACTCTCACTGTACATAAAAATATGCAATTTTTTTTTTTTTTGATTCACTGAAACTAATTGATGAGATTCTCATATTCTTAATAATAAAAAAGACATGCTTATTCTATATGAAAAATAAATAATTAAGGGGGAAAATGTTCTGAAGTCAGAACCAAAGTTCGAAGAGTGTGTGAAGCAGTTCCTTTCAGCCAGAATGTTATGGCTTGTTAAATGCTGGTAAAAATCATTACACATTTTCAAAGAATTTTGGTATCAGTAAAGCCAGCTGTGTTGGTGGTTGAACAATCATATAACTTGTTACTCTTCAAGAAAGAACAAGGTACAATGAAGATTCTAATGTTTAACCAACCCCACAAAATATGTTGCAAATATGTTGCAAAACAATTAACAAACTATGCGCAGCCAAAAATCAAGTTTTATAACAAAAATCCAATCGGGTACCTTTGTTAAGATACTGAGGACGATAAGAAGAAGCCAGGCTCTCCATGCTTGGAACCCGTTTCACATTCTGGTTTCTAGAATTACCAACTCTAGGCACGTTGATCGGAGCAAATGGGCCATATACAAAACCTTTTGACCAGTGTTGTAACTTGTAAATGATGTTCCAATACACTTTCGCCATCCTTATTTTCGAAGTTGTAGCGTTTAGCATGCACTGGCACATTCGCCTTCGGATATGATTTCCCATTAGTTAAAAGATCCACCTTATTTTTCTTCTGACGATAGTTTGTAATTTCATTTCCGAACACCCTTTTCTTAGGTTTATTTAGATCCAAAGGAGTGGCAGACTCTTTGCAGGATTTTCCTCTCCATCCCAGCCACTTGAATGCTGGTCTCCTGTTCTCTTGATGATGGGCCTGTATGTTAATCCACAAAAACAAGATCTAATGAGAAAAGCAGAACATTTTTTCTTACTAAGGGTTCTCTACATTAATCAAATTTGAGCATTACAGAGTACACGTACCTTCTCAATCAAATTCATGGAAGTAAATACATTGGCAATATCATAGAGTCGTCTAACTTTTGCTACATATATACGACAAAACATGATGTCAGACAATCTACTTCTTAGTTTCTATGTATTAAAATGAAGGATGATAGTAGGGTTGCTTACTTCTCATAGCAGTTGAGTTGTAAGTGTCACCAAACAATGCAATTGCAACATTATCAAGAGTAATGATATGCACCTACAGAAAAGAAGTACAACAAATTAACCAAGTGAAAGATAAATGCATAGCTTATGACAGGAAACTACTAAGAAGCTCACTTACATCTGAGCAAAGGAAAAGTTTCACAAATTTCCGAGATAGAAGCCAGAGTGATTTTTCCTTTTTGTTGTCTGTCTAAAGAACCATGAATAACAACTCTAATGACATAAACAATGGCATTGTCTAGTCTCAGGTAGTCAAATTATGTTCAATGTGAAACATGTTTCATAGTGCCTTAATTTATAAAGACGAAACATTCAAATTGAAAACGTATTAATTGCCAAATCAAGTGATTGAACAAAATAATTAAATAAAGAGCATACCGTTTTTTGTTGAATAATTGTCATGTCCATCAATGTCTGCACTGGTTAACCCACCATTTTCATTGTCAAGTAAAACCTACTTAAAATAAATTAAACATTGAAAAAAGAAAAAGAATAGCAAACATATATATATATATATATATATATATCATGGAGTGGATAATAGAAATCAAACCACCAATATGTAAATGAAATTAAGCTAGTAGCACAATCATATAAGGACATTGTCTGATCATAGGAGATCTTATATGGTAAAGACGACTTTTATTCACCAAAAACCTTCCTACATTCCCTAATATATTAGAAACCTTCTCTAAAGTTAGTGAATGACCAAAATATAAACAAAGAATATCCTTTGTACTTCACCAAAACTTGGAGATAACGTTCCTCAAATGCATCCTAAAACAAGCTAAATCATAGCTACTTTAATAACCACAACTTTTACAAATGATTTCTTTATATTTTCTCACAGCAGTTGATATGGACATTGAGGTGCCCGAGTGACAAAGATATCCTCAGGATACCATGTTACCCACATCAAATAACAGGCAAAAAAGTAAGAATTCTCCAATTCCACTTTTCAACTTCATTTATGTTGAATCTATGAGTAATCAAATAGAGTACTGACCAAGATTGAATCGGAAGTAGATCCTGAGGCGAGGGAATTCTCTCTCAAACCCTCTTCCTGTGATCAAGAAAAGATATATTTGTAAACAGTGAAGTCATTTTTTTGAATGCAAGTCAAATTAAGAAATAATGTTAATTATATACCTTAATCAAGTTTAGGGCCCGAGGAATTGCATCAAAACCCATCCATGAGTACAGATTCTTTGCTTTTCTTGCTACTACCTAATTAATAAAAAACGCTAATCAAGTCACCTAATGGAGCCCAAAACTACTAGGATTTAAAGAAATTCGAAAAATCCTACTCCGATGGTTTCCAATATATTGACCACGTCAGATATGCGGCGGCGCTCAACTCCTGCAACCAATAAGTACATGTTTGGCTACTGAGAAAATGAAAAAAGAAACAAGAAAAGAAGTCCAACTCATTTATCCAAAACTGAGTAAAAATCTATAAATCAAATCAGGATTGGAGAGATGAGATTAAGACCTAGACGGTTCGCAGCATCATCAATTCCAATCGATTCTACACCATCTCGATTATATATAGTCAAAAAACTGAAAGAGGAGGACAAGAAAGAAAAAAATATCACAAGCATAACAAGATTAAACAAAACATAAAAGAGAGAGAGAAAGAGAGATATACATGGAGCACAAAACACCGAGAGATTTATCTTTGCGGGAGTAGAATTGGCGTGCGGTTTCATCATTCTCTTGAGAAACAAACGCAGACATTCCCCTGAAAAACAATTCAAGAAATCCGAGAGAGACCGCTAAAAGGAGACAACTCAACTCAAGAAAGTGATTGTTTGGCGGGTTAAGAAATTCAAATGGCGTCAGATTACCCCGAGGACAAAATTGTTATATAAAGCGCGGTTTTAATACAATTACTGATTTGCCCACCTTGGGCAGCTTCGTGGGTTTCAACTTCGGAGGACAAATTTGTTCTCATGGATTACATTAGTTCGAGAGTTGACCTCATTTCTGAAGACCAAACCCACGTGCTCGTTTTTGTGTTCATTAAGGCCTTGTTTGTTTGATAGACTGGGACTAAGTTTGGATAAAAAAATTTGTTCAAACCCATGTTTGGTTCAACCAAACAACCTTCACTAATTTATTTCATTTATGATATTATCCTATTAGGATTATAACCCATTGAGAAGGCGGGTTAATTTTCTCCCGCCCTCACTTGGTTGGCTTTCTCTCCTCTCTGGCTCCTTCTCCTTTAGCTCCGTCGCCACCACTCGCTTCTCCACCTCATCCTCATGTTGCTTCTCTCTAGTCTAATCGTCCTTCTCCCTCTCTTTTTCATTCTTCTCTCTCTTTTTCGATCGAATAGTTTGCCTTCCACCGCCCATCAATTCTCCAAGCAAGAACTTGGTAACAAAGTTGAGACTCGATCGATTTACAGTTGAGATCTACATCGGTGGGATCAATTCGCAACTAAGATCTACGTCGTCTCTACCACTATTCCAAGGCATCGATGCCTCTGTCGTCTTCACCGTCCGTCCTGCCGTTGAAAATAGTGTTGGTTTTAGATGAGTTTAAGGGTGATGAGAGAGAAAGAGAAGGGTGGTGGTGGAAGTGGAAACGGTGGAGAAAATGAAAAGTAATTTAAAATATTTGAAAATTTTCATTTAAATCCTTGAAAATTTTCATTTGAATCATATCTTATCTTAGTGTCATCAAACATGAGATAATATTTAAATTAATTCAATCTAATCTTATCCAATTCTATTCAATCTAATCTTGTTCACATGTTACTAGAAACTTGGATCTTTGTATTTATATTGTAATTTTACCATCATATATTTTATAACTTAAAAAGAGTATATAACCTATGTGAAGTAAACACTTTCTTAAGCTATTATTATTTAAAATAATATATATTTATTAATATCAATAAAAAATTATTTATGTAAATTAGAAATATATATATAGATAAAATTGGTTAAAATTATAAAATGATGTATTTTGATCTATATATAAAATTTAAAATAAAAGTACATTACAATGATTAGTTATAAGAATATAAACGTAAAAGTATTTGTTTTAAGTTGTTTTTCTCTTAATAAAAGCAAACGATCAATATTTATATTTAAACATTAGAAAAAATAAATAAATATATCATTTATGTTTTTTTTTTTTTTAGAATACTTATATCATTTAGGTTTTAGATTTTAGTCATTATTTAATATTTAGTAATATTCAAAACTATTCAATCTTCAAATTAAATAAAAAAAAAAACAAAACAAAACATACGATGCTTAATAATGTATAAATTTATAATAATATAATCATGGCAAAGGAAGAAATAATGCACAGGTTAAAAATCATCATAAAAAAAAAACTAGGTTATTTCCCTTTCAAAAGAAGGAAGAAAAAACGTCTACTAGAAAATTAAAGAATCTTGCTTGAATAGGTGGAGAACCGACATTTTCCCCAGTGCTGATTATTATTATTTGAAAGTCTCGATGCTGATTATTGTTTGCTAAAAATCATCTCAAAGAAAAATAACTGGGTTCCTTCCCTTTCAAACCAATGAAAAAAAAAAATGCGTACACTAGAAAATTAACGAAACTTGCCTGTTTAATAGGTTGAGAACTGACATTTTCAATTTTGATGTATGGATGAGACCTAGTTTGTTTTGTTAAAACCTCTACGGTTTTCACTTTAAAGCATACATTTTAATTAAAAAAAAAAAAAAAAAGTATGGAGGAGATAAAAGTTCAAGAATTTAATTGCTCATTAAATTTTTTGGGAGAGATTTTTTTCTTTAATTCTAGGAGAGAGAAGATTTTTCTTTGATCCATAATTAAAATTTTTGAGAGAAACATTCATTTCACTTTCTAAAGTGAAATATGTTAATCTTATTTTGCCCAAAAAACAGGTCCTACCGGGAGTCGAACCCAGGTCGCTGGATTCAAAGTCCAGAGTGCTAACCACTACACCATAGAACCATTTTGGCAAAGTGACACTTCAATACTAATTAGCGTCTGATGTATGTTCAAAGTGCAGTCCTTAAACCCCCTCTTAGAGGCATTTGACATTGCGCTGAAAAACTTTTGTTTGGTAAAATTTTCAAAAATAATTTTTAATAATTTAAATAAATTTGACATTAATTTTAAAAGGTACGTAAATGATTATCATTATGAAATGATTATAAAATAATTTACAGTAAGATGTAATAAAATTTTAAAAATTCAAATCCTTCACATTTATTTAAATATAAAGGTATAATTAATTAAAAAATAAACTCATTAATTTTATAATAGATTATTTATTCAAAACTATTGATAATTATTATTTTAATTTTTTTAAGAAAACTTATTTTAAAAAGACGGAATTACAATTTAGCTACCCAGACGAAACTCTAATTCAAGCGGAGCAATTGTTTTGATATTATTACAATTTACCTACCTCCCGTTATCAACTTTCCGTTACCGTGAATTGATTCAGGGGTAAAGTCGTCATTTCGATGGGCAGTGGTCTAAAAAATTAAAAAAATTAAATGAATTTAAAAAAAAAAAAAATCTCAGATCATCCGTCTGAGAGATTGAACTACTGCCTTGGTTCAGCTCCAGTCACACTTCATCACTGTTCCGACGAGATTTGGTCGCGTTTGGGGTCTGATCTCGAGCTGAAATGGCGTGGATCAGCTTGTTTTCGCGTCGGGTCTTCGTGGTGGTCGTGATGGCACTTGCTGTCGTCGGTTCTGCTCCGATCTACCTTCAATCTGTCGCCGGTTTTGTGTGCGCGAAGGACTGGTCTTGGTTGAGTTCGGCGAGGTCTGGTTCGTGCTTGGCGTCGGCTTGAGCTGGGTTCTACAGGTCGTGCGCATCGACAGCTCCCCTCGTCGTCGTCGTCGGTCTGGTTGGGGTGCGGCAACGAGTCTGGTTTGCTTCGGCTGCTCGGTTTGTGGCGAGATCGTGGCTGCGTCGACGAGCTTGGCGTCGGTCTTGGTCTGGTCGGAGCTGCTCGGTCCGTCGATCCTCTTCTTCTTCTTTTTCTCTTCTTCTTCTTCTTTCTCTCCTTCATCTTCTTCAATCTGCCCTCACCTTCTTCCTTTGGCAGTAGATGGCATCTAGAGATCTAGACGCAGTAGAGGGAGCAAAGGCAAGGCAGTAGAGCAGCAGATCTAGACGCAGTAGAGGGAGCAAAAGCAAGGCAGTAGATGGAATCTGTTCCAGCCACATATACAGATCGAGATCGATACCCTGCATCAGTAGCAGCACCTGTAGAAGCACCGCCATTACTAGTAGCAGCAGAGTAAGAAGCAGAGGGTGACGGAACGGAATAGAATCTCAGAATCTCAGTTCGGAACATCTCTTCCTATTCTTTCTATCTCCTCCAGCCCAACTACTGGCTGGCTGGATTTCAGCACTAAACTCCACCTCCAGCTTGCCTTGTGTGTTCCCCAGCCCCCTGTCCAACCGATGCTTCTCTGCAACCTAAGCGATGATGAAGTGTGACTGGAGCTGAACCAGAACAAAGGCAGCAGTTCAATCTCTGTTCAATTTTTCAATTTTGATTTTTCAATTTTTTATTCGGTCAATTACGTCAACTTCAACAATCAAGGGCATTTTCGTCTTTTTCCTTTTTTTTACTGTTCACAGACAATTTTAACGGAAAATTGATAACGGGAGGTAGGTAAATTGTAATAATATCGAAACAATTGCTCCGCTTGAATTAGAGTTTCGTCTGGGTAGCTAAATTGTAATTCCGTCTTTTAAAAATTATAACAATATTAAATTGACTCTTAATATTTTTTATAAATCTTTTGATTATTACGTTTGATTAAAGATAAATACTTGTATAGATTATTTACTGATAAAAAATAAAATTTTAGCTATTATTATTTGGACGAATTGCCATGAACAATTAACATCATCTTAGTATATAAAAATAATTTTTAAAATGTAAACTATGTCTACCATATACAAAATAAATTATAAATAAGTTAAAATTTATGAAAAGACATATCTACTCTTTAGTCTAACTACTTCATCATATACTTAATTAAATTCATAAAATTTCAAGGTAATAAGTGTCTTTTAAATGTCAAACAAATACAAATGAAGTCTAGAATTCAATAACTATTCATGGTTTCTCAACACATACACACTTTTTATGTTATAGTTAAAGATGTTCTAGTGTATTATAACTACACAAATAATCAGAACAATCTGAAAGACATCCTCAGAACAACATAAATTAGGATTCTTGAATTACTCCCACCAATGTAATCTTTTTGAATAGAGCAGTGCAACTCATTACATTACATGAATATGGGGGCTGTGCTGGAACATCGTATAAGTTAAACCGTATTATCATAATCCAAGACAAAGTGGCCACTGTTATTGTAAAGAATCGACGTATCAGTCAATGTACATAATCTTGTGTCTACAATGTGATTTCCAAAACCCTGTAGCTGTCCCTCAAGATGCCAAAAAAATGAAGTCATGGGAACTGAAATGACCCACCTATTTCTGCATTTGCTGATGGGGGACTAATAGCAACCCAAAGTAGAGAAATTGATATTGAGATTAGTCCTGCCCACACATATATAATTGTAGGTGTCTTCCCTCTTCTTCCCATGAGCCCTTTTACAAAGGGATAGAGATGAGCCAACACCCAGAAGCTAAAGAAAACACCTCCTATCAGTTGGCTCCACGCCGGTGTTGTACTGTATATTGTCCTGCAAACCGCTACTGCTATTGCAATCAAGTTAACCATTATGATTGTTAGCGGAGGTATCATTAGGGACGTCCATTTGAAAATGTAGAGATCAGCAAACTCGTCGTCTAGATCATCTCCTGCTGATTTTGATGTAAGAGTGAATGATATTTCGATTCCTGCAATCACCTTTAGTAGTCCCTGGAGCACAGCAGCAAGATGGGCACTTGTGCCTCCGATTAACCAGAACTGCTCATTCCTCCACCATTCTTCCAATGCAATCCCAGACCACTTGATCTCGAGCACCGCAAGTATGCAAAGAGTCAAGGTGATTACCAAGAGGTATACCAGGAAGTTCACATTGAGAGTCTGAACAATGAACTGACCAGAAAATAGACAAAGTGCAGGAAGGAAACAGTAAACAATGAGGAAAATGGAGGTGAACGGGTAGATTCCAACGTTAAGATAGGCGATTCTCTGCAGAAGCTTTAATCTGGGGCCAGCTACGAGGGCATTGTTGCGGGAGAAGAATATCTCAACGGAACCTGTAGCCCAGCGGAGAACCTGATGAAGCCTATCAGTGAGATTTATAGGAGCAGTCCCGCGGAAGGCTTCTCTTTTGGTTGCACAATACACAGATCTCCAACCCCTCTCATGCATCCTATAACCAGTGACAACATCCTCAGTCACTGATCCATAAATCCACCCAACATCATGTCCCCATTCTGTCTTGTCTTCATACCAGCAAGAGATGACATTAATTGCCTCTCCCACTGTTGATGGAACAAGAGGCTCACGAGGCATAGTAAGGGCACCAGGTGGACGCCCATTCTTTACGGATGGATGGTCAGCAAGAGGCTGGCCTTGAAAAGCTGCCACTCTTATAGAATCAGTAAGCATGCTAGAGTTTCCAAACCTCTTAGGAATAAGAGATATATTCATTTCCTCATCATCATATTCTTCCATTGAAAGTGAACTGCTCTCTTCCGGAACAACATCAGCAGCAGAGGCAGCTCTTGCAACCTTCCTGCGGCGTGGAAAGCAGCAGCTGCAACAACCAGCCTTATCTTCTGACCGAGGGGGTTCAAAACCATAAAGGGCAGTCCGGCGAAAAAGGCATCCTGTTCCAACATAAAATGGACCTTGAAGCCCATCAAGAGCTCGCATATTGACATCAAAGAAGACAGTGTTGTGATTGGCATAACGATCAGATGGATCAATTCCCTCAAACCTCTGAGGAAACTGAACATAACAAATGCGCTCCCCACCACGGTCCATCATGAAGCACATACCATCCCTCAATGCTTGGGAATTGAAGATGTAATGGTCACAGTCAAGATTAAGAATGAAAGGGCCATTGGACATGATAGCAGAGGCTCGAACCAAGGCATTCATAGCCCCAGCCTTCTTATTGTGATCATAACCAGGCCTTTTTTCACGAGACACATAAACCAACATGGGAAGACGGATGTCTACTTCACTTAAATCCATAGAATTAGCATCAGATGTAGTACCTTTCACTGGTTCATCGCCGGGAGGATCCAACATAACCTGCATTTGATAGAATTCAGCTTTAGTCCACACAATGTCAATTATCAAGCAAATTGAAAATGCAACTTGAACCTAGTATGGTAGTACTAAGCAAACATAGTTAGAAGAACACCAAAGTCGAAACAAAAAAAATGGTTTAAAACTTTAGAAAAATAGAATTCCCTCAAGCAAAACTGCAGATTAATAAGGGACAACAGATTGTATTTAAATAATGAGTGGATTAACAGGCTAACATATGAAACAGTGTTGACAAAGAATCACCTGTATGATACTGGCATGATCACCTCTAGAGTGGTCGCGTGAAGGAATCGTCCAGGTGCCTGGCCAATGGGTTCCATCGGCCATCCATGTGGCTTTTTGAATCTTCAAGTTTTCCATTGGTTCAAACTCATCATCTTTAGTATTCTCTCTCCAACGCTTCAAAGCCCTGACCTCATCTCTAGTATTATAGGCATCAGAACGTCGCCTGATTGAATCAGAAAGGGCATTAACCCGAACCTTAAACTCATCATACTCACGTTTGACACGTCTGCGATCTCTAACAAAATCATGACGTACTTTGTTCTTATACGGATCTCTCTTCAAATTGAAGTAGGATTCAGGGTTTCTTGGCTCAATATCATGTTTTCGACAAAAAGGAACCCAAATCCTGGCAAAGCTAGCAGCCTCCGCCATGGCCTCAAATGTTAGAAGTGCACCTCCATCATCAGAAACATAGCATGAAAGCTTCTCAACCGGATATTCAGCTGCTAAAATTGACAAAATGGTGTTTGCAGTAACAAGTGGTGGTTCTTTTTCTGGATCTGCAGTAGAAACAAAAATATCTATGCCTGGGAGATCAGATTTTCCTTGTGGATTTGCAGGACCAGGTGTTTCAAACTTGTCTCGTAAAACATCAAGGTCAGTAACACGATCAACGGGGCAGAGCTTAGGGAGCTGATCAAGTAGCCAAGAGAAGCCAAACCACAATTCACAAACAACAGACATACCCCACAACCAGATTGCATCTTCATTAGGATTAGTGATCCTCCATTCCATAAACAGCGCAAGAGCCACGATCCGAATAAGGATTAGGAGCCTAAAAACACAATTCAACCTCAACATAAGAAACACAACTTTTAAGCATGTATGTAATAGAATCAAAGTGAGACATATCTCACCTATATGGACTGAGAATTGCAGCAGATATCTTCAATTTGCGTGTAAGTGGCTTCCATTGTTTTTCAACAAACACTTTAGGTTGACCACCATTCCCATCATTATCTCCTCCATCCACATCATCCCTGGGCCACAAAGCGTTTCCGTATCCATAACTCTTGTTTGCTTCATAGAGAAAACTACTGTAATCAAAGTCCTCACTGGGGTTGGTAGATTTCATTAAAGACAACCTCTTCTCTATATGAAAAGAAGAGTGCTTATCATCATCATCATCATCCACAGCCTTCCCAGACAAAGCCTGCTCAACATAAACCTCTTTACATCCAGGACAAACGGCGTTACCATTTTGCAAAGCCTCTCTGTAACACTCCCTACAAATCTTGAACTCGCATTCGCAAGGGACTAAATCAGCACCCTGTGAATTAGTCATGACCCTAGCATTGCAGCCAGGCATAGCACAAAATGATGATGAACCTTTTGAGCCTCCCATCTGGGGATGGCTTTTTTCACTCTCAATCACCTTCTCCTTGGAAAGGGCACGCGTAGCACGATTATGACCTCCAGTGAACAAAGAACTCGACACGAATTGCTCTCCCTTTCTCTGTGAATCAACGACAGGTTGGTTGTCCGGGGTGGCAGGTATTTGAACCATGTATGAAGCATATGCATATTCCCCGCTGCCGATTTCACTATCAACGTCCTCCATAGATGCACTATAATGGTGAATTGTGGGTGCTTTTCGCAAATCATGTGAATTGCTGGCCATTTCGTCTTCTTTCTTTTTAGTATAGACCAATGGCCAGAAACTGAAATCCATCGGGGAAAAAAAAACCAGGATCACGAATTAAATACAAAATCAAGATGAAAAAACAAAACAAAAGTTTAAAACTAATATTGACAAGAAGAAACAAATTATAGATGCATCACTGGAGCCTCTCTGTATTTGAACTCCAAGTGCCACCTCTCTCTCCAAACACTCAAAAGACTACTTCAAAACCAATTAAAAATAAAAATATTAAAAAGCTTACCTATGGACGAGCCAACAAATAGAGTTGTTAAGAAATATCAAACCAGAGACCAAGTCCAGTCCCTACTGAAGCCTGTCTATATGTCAAAATAACAAACCAAAGATGAAAGCGAAAGGCTTTGACAAAAACAAAGAGCCTCTCTGTTGTATTGTAGGAGAGAAAAGTGAATATACAGGTTTTGGAAAGTTGGAAGATTTGCAGAGATAAAGTGCCTGAATATGGAAATTGGATTTTCTTCCTTAGTTGTAAAGACGGAGATCATAGGCTCTGTTTGGTAAGAAATTCCCACCATTTATAAAGGGTATTTTCGGGAACCGGACCCGACAATTCAACCCTTTGGTTACGCGGTGTTTGGGTCACGATTCGTTGTTACTCACAGTTTCTCAAGTTCCTACAACTGGTTTATAGTCAACAACATTGATCATCATAAAAAAAAAATTAAAAAAAAAAGAATTAACATAATAACTTTTTTTTTTATATTAACATAATAACAAGTTTTATTTTACAAAGCAAGTTAGATTTGATTTTTTTTTAAATTAAATTTTGAGTAATTTTGTTTAAAAGTTAATAGTAATTTGTTCAAAGAATAATAGTTTGATTTACTTGCGTTAAAAAGGAGTTTTAAAATTGGAAATGTAATAAGTTTAAAAAAAAATGGAAATGTAATAAATAATTCATATTAGATTGAATAGAGGATACCACTTTATTTCAAAAATAATAATAATAATAAAGGATACTACTAACATGTCATTTTGAATTCCTTATTAATTTCAGTCAACAATAAAATAAATAATTTTTCATTTAACTGGTTTGGGTCAGATTTTTCAATAACATTGTTCCAAAATAGTTATTGAAAAGTCAATGTTATAGAAAAATCTTACAATCAATTGAAGATTTGTTATGTAAGGATTTTTTTAAAGTAACATTACCCAAATCAATATTGATAATAGTTACGGATATTAAACTCACTAGTTAAATTAATTTAAACTAAAAAATGAGAAAATAAAAATACAAAAATTAGGTTACGTTATACAAATTGTGATGAAATGCATTTACTTTAAGATAAAGATGAAACTCGAACTCTTAATCTTTTACGATCAAAAGACAGTGTTCAACCACTTTTATTAAAAACTGGTGTGCCCTGAATTTCTATTTTTTTTTTTTTTTTAAATTTGTTTTTAAGGTAGGGAAAAATGATTTACATTAAAAAAAAAGTTACTCACATCTTATAATTTAAAAGATAAGGATATGACTTAAACCATTTACCTTTTATGATTAAAAAAAATGTTCAACCACTCCAACTGAGGGGTATATTAATATACAATTACTTATTAGGAAAATTTTTATACATTTTCTAAAAATCTATTAATATGAGCCCAAACCACATGATAACGACACAAAATGTTAAATAAAAAATTCATAATTATTTTTTTTTAAATACCAATAAACATCTTCTTATATTGCAATCTTGTTGAAATCAATAAAATTGATTATTAAACTCTAACCTGAATATTCATAAAAAAGAATTTAAAAAATTAAAAAACTAAAATTAATTAATTACTTCGCTTAACTATTTCTTAATAATACATATTTTATCTACACTCATGTTTTGAAAAAATAAATATAAAATATTTTTGAAATTTTAAAACTTCAAATTTATAATGAAGTAATCCGTTTGTAAGTGAACCACGTGTGAAAAGAGAAAAAACATTTATATGGTATCATTGAAAATTTGAAATATTTATCTGATGATAATGAGGTGAAGGTGAGACCATGATTGCAGCGATAAAGCTAAAAGCGGTTGTCTTGGTAAACGATGTAATGATTAAAAAAGAAGAAAGAGATTTTTTTTGTTTTTTTGTTTTTTTTGAGAGAAAGAAGAAAGGGAGTATTAGTTGACGGTAATAGGTGACTGGTGAATCCGGGAGATAGGGAAAAAAAAAAAAAAAAAAAAGCAAGGAGGGGTGTAGATGATTGATTGGAAAAATGATTGTAAGGGAATAGGAATGTAGAGAATCATGGCCAAAGCATGCTTTGCCGTATTGGAATATTTTACGCGGGAAGCATGAGCTGGGGATGATTGCTCCCACCGCAAATTCATAAATCATATGATAATAACCACGCATACGATATTAAAAAAAAAAAAAAAAAAAACACCCACGCATATGATAAATAGATTAAGAGAACATTTTATTTTTAAATTTATCCAAAAATTTTTATCAAATGATATGACAAACTGTTACCATAATAATTTTAAGATAAATTTAAAAATAAAATACAATAAAATAAAATAATTTTGAAATGATTTATTGATGATATAATAATTACACAAACTTTTTAATAAATTTGGATAAATTTTTTGATAGTATAATATTACTGATGATAATAACCACGTATATATACTTGTGCAAATACTCATAAGGATGCAAATATTGTCATCCAAGAAAATGATTTACACACCCAATTGATAAATACACTCATTTCTAAATTTCTAAATTTTTATGTTTGGAGGTTGTTTGCTTTTAGCATTTATCAGTTAATGGGTCTGAATTGAATCCATTAAATTATCAAACCACTTAAAATTATCCAAAAATCAGTAAAAAAAGTAAAGTAATAATTTGTGACTTTTGTCAAAATATCAAATCATTTAATAATTTTTTTAAAATATATTATTCCAAGTCTATCCTCCCCAAAATAACATATTTCCAAATTTATCATAATTTTACATTATACATATTTCCAATTTGTTCAAGTATTTGATTATTCTTGTTTAATTTTACTAGAAAATATATATTACTTTACAATTTAAACTTTCGTTGTAATAGTAATTCAATTTAAAACCATTTGTTTATTTTTGTTTGAATATATAAATTTAATTTATACTACTATAATAATCAATCACATTTTAATTATGAATAAAAATATTATTACTATATACATTAATAATTTATTTGTAATTGTTTGTATTATATTAAATGAAATTACATAACAACTAATAATAAAAAGTTATAAACGTTAAATTACTAGTTTTCATATAATTGTAACTTTGAAAAACAAACAAAATTATTATAAATTTAGAGGTCAGAAATAAAACAAACATATTATTCAAATTTCACATTTCAATTATTATTTAATTTTCAGTAACTTTTTGCACTATTCAGTTTCTAACAAAATATATATATATATATATATGATCCCATAATTTGCACATCCTTTTAAAATCCAAAAATAACCCTATATTATTTCTTCAACCAAAGTTTACTTATTCTCTCTCAACCACCTGTTACATTCCATCACTAATTTTAATTTTTAACAGTTTAGTTGGTTTACTCAAAGTAACCAAGACACTCCTATGAAGGTCACTCAAAGTAACCAACTCGAGTTTTACCCTTTGTATTGTACTAACTAAAAAAACGATATTTAGCTTAGTTCTCAATCCACCCTGTCCCTCCCCCACCTCTAACCCCCCCACTCTCCACACCACCCCCCCCCCCCCCCCCCCCCCCCCCCCCCCCCCCCTCGGCGCCCCCTTTTTTTTTTTTTTCTTGGTTAATATCCATCACTTAAGGCTACAAAAAACAGGTTAAAATGATAAAATTTCTCCTTATTGTGATGGTCACTTCTAGTAATACCACATCATTATAAACCCTCAAAGTAACCAAAACACTCCTATGAAGGTCACTTAAAGTAACCAACTCGAGTTTTACCCTTTGTATTGTACTAACTAAAAAGAGGTAAGTTGGCCTCTTTCCCAACCCATCAATTGAGGTTATAAAAAGCGAGTTAAAATAATAAAATTTCTCCTCATTGTGATGGTCACTTCCAGTAACACCACATCATTATAAACCAAAACTATCAGATGGACACTTTTTGAAGATGATTGCTTGAAGGGTCTCATGATTGTATCATATTTTGAGTGTCGAATTATATAAATATATATATAGAAAAGAAGTGAGAAAGTATAGGAAATCTTTTAGGTCAAACTTATTTCATTATGCAAGAGTTAAAAGTATCATGTCAGGTATTTGATAAAAGTCTTAGGTTGCGTTTACTTCAATTGTAGGAATTAGAATGAGAATTAGAATGGTATAAAATCGGAATGATATATCGAAATCAGAATAAATTGTTTACTTTAATTGTAAGAATTGGAATTAGAATCAATAATATTCTCATTGAGCTGTTTATTTTACCTTGGAATCGGAATAGATTAATTACAAGTTATAAAAATGCCCTTAATTAAAATTATGTACACCATAGGTATTTTTTGTTAAAAAAAAAAAAGAAGAAAAAAAGCCTAACTATTGAGATTTTGCAAATTGCAAAAGAGATATCATGTATCTTTTTGCAAAATTATGTTTAAGATGTGATGTCAACTTTTTGTCATGTAACTCGTCATAATAGATTAAAAGAAAAAAAAAAATTAATAATATTATTGTAAGCATATTGTGTTTCTATATTGTATATCAAATCGTGATTTTTTTTTTTGTTTAATATAAAATGCTATTTAAATTTGCTTTGCTTTTATAAAGTTTTTTTTTTTAAAAATAAGGACATAAAATAGGTTTTTTTAATAAAACGTAATATAATAATAATTATTATTATTTTTTTAGTAACGGTATAAAAACATTTTAATTTGAAAAATGAAATAAGAATGAAATTACCAAGTAGGTTGGAAGGAATAAGATTCTCATTTCACAAGTCACAACACCAAATTCATATGAGACCCATATTTTCATTCTCATTATAAAATAATTTTTAGAGAAGTAACCACCATTAATGATTCTTATTCACCATTTCCCAATTCATTAAATAAACACACTCTTAAACTAATTGTACCTTTTTAGTTTAAATCAATTAAAAAAATAATATTATCCTTATAGGTAATTTTTTTAGGATATTTTAGCAATAAAAAGATTAATGTATTATGGGTGTGTATAAATAAGATTATTGAGTGCCAATATCGTCACCCTACTCATAATTAAGGAGGGTGTATTTAATTTAAGATTTCATTGAAATTTAAGGAATTTTAAAAGTTTAAGTATATTTAATCCATAATTAAATTAATTTCATTGAAATATAGGTGTATTCAATTCAGATTTATATGAAATCCATTAAAATTTAGGTGTAATGAATTTAAATTTGAATGAAATCCAAAAAAAAAAAATAGATGTATTTAATTCATATTAGTATAAAACCTAATAAAATCTAGGTGTATTAAAAAAATCATTGATTTGATAAATTTCATTTAAGTGATGAATTTAAATGATTTTCAAAATGATTTTCATGAAAAAAAAAAAAAAGTTTATAACAAATGTTACCATTCTCATTAATATTTTATTGGATTTCTTAAAAAGAATTTAACAAAATAATATAAAGTCTATATAATCTGTGAATTCCATCAAAATCTATTATTAAAAAAAAAAAAATTATATCAAACTCCAATAAACTCTAAATTAAATATACCCTTAAAAAGTATGAGTGTATTCAATTTAAGATTTCATTAGAATTTAAAGGATTTTAAAAGTTCGGATATATTCAATTCATATTTGAATGAATTTCATTGAATTCTAGGTGTGTTCAATCTTAATTTGTATGGAATCCATCAAACTCTAAATGGATTCAATTCAAATTTATATGAAATCGAATAAAATCTAGTTGTATTCAAAAAGTCATTAATTTCACATATTTAATTTAAGTAATGAATTTGGATGAAGTTTAAAGTTATTTTTATGGAAAAAAAAAAAAACGTTTACAACAAATTTTATCATTTTCCTCAAGATTTCATTGGATTTCTGAAAGAATTCTAACAAAATCAATATTGAATTTATAGAATCTGTAAATTCTATCAAAATTTATCATTAAAAGAAAAAACATCCATCAAACTTCAATAAACTCTATATAGAATACGCCCCCCTAAGAGTAAATATTTTCCCATATGGGCATTTAGTTTTAGGCCCTAACTCTTGACTATTCATGTTGATAGATTTTCATTTATCGTATAATTATGAGAAATATATATATGTATGTATGTATCTATCACAAAGTTTGTTAAATCCACTCTCCATAAGTAGAGTTGTCAGACTTAATTTTTTAAAAATAAAAAAATAAAAATAAAAAAGAAGAAAAAATTATAATAAAATCAATATGGAGTCGATAAAATCTGTGAATTCTACTAAAATCTATTATTAAAAGAAAAAAAATCATCAGACTTCAATAAACTCTATATCGAATACGTCTCCCTAAGAGTAAATATTTTCCGATAAGGGAATATAGTTTTAGGCCCTAAGTCTTGACTATTCATGTTGATAGATATATATCGTATAATTATATATATATATCACAAAGTTTTGTAACATCCATTCTCCATAGGTAGAACCATCAGACTTAATTTTTTAAAAATAAAAAAAGAATAAAAATAAAAAGGAAGAAAAGAAATCTCAATTGAATTTCTTCTGACTCAACAAGATTCTTTTTCATCTTTTGTCTGAGCTTGCTGCTTCGATTAGTATTCTCAAAGCCATCAATTACAATCTTAGCTATGGAGCAACCTTTTAACTCTTATTATTATTATTATTACTCAATTACCGTAAATGTGAGCCAACCAACTTCTTCAGTCATGAATATGAACACAAACTCTATACAATAACATAAAGCCTTACCAAGAAAATAATATTTAATTTGATTGTTTAGAAATGAATTAAAAATAATATTAAGTCTAAGATAAGTTATATTTCATGGTGATAACATACATCCATCTCTTTTCTAACATATTTAAATTGTAGGTCAAATTTTAAAGTTTTAATTTATGATCACGTAAAACGCACTGCCTTAATTTCTGATATTGATTGCATGAAGAAAACTACAAAACGAAACATTTAACAAACATTTAGAATTGCTTTGATATTACCCAAAAACAAAACGAGGTAAAGGACAGCTAACGAAGCTGAAAGTCAATCAAAATCAGCCTAAAACCCCAGACTTGAAGGACAAACGTGCAAAGTAACCTGAAATTGAATGTTTAACGTGTGGCGTTGTGTTCCTAAGCTTGGCTATGTTGTAGCCTGCAGATTTATTTATTTATTTATTTTAAAAAATAATAATAATTATTATAGCCTAATAACTTAATTCTAACAGAAAATGAAAATTTAAGTGTTAAAATTAATAACTGCGCTTTACTCCTTTGAGCTTAGGGCTGAATTCAAGTGTCTCTGCTCATAAAAGTGGATAATTTTCCAAATAACCAACAAGTGTG
Source organism: Nephelium lappaceum (assembly GCA_021234005.1). Classification (NCBI taxonomy): domain Eukaryota; kingdom Viridiplantae; phylum Streptophyta; class Magnoliopsida; order Sapindales; family Sapindaceae; genus Nephelium; species Nephelium lappaceum. Next base: position 7,982,846 of record CM038004.1, read on the forward strand.
GGTTATTTTTTAAAAAATCTAATTAATGTGCGAACAGTTTTTTCATTTTGTATGGATTGCTCTCTCTCATCTATTCGATAATAGAATTCGGGCTATACTCTAGAGACCTATCTAAAGAGGAGCCAATCATTGTAAATTGTACTTGTAAAAGTTGGCAATTTCTCAAATAGTTCATAAATGTGGGCAATTTCCTAAAAGTCTCACTAGTATGTGAGCAGTTTTTTTCACTTTTTATGGGTTGTTCTCTCCCGTCTATTCGAGCGTAGAGATCCAAGCTACACTTTAGAGATCTATATCAAGATGTCCCAATCGTTATAAATTGCACCTATATTGTTAAAAAAAAAAATCTTAAAATTAATAAACAAATTCCAAGACTTATAAAATATCTAAATAAAGAGTTTCATCTCATTGTCAATAGCCAAGTAGTGCAACGGAAAGTGCACAGGTCAGTGATGGTTCTACTGTGGTTCGACACCTCCACTTTTAGTAATAAATGTGAGATTTTCTCTCATCATTATGATTTGTTTTTCATCCAGATACAAATGACTCTCAGCCGTATAGAAGTTGATCATTCGAGTTGTGTTATTAGAATCCTATCTATTTGATTCTGATTGTTTTTTGGGTTCATCCTAATACCTAAAAGGAAAAAGTTTCATTCCATTATATACTTGGCCCACTCGAAATCGAAACAAAACTTTTGGCTAGGCAACCCGATTATGTATAATGGGTTTAAGTCGATCAAGGCATGCCAAACAAAACGGAGGATCATGTAATTTGAAGGACATATGAGGGGCAATATGGTCCAAGTGTTTGAAGACAAGCTGAAGCATAAAAACGGCGGGAAGTTTGAGAATGTCCGTGTGTAGGACGCGTCCACCTGTTCGAATTCCGTGGATTCGTGGACCCCGCTATATGTTTTTGAGTTCCTAAAAAGAGATACGTGACCTATGGGGGTACCGGGTACGCTTTCACATTATCACATATTACAAGCGGCCGTTGATTTTGGAATTTGATTGGAGAAAGTGGGTTTTGTTTGTTGGCGTGATTGCTGCCTTAGATTGAATCGCATCACTAAGGGGTTTACCCCCTTTGGCCTTTTCAATTGAACCACTGCTTCATGACCTTTTTTGGCATTTCCATACTTACTAGTTACTACTGGATAGTGATATTATCATTATTTTTTTCTGTTAGCTCTGAATTAAAATTCAACTTTGTCAACAAGGTGTGGTTATTATTACTTATGTTTACCATCGCAATTTCAAAGTAGCCATTATGTTCTAATTCATAATTAGTCATAATTCCAAAGTGATTATTTATGGCGGTCAACTATAAAATCCAAAAACTTAGGATATAAAAATATTTTTAACGCTCCAAGTGTGTTGGTATGATAGATACCAACTCACTTGTCTAACGCTCTAACGCTCTAACACACTCAAGGGGCAAGTTCGAGCACCAGCCACATAAAAATAAGTGGTAATTTTCCCAATAAAATTATAGGTTGACATTTTCTGCTTCTGATAGTAGCTATTCGAAATCGCACAACAAAGCCCTATCCAAATAGTGCTAAGAGGTAAATATATATATATTTATATTTATATCTATATTTATATTTGTATTAACATGTGACATATGGTCTTGAGAGGAATATAAGGCCCAATAGTAACATAATTGATACGAGGGCCATTGTTCCATAAAATTTTTGAAAATAATTTTTATATTTTATATATTTATTTCTTAAGTTTGTAAGTTATTATTATTATTATTATTATTTTATTTTGTAAGTGTTTATTTTGGTATCCTAATTATTTTATTTTAGTTCATTGATTATAGGTAGGTTTTTTTTCACTCTCCAAAAAATTGAATAGAAATTAATGAAATTTAATTTAATCCTAAATCCCCAATCATTCTAATGTATGGGAAAGATAGTTTATTCCTTATGCAAAGTTAAAGAAATTGATTATCAGTTGAAGGAACAAATCATTTCTAAGTCCATACCAAAATAGCTTTGCACAATCACCATCTGACTGCATCAAAAAATTCTTATCCATAGAAATGGTAATATAATGGGAATGGAAAATTCTTGATAACAAACCACTTCTAAATGCATATCTGATTAATCTATTCATTGCAAAAGTATTAATTAATTTCCATTTACATCTGTAAGCAAGAATTTAAACCTTAACATATGTGAAGTTTTCGCTCTATATTAGAAAAGTAGATATCTCTCAATATCGTGGGGAAGTAGATTCTCGAACTTTATATATAATGTTTAATCTATCTCTGTTAATAGTTGAGATTGCATTTTCTATGTATACATACATACATACATATATATATATATCTCTCTTTTTTTTTTCTTCTTTTTAAGGAAAAAATTCATAACACAAAACCAGTTAAAACACAGCTACTAATGTCGTTCCTTACTAGAGGATATATATGTATCTTTCTGAATGCTCAGTTGAGCCTTCAAAATTAAATTCAAATAAAATTTAAGTAATTATGAACCAACATTATTAAGCCAGTAAATGGCTCAAAAAAATTATTAAGCCAATAAATATAATATTCTCAATCAAGTGCATCGGTACATTAATTGTAAAGCACCACAAAACCCGAGAGAAATAAAGGCCATGGAGAAAAGATTAGCTCTTTGCCGTCTTTGGAATTTAAGACAATGTTAGATTACAAAATATTCCACTTGCTAAAACCAAAGTTTGTATACATAACAGTGACTTCACCTAGGGTTTTCTGTTCAAATTTTTTATGACTTAAATACGTTGTCTCTTCCAATAGGGATAAATTTTCTTTGTATATTAGAGCATCACCAATATAAAAATGTATTGTGTTTTAGAAAAAGTTATTATATCATCAATGTTAAGGGAATGTGCATCCTACATGACATAAATATGACTTGATAGATAATCAAGTTAAAATATGTTCTCTAATACTAATTGAAATACACATTTTAATGAGATGTTGATTTTTTTTTTTTTTAATCACAAAATTTTATTAATTATTAATCACAAACAATAAATGATTGTAGAGGAGGGGTTGAAGAGGAAAAATGCAGGAGATGGTGGGTTGATGTAAAAAATTAATATGATTAGTCAGCAATAAATGGTTGTCTAACAAACCCTCTGAAAGTAGAGGGTCATGTTGACAGTGTCTATATTTTTTTTTATCACATCAGCTTCACAATGGAGAGTGATAGTTGTATGGGAGAAATCTATTTCAACATAATATCTATTTATCTTATGTGTCATTTCATTTTTTCATAATCTATTTTCACATTGGAGATGCTCTTATACACTATCATAGAACACTCCAATACTTTCTCCAAAATTTATTTAAAGTCGACAAACAACTAATTATAGCCTTTGAAACTAAAAATCATAAAATAGAAAAAAGAAAACTCTGGGTTAGGAAATATGTTTCTCGAATTCCAGAACTCTATATGATAGTATTTTTATTTAAATTAAATTTAGGAATATTTGAATTTCCAAGTCGAGCCAGTTCGAAGCAACTAAGGCCTTGTGCCCTTCTTTGGCCGGTTATGAGGATAAGCAGGGATTAGATATTTAGATTTTATAGACAGGTGTTGGTGCATGGACTGTGTTGAACATGGTGAAAAGGACACAGTGGTTTGTACTTTGTATCCAACAAAAGTGGCTATAAGAAACCAATCAAAAGCGGCTATAAGGAAAGGTGGGTTTCACCGAGTACACCGCAATGGCTTTTCAACCACTTTCTCCATTTTCTTTCCATTAGCTACATCTCCCCACTTTTGTTTGTTATAATGGCCGGATGCCTTCATTACTTTTTGGGTTTTATTGGCTTATCAAATTAAATTAATTTTTTCTATTAAAATATTTATTTATTTTATTTATAAATATAAAATTAGCAAGAAATAAATATTTTATTTAAATATTATATATCATATTTGAAACTAATGTTAAATTTTATGATTAAATTCTTTGTATTTTATCAATATAATTTAAAATATTTTTATTTAATTTTTAAAACTAATTATATTCAATATATTTTTTAATCCAATTCAATGCAATGATTAAGCAAACAATTGATAGTTTAATAATCAATTCAATCCAATCTAACAACATTCAATCCAGAACAATCCAATATGGCCATCCGAACGAGACTTAAATGGCTGGCCCTTGGAGTATGAATTTGGGGAAAATGCCAAAACCATCCATATAATATTACAAAATAAATATTTGTTTTCGTTATTTGTAAATTAATCAGAATAATCCATAATATTTTAGGCACATGCTAATCTATACCCTAAATTTTGAAAAATAACCAAAATGAAGTCATTCACCGCTACAATCCGCTCTTAAACCATTAGTTTGACTGTAGTTGGCCTTTGAACTGACAATAACTTCCTTTAAATCAAACTAAATTAAATAAATATCTATGAAAAAACTTAATTTTTATAAAGTACGATGATAAAGGTTATCTTTTTTTGTTTTTTCGAAAAACAAATAGATTGCAATATGAATGTAAAATAATTGTAACATTTGACTGTTTAATTTGAACAGCAGAAAACTGAATAAATGACTGAAATCGTATCTTTCAAAACATCAAGGATTATTTTGATCAAATTTGAAATAGTAAAAACAAAGTGGTACTTTCCTAAATATAGAGACTATTTGGAATTTTCCTAACAAATTTCCCCATTGTTTTTCTTAAAAAAAAATAATATATAAATAACGGAATCAAAATAGTCCTATTCTTAACGTATTCGGCTTATAATCAAATCATCACTGTAACAAGTGATTTACTGGTTCAATTATTTTTCATAGGCTTCTAGAATAGGTCATTTTCATTTTCATATTTTTTAATCACTCCAGGTTATTAGTAGTTTTGACTACAAAAATCTGATGCCTTTTCAGTGCAACTCTTTCAAACTTGAGCATAGAATTAATAAACAAAGACTTAATTAAATGGGATCCGACATGCATGTTCAGAACAATATGCAACATAAACATAGGTTTTGTCAACAAGGCTAACAATTAAAATTGTATTTACTTATCAAATTCAGTAATATATGTTTTAAAAGGATAAGTATAATTTTATTATTATTATTGTTATTATTACTATTATTATTTTGAACTATTAATTTCATTTTTTATAATTGATATTTTAAGATTTATTGGAATTCATCAAAATTAAAGATTTCAGATTACATGTACAATTCATAATATTATTAGAAAACTCTTTACATATGCTTCTAAAATAGATCATTTTCATTTTTATATTTTTCAATTACTCCATGCAAATTAGTAGTTTTGACTAGAAAAATTTGATGCCTTTACGGTGCAGCTCTTTCAAACATGAACACAGAATTAATAGACAAAGACTTAATTAAACGAGATCCAACATTCATGTTCAGAACAATATGCAACATAAACATAGGTTTTGTTAACAAGGGTAACAAATAAAATTATATTTACCTATCAAATTTAATAATATATGTTTGAAAAGAATAAGTATAATTTTATTATTATTGTTATTATTATTATTATTTTGAACTATTACTTTGATTTTTTATATTTGATATTTTAAGATTTATCAGAATCTATCAAGATTAGAGATTTTAAATACATGTACAACTCACAATATTATGTGAAAACTATTTACATACGCTTGTATATATGTATGAATGAGATTCGAACGTCTATTACAAAAACATATAATACCATAAAGAAAAACAACATATTCCACTTGTGTATTTATTATTTGATCATGTGTAATTATATGTATAAATCTACTCAAGAATAAAAAAAATAAAAGCGAAAAATAGTCTGAAAGATGATGAATATTATGTTGAATTAATCAAACAGATAGTTGAGGCTGATGGACACATTCAAGCAGAATAATCAAAATAATTACAAAAGGAAGAAAACGACCGTACGAATAAAACTGAAATTTACCAACTTGGAGATGGTGACATATATCAATGATATGTTTCGTAAACGTCAACCCGCTTGGAACTATTCTATTTCTACCCTCAACTTAATCATTGTCTTCTTCGATTGATCAAATTCTAGGTGCATTACCACTCATTTCTTGATTTCTCCTTGGCCCCTGCTAAATGAGAGAATGCATACATAGAATCCCATAATGTCATGTTATATTTCGATCTTTGTATAAACCTCATAGAACCTCCTCTCTTTTTTTATTTTTTATTTTTTATATATAGTTATATATAAGACAATTGAAAATTTACACAGATTAATAATAAAGAGTCTATCGAAATCTACTAAAATTAAATACTACATATTCGGTTTGTAAATCTATTTTTGTAATATCCAGAGTTATTCACTTTCATGATAAGCAGAAAAAATTTCTAATATATATTAGTAAATACGCAATATAGAACTCGAATTTCTATCTCTAATGCGGAAATGCACTAACTACTTAAAATATTACTACCACATCATATGTTGATTTCTATTTTATATTAACCAAAACAAAGAAATGTATATTATAATAAAGTGAAGACGCAATTGAGAATTGATCAGTTCAAACCCTTTAAAATAACAATTCAAACCATATATGCAGGCCAGCAGCTAGCTCCATGAAGTTGAATGACATGGGGAGGAATTTGATGACCTTCTTAGCCAATAATTCAAATGAATATCTAACTAGTATATACATAAATAACTTGCATGGATGAGGAAATGCGTAGACTAGCAGGATTATGTTGTCTTCATGTCTATAGTCTTTCTTTGATCTTTCAACTTAACAACCGGTCCCCAGATGTCCTGTATAGAAAAATATTACCTTTTCTATAGAGAAAAAAAAAAGAAAGAAATATATATTGTATATATATATATTTATATTTATAAAATAAAGTACAACTTCAAGACTTGATGTTGTCGTTATTTTACAGCTATCTTAAGCCGTCACTCTTTGATTTTAACCCTACTTATTAATTCAAGGTATCTACTTTTCTTCCACTTTGGCATCTTGAGATTTTACACTTGGGTATGCAATTGTTTCAAGATTCAAAAAAAGGAAAAAAGAAAAAGAAAAAGAAAGAAAGAAAGACTAATTTGAGAATAATAGACATATTGCACCAGTCAATGAAGCATTAATATTCTAAGGGGAACACTATAAAAAAAAGGTACATTACTGAGGGTCAAATGTCATTGCTAATGATAGAATGTCGTTGGAAATACTCTATTTCAACGATAAATGGCCGTCGAACATCGTTGCAGAAAGCGTTATCGGAGGTATTAATTTATCAATTGACCGTCAAAAATTACACTATTTACGATAGTCGTCATAGGTCGTCGATTATATTTTCAATTTCATCAAAAAAAACCTTTTGAAATTTTGACCAGAACATCTTCGACGACAACTGATCGTTGAAAATATGTGTTTCATTGAAGGACGAGCGGTCGAAAATATTATTTTTAGTCGTTAAAAAAAAGTTGTCCAAGGACTTTCAACCGTCAAAAAAATGAATTTTACAACCAAAAATGACCGTTGATATTATCTCAATGCACATATGCTTTTGTTTTCTGACCATGCGAAGACTGTTGAAAATAATATTTTATACTTGAATTAATTTATTCAAATTAATCCATTTTGTTACACCTTTTTAATAATCATGTTGTAGTTCAAGTGTTTTTTAATATTGTCATCAATAGAACTAAAAATAAATCAAACTGATTAACAAATTTAGCAAAATATTAGTTTGTCATACCCAAACTAAACAAACGTAACACAATAGCATATGTAGTTATAGTAGTTCTAATATTCAATAGCTATGAAATTTGCAAAATATAAAAGAGATATTGCTAGAAAAAAATTGTAATTCTAATATATAAACTTTGTCAACTTGTAAACCCTCTATTTTTATATTGTACGGATTTCTCCGGAATAGTCCCTAAGTATTTATTTGAGACCCTAAATGATTTATGGAAAGATTTAAGGTCATAGAGAACTCATAAGATTTGATTTAAACTCAATTGAAGATTTAACGGGAAGTTAAAATGGTAAATGAAATCGAGTAAATTTAAGGAAATAAGGGACTAAGTTGAAAATAAAATTTAAAATTGTGGTCATTGTATGATTTAGTTAAAAGCTAAGGGAAGAGAATGAGATTTTATAAGGCGTAAGTGCAATTATTGAGAGTTTTGAGGAGAAAATTAGAAGCCAAAGAATATGGTGGTTGACTTTCAAGTCAACACAGACAAATAAAAGCAGAGCAGCCCAAGCAGTCGCAAAACGCGACGGAGAAGAAAGAAAAGAAGAAAGAAAAGAAGAAGAAGAGAAGAAGGAAGAAGGAGTGACGCCGGCGACCACCAAGCAGCTCCGGTTGACGTCATAGCAGCGCCGACTGATCGCTGCAAAGCCAGATCGAAGTCGAGCAGCTTGCCGGCGGAAGCGACGCGAAAACAGCGCTGAAAACCGAGCAGAACAGCTGCGAATCAGCTCCGATCGGCGAGGAAAAAGGCAGTGGCGAGCTGCTGTCCAGTCACTTGCAGTCCTGCGTGCAGAACCCAGCTGATTCTTCCCCATTTCAGCTGCATCTGAGCTGATTTTCAGCTTGAAAACAGCCCTCCACCCGCGCGATAGAGACAGCAGAACGGCAGCGATCTCAGTCGTGAATCGCAGCAAAGTGAGAGGGAAAGAGAGAGAGGAAGAGAGGAGAAGGAAGGAGGAAGAAAAATCAGCTCCAACCCAGCTCAGATCTGTCACCAAAAGTAGTCCAAAACAACTCGAAAATCATCCTCAAAGCGTTGTTAACGCGAAAGAAAAGGGGTGAGTTATTTAAGTTAGAAATTGATGATTTCGTTGGTGATTTAAGTTGATTTGAAATGGATCTCGTTATGATTTGTTTGTTGGTTGTTTTTGAGTGAAAATGAGTTGAAAAATAAGTGGATTTAAGCTTATTGGGAGATTAGAAAACCAAAGAATTAGAGAGAAACCAAAACGCGCACTAAACTAGTTCGAAGGGCAATTTGGTAAATTGGCCCATATGGCGTCCGTTGAGAGTTTGGATGACCCTAATGAGTTTAATTAGGCGTATTGGGATTAATAAAAGTCAAAGATTAAATTAAGAAACCAAAAAAATGGAGAGTTACGCCTAAAAAGGGTCATTTAGGCGCGATTATGTAATTTTTATTATTTCTAGTTTCCAGAAGTTGACGTAAATGTAAATTTACGAAAATATATATGTTGTGTAGGTGAAGAGCATCCGACTAGATCGCGAGAGGACGTTTGAAGCTCATATGAATTAAGCTCAAGTTTAAGGTGAGTGCACTTTCAAAAAGTTTTCTAAAGTGATTTTATGCTTTTGCATTTATAAGCTAAATTTATACTTTTGCATGTATAAGTTATTTTATTTAAATACATGTATTGTATTTGTAAAGTAAATGAGTCCAAGGACTCAAGTTTAAAGCTTTCAAGTTAAAGCTTTTGTGCTTGTGCACCAAGAATAAAGATTTGTAAGGCATAGCATTACAGAAAAGCAAGTTTTCAAAGGCCATAAGTACCCACCAGTTTATCGAGTTCAGACCCGTACGGTATATCCCACTTAGTAAGGCAAGGGTTGGGGGAATTGAGTCACTAACTGTGTGGTTAGAGTTATGAGTGAGTGTGTCGCCCCTACTTTGTGGGATATGGTCTCGCACTACGGTTAGCGATGCAGCATTCCGCACGTAGTTGCTGAGAGGTCTCAGAGAGTTGGTTGCGGTGGATGTCAGATACATCGCCTTGTGACCTACCACACCTGCGGCCTTAGCTAAGTCGCCGTGTGGTCCAGAGATTAGGGATACGAATGGTGCTTTTATAAAGTTAAGTTATTTTAAGCATGTTCAGATTTATGCTTTACAAGTTATTATAAATTGTTTATATTAATGCTATGCAATTGAATGAGATTTAAGCTTTAAATGTTTAAGAAATAGAAACTTTTATAAAAGTTTTCTAAGGATGAAATTTTTGAAAAGAAAAGCTAAGTTTATAAATTATTGCACTCACTGAGCTTTATAGCTCACTCTTCAAATTGTTTATAAAAACCTCCTCAGGTACTCGTGTGGGTGAAGACGATTGAAGCCTCCCTCTTTCGCATTCAAGTGGGCGCAATTACTAGCAGTTGCATATTGAATAATGTATTAAGCATATTTTGAGTTTTATATTGCATATATTTTGTATATTTTGCATCAAAAGAGTGATATCTTTTGAATTGTGTAAAAGAGTATTATTTTGTGCTTGAAAAACCAAGCTTACTAGATTTAAAAGTACATATTTATATTTTGACTTTGAAGCTTTTAAATCTTTGTGATTATGTTGATAAACTGAATTTGTGAGAAGTTGGGTTGGATGTGATTATAGTTTGAAGTGTTTAAATTGATTTCCAGGTTTTTGTTTTATCCAAATTACAGCCGTTATGCTGCCGGTTTTAGTTTTAAAATTGACCAAAAGAATAGTGTCAAACCAACCCAAACCATTTCAACTTTAGATTTAAAAGATTTTGCTTCCGCTAAAGTTAAGTTTCAAGTTAAGAGGGTTCGCTCCTCGAATGCCTTCTTCCCCATCAAGATGGGCTTAGAGGGATTTGTTGGGGTGCCCGGGCGTACCATTCGGATAGGAGCCTAGTGGCGGTCCGGATTGGGGCGTTATACAACTGATTAATACAAAAAAAACCTATCCTCCAACTCTGGATTCCAGTACTCTATTGTTGATTAATCATCATGCATTGTGCTCATCATCCATGTCCAATAAAATATTATCCTGTATAAAATTTAATAATAGTAAATAACCTAAGAAAAATATTTCAATTATCAAAAATATCTCAATTGTCTTTAGATATTTAAAGATGGAAACCAAAAATGAGGAAGGGGAAAATGTAATTTTATTTTGCTAACAAAATACACAACAAAGTTTTGACAATTTCTTAAAAATTTCATATACTAGAATTAACAATTACCTCAATTAAACATTAATCAAGTAAAAAGCATCCTAAACCACCCTTAAATCAATAAAATTACAAATCCAACAAGCCAAAAAATTAAGAAAAATTATAAAAACAAATCTTAAAACCTAATTATAGCTAGAAAATTCTCAATCTACATTTATAAAAATATTATAATAATTAAAATACTAAAAAATGATATAACTTGCAACTTCCAAATTTGAAACCACAATTTGTCATCGAAATATTTCATCAAACACATTATGTACATCATATCATATACTAGAATTAATAATTACCTCAATTAAAAATTAATCAAGTAGAAAGCATCTTAAACCAATATTAAATCAACAAAATTACAAATACATCAAGCCAAAAAATTAAGAAAAATCAATACTTAATGAAGACAAATTTTAAAATACAATTCTAGCTAGAAAATTCTTATAAAAAGTTGATGGCCTCTCATAAAAAGTATAGATCGAAAAAATTTACAAATTCGTAGAATATAGCATTGATTGTTCCGAATTTAATAACAAAAATGGAAAACAATGTAGAAGCTTTTTAGCAAATATACAAGAAGTGAAACCTCATCAATTTGCTTACAACATTAAAGAAACAAGATAATATTTACCTACAAAGTCTCTTCATAAGTAATTCAAGATCATTCTTAATTTTCTTCCCCAAGAAATTGATGGTCTTTTGCTCTTTTAATCTAGAACTTATTGCCTAAAGACATGTTAAAATGCATTTCTTCAATAAAATTAATTAATTTAACACTTCAATATAAAAGAAACTATAATAATGAAATACTGTAAAAAAATTAAAAATTACATTAAAAAATAAATTAAAAAAATTGAAACATTCTCATGTTTGTAGAGTATGGATGGATGGTGTGAGGTAAGAAAGATGACCATGAGTAGAGAAAAGGAGATGCTGTGGTTAAGGCTAGAAATGAGGTGGTTTGGCTTTTAAAAGGTATATATATACTAAACCATTTTCGATGACTGCCTACCCTAAAAAAAAGCATGAATTCATTTCAAAATTATCGATGATTCATTTGGTGCAAAACATTTCTGTCAAAATGAAATACTATTCGATCGGTTTTTAGATCATTTTTGACTATTACGAATCATCAGCAACAGTAGAACCAAAATTTTTACAATTTACGACAACTACCTACTCTTAAAAAAAATATGAATTCATTTCAAAATTAAAAATTATTCACTTGGCACAAAACATTTTCGCCAAAATTTGTAGATTATTTTCGACGGCTATGAATCATTAGTAATAGTAGAACAAAAATTTTTACCATTTACGACGTCTATCTATCCTAAAAGAAAGTACGAATTCATTTCAAAATTATCGGTGATTCACTTGGCGCCAAATATTGTTGCAAAAATAAAACAATTTTTCAACCACTTTTAAAATTATTTTCGATGGTCACAAATAATAAGTAATAGTAGAACCAAAATTTTTACCATTTACGATGGCTAACTACCCTCGAAAAAAATATGAATAAAATTTCTATTATTTTCGATAGTAATTTTTAATGTCGTCGATGATTCACTTAGTACAAAACATTTTTGCCAAAACTAAATAAATTTTCATCAAATTTTTAGATTATTTTTTATGGTTACAAATCATCAGTATTAGTATAACCAAAATTTTTACTATTTACAACGGCTAACTACCCTAAAAAAGAGTATGGATAAAATTTTCATTATTTTCAATAGTAATTTTTAATGTCGTCAATGATTCACTTGATACAAAATATTTTTGCCAAAAGATACTTTTTTTTATCACTTTTCAGATTATTGTCGACGGTTACAAATCATCATTAATAGAAAAATCTTTTTTTTTTTTTTTTTTTTTTCCATTTTAGACGATATTAAATTAGCTGTTGGTAATACTATTGATACTAATATTCCCGCCAAAAACCAATATATTTTCAACAATAATGTGATGAGTTTTTGATAAAATTTTGTCCTTAAAAATTAAGGTACTTCTATTTGCAAGGTCAGTGACGACCATAAAATTGGGCGTCGAAATAAAAGCATCTGTGACAGTATTTTTGACCATTAAAAATAGTTGGTCATTGATAACCATTTTTTTTTTTGTAGTGGAAAATTTATTCATATGCAATACAAAATTGTTTAAATTATTGTCCCAATTTTGATCTTTAAGGAAATTTATCAACCAGAAACGAAAACCTCTTGATAACCTATACTTGAAAAGTGGTGACCAAGAGGTTATGGGGGACATCAAAATCCTTGAAGTTGAAATCATGAGTCTTCTAGCAGATGAAGAAATTTACTGGAGACAGAGAGCCAGAGCTGACTGGTTGGCAACAGGGGATAAGAACTCTCGTTACTTCCACGCCCGTGCTTCGACTAAAAGAAAGAAAAACATTATTTCCAAGCTAATGAGTGAAGATAGAACTTCAATTCAAACTTCCGAGCAAGGAACTGCCTCCCTTTTATGTGAGTTTTATTCAAACCTTTTTCAATCTTCTAACCCTGCTTCATGTGACCTTAAACTAGTTGCAGGTGCCATCACCCAGAAGCTTAGTTGCAGCTCTAAAGCATCTCTCTTAAGAAACTTTACTACAAATGAAATAAAAAAAGCTCTGTTTGACTTGGGCCCAACCAAGGCACCAAGCCCAGATGGCTTCCAGCCAATCTTCTTCCAAAAATTCTGACTCGTTCTTCAGAGAGACCTTGCAGAAATCTATCTACAAGTGCTGAATAGAAAAGTGTCCATAAAAGAGTTCAACTCCACTGATGTTGTTCTCATTTCGAAGGTAAAGATCCCAAAAACCCCTAAAGATCTCCGCCCTATTAACTTGTGCAGCACAGTTTATAAAATAATTGCAAAGACTTTAGCCAACAAACTCAAAGGAGTGCTCCCTGAGCTAATCTCCAACAACCAATCAGCTTTTGTGTTGGGCAGACACATCTATTAGAATGTTATCATAACTTTTGAAACCCTCCACTCAATCACTAAAAAGAGATACGATAGGAAAGGCCAAATGGCCTTGAAACTGGATATAAGCAAGATTTATGACAGAGTGCAGTGGACTTTTATTCAAACGGTTCTGCGTAAAATGGACTTTCCGCGCATTTGGATTGAGCTCATCACAGACTGCATCTCAACTTTAAAACTTGCTTCCATTCTGAATGGGCGAAGAGTGGGCTCTATTACGTCAACAAGAGGGCTTAGAGAAGGTTGTCTCATTTTAGCCTATGTGTTTATTATTTGTACAGAAGCCTTCTCCAGTCTTCTTACCGTAGCTGAAAATGGAGGCAAAACTCTTGGCATTAGTTGCTCCAAAGGGAGTCCCTTAGTAAGTCACTTCTTCTTTGTTGACAACAACATTGTTTTCAGTAAAGCCTCAACTCAAAGCTATCAAAAGATTCTAAACATCCTAAACACATATGAGAAGGGTTCGGGTCAACAGATCAACATCCACAAATCGTGCATCTCTTTTAGTCCCAATGTTAACAAAAATGAAACTCAGTCCATTCAAAATCTTTTGGGCCTTGCATCCAACACTACTCACGATAAATACTTTAGCCTTCCTACTCTGATAGAGAGAAATAAAATGAAAACTTTCAGCATTATCAAAGAAAGGGTTTGAAAAAAATTACGTTCTTAGAAAAGTCAACTATTCTTCGTTGGGGGTAAGGAAATTCTCCTCAAAGCAATGACACAAGCAATCCCCACATATTCAATGAGTCTCTTCTAAGTTTCTATCACCTTCTGCAAGGAATTGAGTCCCTTCTTCTCTAGATTTTGGTGGGCCTCCAATGGTGCCAATAGGAAAATTAGTTGGATAAGTTGGAAGCTTTTTTGCACTCCAAAGGATGTAAGTGGGCTGGGCTTAAAAAATCTAGCCTTGTTTAACCAAGCTTTGCTAGCTAAGCAAGCGTGGAGAATTCTCTGCTATTAGAATGCTCTTGTAACTTCTATTCTAAAGGCTAAGTATTACAGGGATTGTGATTTCCTAGCTACAGTTCGTAAACTAGGCATTTCCCATATCTGGAACAACATTCTCTAGAGAAGAGACCTACTAATTAAAGGGATTCGAAAAAGAGTTGGCGATGGCTCAACCATCCAAGCTTTTGGTGATTCTTGGATCCCCCACCCTTCTACTTTTAAATCAGAGACACAAAGGGGTGACAACAATGTCAAAGTGGAGGAATTCATAGACAAAACTAATCATTGCTGGGACTTAGGCAAATTAAAGTAAGCTTTCATACCGATGGTTATAGATTCCATCACTTCCATTCCAATTTCTCTTTAGGCTTCTATGGATAAATGGGTCTGATACTATAACAAAAAGAGCAACTATATTATTAAAAATGGTTACAAGCTTGCTGTGCAATTAGCTCTCCCAAACTCCTCTTCTTGCAACTCATCACTCTAATAATGATGGTGCAGATTGTGGAGCCTCAACATTCCTCCTAAAATCAAGATATTTTCTTGGAAATGTTATGCTAATGCTTTCCTAACTCAACAAAACTTGTTTTGCAAGTTGATTTCTTCATCCAGAAATTGCCCAAAATGCCACAAAAATCCCAAAACGATCTCTCATGCTATCTTTTGGTGCAAACTAGTAATGGAAACCTAGAGTAACACCCGTTTTGTTGGTCTTTTAAAAAACCACCCTCAGGTATCTCTTCTTGATTTGCGAAGATTGGCTTTTCAGTTGTTTGGTAGGGATGGTTTGAGCTTTTTTTGCATACTGATGTGGAGTATCTAGTGGAACCATAATGCTGCCGCTCACGAGAGAAAGGTTAAGGAAACTAATGAAATTCTTGAGTTCTCTATCTCTTTTCTTGAAGAATTCAAAAACTCTCAAGGAAGCTTATCTCCTTCCAATGTAAGCTTACCTCATCCTATATCCTTCACCTGCATTACCTCCCCACCTGACTACCTCAAAATTAACACTGACGCTGCTGTCAAAAGGAACTCTCCTTTCATCAGCATTGGCGCAGTTATTATGAGTGATTCTGGGTGGGTTGTAGGTGCCATTTCCAAGCCTTTTTCTTGGTAACTTTTCTACTGAGATGGGGGATTTCTTGCACTTCATGAAGGCCTCCTTTTTGCTAATTCTTTGTGTCTGAAAATTTGGCCTGCTAAAGCTGATGCCCCCAAATGTAGCTTCTAGGATTACTACTGCTGTTGAGTGTAATGATGATGCTGTTAACATTATTAAAGATATTAGCGAACTCTATAGTGCTATTGACAATTGCATGTGCAACCACATTCGTAGAATAGGCAATGAAGTTGCCCATTCTTTGGCTACTCATGCTTTGAGTTCTGGTGTTTTTAAAGTTTGGCACGATGCCAATCCTTATATCTTCTCTTCTATGGTTTAATATAGTTGAACTTTCAAAAAAAAAAAAAAAAAGACATTATCCTCTAAATTATTTGAGTATGAATTCGGATAGTTAAGGGTCAAAAGACAAAAAAGACTTAAAAGTTTAGGGAATTAACATTTTTATTCTGTCTTATTATCTTTAACATTAAAATCCTAATGACTATGTAATTAAACAAAAATTCTCTTTGAAAAATAAAAACTTAATTTCATCCTCTCCAAACATTTACTATGGAATCCTTCTTAATTTGGCATCTTCTCCATTCCAGCGAACTTCCTCCTTTGTTTGATATCTTTCTTCTTCTACATCTTTTTCCTTTTTCTTTTTCCTTATTCTTATTCCTCCTTATTCTTTTTTCTTTATCCTTCTTCTTTTTCTTTCTTCTCTTCTTCCTTCTTTTTCTTCTTCTTTCTCCAACTGCAACAACGACGTTAGTAATGCTGATTTGTCTTAGCAAGAGTCATGCTAGAATGGGTTAGATATCAAAGTAGCGTGTCTAGTAAAAACACTTTTTTTTTTTCAAGTCCTTCATCGAACCACTAATCCTACTGTGACACTAGCATGACTAATGCCACATCAAAGTGGTGTGACTAGTAAAAATGTTTCTATTTTTTCAAGTCTTTCATTGAACTACTAATCCTACTATAACATCAGTGTGACTAACATTATGTCAAAGTGCTGTGAAAAGTAAAATTATTATCGTTCATTTTTCAAGTTTTTTAGGAACTACTAATCCCGCCATAAGACTAACATTACAAGTGCTATGTCAAAATGGTATGACTTATAAAAACAGTTTTTTTTTTTTTTTCTAATGTCTTTCATGACCCATTGATCTCGCTAATATAGTGTTAACAACGCCATGACAAAGTGGTGTGACTAGGGAAAAATGCTTATATTTTCTCAACTTTTTTATGGAACCACTAATCTTGTTTTAGTTGTGGCGTTACTAACACCACATCAAACCGGCATAACTAGTGTTTTGCTATCTATTATATTATAAACAACTGGAAACCTTTTTCATCATTCCAAAATAAATTTGAAAATAACGGTATCTTAAAGTAACTAACGTTGGTTCATCCCAACATTATTAATGTTAGGACGAATAAGCATTACTAATGCTAGTCTATCCCAACTTGTCTTAAGTTAGGACGAACCAACATTATGAAATTCAATAGAGAAAGAAGAAAGAAAGAAGAAGGAATAAAAAGAAGAAGAAAGAAAGAAAAAATGAAAGAAAAGAAAAAGAAGGAAGAAGGGGAAGAAGAAGAAGACAAAAAAGAGGAAGAAAAGGAAGAAGAACAAAACAAAGGAGAGGAAAAAGAAGAGAAGGAAGACGAAGAGGAAAAAGGAAAAAAGAAAGAAAGAAAGAAAGAAAGAAATAAAGAAAGAAGAATAGAGATAAGCATTGCCGGACAGAAAAGACAAAAATTCCAACGATGAGATTTCGTTGATGAAAGTGATCAGAGAAGACCACCGGAAGTTGAAGAGAAGAAAATTCGAGTTATAACTTTGAGATAGTTAAATGACATTGTTATCCAAAAAATTAAGGCTTGAGACGCAAATGTTAAAATTATTGAGAAATGACACAAATTATAAGTCATTGATTTTTTATA
This sequence comes from Nephelium lappaceum, assembly GCA_021234005.1. Lineage (NCBI taxonomy): Eukaryota > Viridiplantae > Streptophyta > Magnoliopsida > Sapindales > Sapindaceae > Nephelium > Nephelium lappaceum. Next base: position 8,000,782 of record CM038004.1, read on the forward strand.
TCATATAATGATATTTTCACATAGTTTAATATTATTCTTTATTTATATTTATCTCATTATAGGGTTAAAGACTTTATTGGTTGAAAAACAAAATTTTAGATGTAATAGGTTAATAACCACCACTCAATGTAGTTAGGTGATAAAAACACACATTCAACCTTATAATGTCCCATATTAGAATATTACACCATAAATAGAATTTTGAAAAAAAAAAAAATTAAGAAGAAAGAGTAAGCTATGATAGTAGCGGTGTCAAACACACCATGAATAAAATTTCATAAAAAAAAAAAAAAAAAAAAAAAGTAGGCTAGTTTAGGGTTGAGACTTCGGTGTTCGGTTCGATTCCAAAGGTAAACGAACAAGAATCGAGAAACTCTCAATTCTTAAAATCCAAAACCGAACACCCCTATTTTTTAGGATGAAAACGAGATGAACCAAACATGATCGAATTGGATCACTTCGGTTTGGTTTCTCGATTTTGTCTTTCTTACATAATTTGCAACAAAAATCATAAAGACGAAGAAACAAGCAAAACAAATAAATGGCAGACACTAAACCATATCAGAAAAGCAAACAAATTTCCCTAACAACAAGAAACAAATTCAGAAACACAAATTCTCCTAACAATAAAGCTAACAAACCCAAATCTTGAAGAAAAATAACAAACAAAAAAAGTTAACATCTGAAAACCAACAAATCCATATCAGAAAAGTCAATCAAACTGAAAAAAAAAAAATCAAAACTAAACCCAAATCATAAAAGTTAGAGAAATCAAAACACTAGAAGAAAAAACAAGAAAGCGAGAGACAAGTGTCGACAAATAAGAAAAAAGAAAAACGGAAAATGGCAAGGTTCGATGGTAAGGTTCGACAGCAGGGTTTGACGAAAAGATCGGTTAAGGGACTGACGAGGGAGCTCAAGAGAGGGGAGGGGTGTCGGCTGTGGAAATAAATTAAGGTTTGGTTGTGCAAAATATATACGTAGTATCGGGTTCGGCTTGGTTTTGCAAGTCTGGGGACCCAGAACTGAACAAAAACCAAACACAAGTTGATTTTCCATACCCAAAGTCGAACCCCCCTCATCTTATTACATGAACCGGCCGGAACACCCAAAAATTGGTTCGGTTTGGACTGTTCGAGTCAATTCCGTGTTCAAATGTCCAAACCTAGGCTAGTTAGTAGTGGTGTCAAACACGTGCAACGGCCCAAGTCTGACCCATGCCCTATCCAGTTTCATAGTAACCATACAACCTAGCCCATAGCCAAGGCTAGCGGCTGTGTGAGCTGGGCTTCACTATTTTGGTCTTCACTTGTAATAGGTCAAGCATGTACACCTCTACTTTCACACTCTAGCCAACTAGGGTATTTATTGGGATTTGGGAATAAAGAGATCTAGCAGAATGGTAAAACACTTCATTAATGTTTACAATATTGAAATCTTCTTCAATCTAGAAGAATATATTCTTTATTGACATTTATGGATCCTTCATTTATAATTGTTTGATTGTGTTGTATTACAAAGCAATATCTAAGTCTGTAACAATAATAAAAACATATATATTCATCCTTTCATTATTATCATTAATTTTTTCTTATTGGATTGTAAATACATAAATTATTATTTTGAAGACTCGAAATTGTATCCAAAGTACCCTCAATTATCATCAGTGATTTTGAGTCAATGAAGTAGATGACAAGTTTAACATGTTGAATGGCACTCCTTCTAGACTTGGCGCAAATCGACACAAAAAAATTGAAATAAACACGTATAGGACAAGAAGACATGGTCATACACATTCCCTCTAAAGTCATGGCTCATGACCAAATTCTAGAGAAACTCACCCAAATGTACATTTTATGCCTTAAAAATAAAAATTTTTGCATAGCTGGTGGTTCAACCACCTCATTCTTATCCATACAATCGCCAAATTGTTTTGTCCCATGCTTTGTCTGGTCTTCTCCCCTTTTTTTGCCACATCTTGCATGTGAACTATTCCGGGAATGAATTTCACCCTATTCAAGTTGCTTGATTCAGCCTGTTTTGGTTCCAAATACAAATAAAAACATAGTTATGGATTCCTGAGTGATTATTTTCCATTGTCAGCAGAATGAAATCACTAAATTTCAAGCTTAAATGATCACTTGTCCAAATATTTGAAGTAACACATTTTTCCAACAGCTGAGTGTCAGATTTAGACATCCCAATTGTGTTAGTAAACAATTCCAAGCATGAACTTGATGGAAATCATGTGACAAGCCAAATCTCAAGTGAAATCCAAAATAATTTCAATAGGAGCTCACAACAAATATGAAACAACAGATATAAGAATCCACCAATATCAAGAGCACGTTCAATTATGTTGATTTTCTTAAAATTATCAGACAACTCTACTTCCTCTTGTTTTGTACAGTAATGCACAACATTAGAGGGATGTTAGCAAGTTCAGCAAATCTATACAGGGACACTTCACCACCATTAGCTGTCCTGCTTTCCATTTAACCCACTATTTGTTTCCACACAACATTGCCAGTTTAAACACTTTATGCAGCAGCAGGGTCTCCAACATTTTGGGCATTTCAGACTGCTCCGGCAACATCTTACACAGCTTGGAATCCAACATTTCGGGCATTTGACTCTCCAGGAACATTTGATGCAGCTGGTTTTTGGACATCCTGAGCACTTAGGTCTCCAGCATTTAATCCTACAGCAGCATCTGTTAGCAGACACTGCATTATTATTGGACCTCGTTGGTAGGCGCAAATTTTGCCGAATCTTCTTAAGGCGGATTTCTGTGGTCATATTCTCCATTTCTTGAATAAACCTGCAGAGATGGCTGATGTAATCAGGGTATAGCTCCAAGTTGCAGTGCCCACCTCCTTTGATCCACAAAGGTTCATATGGCTCCCTTGCCATTTTCCACAGTTTATTTCCATGTAACCAATTCACAACATCATCTTCTGTACCCTGTAAAATTTTGATTCAACCCCATTTCAGCATTTGCTAAAATGATGATTCTAATAAATCTAATCAAGTAGGGAGGGCTATATTATTAATTAAGCAGATAGGAGCTTATACGACATGCCAAAATAGTGCAGAAAAAGTATTGGTGTCACGCAAAACTCTAAGGGTGAATCTAAAAGGATTATGTGTATGGTGCTTCAAAACGTAAACCAGCGATTCCTTAGGTCAGCTAAACATGCATGCAAGGATCTTCAAATGAGAATTATTAAGATGTTTATCATAGACATTAAGAAGGACAACCAAATAACAACATCAACTGAGATAAGAAGTTTTACATCATTCATTGGATGAGCATTACCAAGGAATTATATGTATATTTTGAAAGACTGAAATAAGCAATTTAAATGCAATGTAAGTTCCACCATAGAACTGCTAATCCTGCAACCCAATTTTTACCCTGCCACATGAAGCAATGGCTCCTCCACATACCAAACCTCAGGCATAATTGAACCCAGCAATCAAGCTAGAAGTAGGAAGTTTAGCCATTCACCATCTGGTTCACTGGCAGATAAGGCATGTATGGGAAGACATGCCTGTGAAATTTCTAACAATAAAAGAGGGGAAATATGAGATCAACAAAAATTCATTTGCAAAATTTACCAGTCATGAACTGCTTAGAGGACAGTTTGTGAGACATAATATCATCATTTTCAAGGAAATTTATGACAAGTACATCTATTGGTTTAATTTTTTACATAATATCGATTATAACACCATACATCTACACAGATTGCAGGGCAGGGGAGTGATAATTTGGACACGGTGAGCCCAAGGTTTTAACTAGTGCACCCAAAAAACTCAGTTGATGACAATTTGATCACAAAATATTATTTCTAGACACCCGAACAAATTTGAACTCACATAATATTCATCCAATCCAATTGATGACAATTCGAACTCACATGGTGAGCCTAAGGCCTCGTTTGTTGCAAGGGATTGGATAAAATTCCAATCCAATCCCTTGTTTGTTGGTTGTATGGGATTGGAGAATCCAATCCCATGCAACCATTTTATCCCATGTTGGTAGGATAAATTTAAGCCACCAATTTGGTGGGTTAAATTTATCCCACCGACGTGGGACTTTTTTTTTTCATTTTTTTTTTTTAATTTCCTTTCTTATATTAAAAAGTAATATATTTCAATAATAATAAAATAAATAATATTTCAAAATTAATTTTAAAGAGTTAGATTTTACTTTTTAAAATAATATTAAAATATCATTAGTTTTATTTTATAAGAATAATAATATACATAATTATTTTTTGTCTAATCTCATAATAGATCAAATAATGGACAGTACTATTTTTAATCCAATCCCATACACCATCAAACACATCACAACATTAATTTATCCAATCCAATCCTATCCTATCAAAATAAGCCAATCCAATCTCGCGTGACAAATGAGGCCTTAAAGGAGTAGAGCAACCTATTCAAGTATATCATTAAGATGACCATCACAGGACTGAAGTCTGAGCTGCTACTTCGATTGCCATTCACCACTAGAATTTTCATTCACAACTTGTATTGATAAAAGAATCATCAAGTTAAAACTCAAAATAAATTCGAATAAAAAACTTAAAGTTCTAACCTCTCACTTAAATTAAGACTCAAAAAATTTCAATTTAAGCTCTATTGCATAATTCCATCCCCATACACAACTCTTGCATTTTTCAAACCAATAAGCAAAGTAACCTCTCACTTAAACCAACGCTTACAGCACAAAAGATTTCATATTGCATAATTCCATCCCCAAGAACAACTCTTACATTTTTCAGGAATCTACCATCCTAACTACCATCAGAAAGCAACACCTTGCAAGGACAGATAGGCGCTTCATGAAAAAGGTTGGACCATAGAAGTCTGCTAATTTGGAGTGCAATAAAGGACTAATCTTTCTTTCTCTTTTCCCACACTGCCGCCAACATGACATCAATTGTAAAAATTACTTATATTTCGAGGAGTTTGTGTTGAAGAAGACAGCTTGTGCTGCCAATTATTTTTGTCAAATTGTTCTGGTTTCAGTTCTTGTGAGAGAAGAATGTTGCCAGGACACTTCCAACAAAGTTTCATGGTAAACAACTCCAGTTCCCTCCACCACTTGAGTCATAATTTTAGCAGAGTTCTAGAGACAGCATGGCATTGTTCCTAACCTTTGGACTAAAGTAAATCTGAATAAAAAAGTTAAGTTCATTTAACTACACCCTTTTCTAAATTAGTGAAAGGCTGCAAGCGATACTAATTGTATACTATATCATCTTATTTAAGTGCAACTGTGCAAGGACAATGAAATATGTATGATTTTTTCATGGTTCGAGATTTAAGAAGGAAAAATCAATCTCACAAATGCAAACACGAACAATTATGTTATGAAATCATAATTCCAAACAAATATAAGGCAATGGAAACAACCAAAAAATTTAGGAACTGTAGCATTTGAAGATTTTACTAAGTACTTACATGAATGACAAGCACAGGGCATTTCACCTTCTGAATTTTGTTGATATTCTGCATTTATGGAACAATGAACAGATTAGAAATCATAAACCCTAAATCAGCTCCAAGATAATTTAGCAGTAACCAAGCCATTCTAACTAAAAATCAGATCAGGACACCAGCACACCATGCACCAATCAACAGACTGCAGTTATAATCAATAATGCAGGAGACACATAATATGAATAAAACTGAAAAAAATGGATGCTTACCTGATATATATCAAAGCAAAAAGAGAACTTTACATGGCAGAGCACACGAAGACCGGAAAGAATGCCACTATGCAGAACTACTCCCCTTAGCCTTGGCAATTTAGATGCCAAGTGCAGTGTAGGTCCACTGCCGACTGACTGCCCATATAAGATTAAGTCTTCCTGGCTCACTCCATACTCAGTCTGAAGACACTGATAAACCGCCTCTATATCGGCATACGTATTGTATTCACTTGGCTGAACATTATCAATGCAACAAAAACCAAAAAAAACATAAGTACTTGTAGCAATTAACAAGACAAGGCAGCAACTTAAAAGCCAAACCAGAAAAGCTATTCCAATTCGAAACCTCTTTCAGATGAAGTAAGAGAGGATCCACCATTTCATAGTTATTCAGCAATGAAATAGACCAAAAGAGCCCTTAATTGAACAATGTAATTTTCTCAGACACTACTTCCTAACCATATAAAGCCAACAGAATGCCAGATTCATCCAAATCATAGAAACAAGTTGTCTCAAAATTGAGATGTCAAAAAACCAAAGTTGTCTCAAAATTGCACTCCATTTAGTTTTCTCAACATAGATGAGTATTCACACTAGGCCAAAAATATGTATGATTTCTTAGTTGCTACTAAACCCAAATGAGGAAGCCATGTGAAGAAGCATGATATACAGTCCAATCAGCAGAAATGACAACCTACCGTGCCAGTGGAAGCTCCATATCCGGAATAATCGTATCTGCATCATAACATTTTGATGGCTCACATCAACAATAACCCAGTTTAAGAAAACAGCACTACAAACTAATAAGATGGGCACCTTAATTGATGTCAATGACATATCACAAACTTTATCCAGAAAAAAAGGAGTCGGCAATCTCACAAATTAGTACAACTAACAGGGAGAGAAATAAGAAGAAAACAAAGGCTGCACAAGATATATAATTTAAAGAAACACTGTACTTGAAATGACAAATAAAAGCATTTAAATCTGGCAATAGGAACAAAAATGAAGTAAAAAGATACTTATTATCCTTGCAATCTCCCTGAAATAAAACAGTAAAAATTACTTTTATGCAGGAAAAAAAAAAGTTAAAAATGAAGAAGCAGAAAAGGCGGATAAAAAGGGAACTAAAACCAGCTTTTTTTTTTTTTTTTTGAAGTTGTGAAAAAAAAAAAGGGGAAACCCTGAAAACCATATCACCCACAAAAGGCGTTGAAGATAGTAATTAATTAAAAAGGCTAAGAAAGACTAATAACAGATCTAAGAAGAAAATGAAAGATTAGAGAGGCTAAGATGTTAGAGAGACAGACCCCATGATATTGACTCTGAGATTGACCTTGAGCTGGACAAAGAGGTCATAGAGCTGACCAAGGTCAGCAGCATTGCCATGAGAGTAGAGTAGAGTGAGTCTAGCATATGGGTTCTTCAAGTAGAAAGCTACAATCTGGTTACCATGCTTGGTGTCAATAAGCAAAACATCCAAGGAGTTGTCATCTGCAAGAGGAATAGGCATTGAAGAAGAGGAAGAGAGGACAGTGAGCTTGCCATTCTCACGTTTCTTGATCTGGTAAGTTGGTGGTGATGGTGGGAAAAATGCAAACTTTGCAGCTAACTGAGAGAACATACACCCCATTCAACCCCCCCACACAACACTTAAGCCCAACTCTCATTGAACTCCCAACCAACTTGACTTCATCTGGCCTTCACTTATGTCTTTCTCTACTTGGATTTCTCTAAGTAACAAGATGATGATTACTATTATTTTTAATGGGGGTATGCAGTGCAGCAGAGTTCATGAAAGAGAGTGACGGAGAGAGAAAAAGAGAGAGAGAGTTTGGTTGAGTGTAGTATTGTAGAGTTTATGTAAGTGTGGGGTGGCAAGACTGTAGAGAGAGTCTCTATCAGTTAGAGGACACAGGCTTCACTTGCAAAAACTGAGTTCCCAGTTGATACATGTGTGCATGACTTCAATAGTATGTCAGTTAAACAGCACAGGAGAGAGAGAGAGAGAGAGAGAGAGATGTCAAATATAATATATATATATGTATGTAATTTCTTTATTTGTTTGTGAGTACTGCAAATCTGCTATAAACTACATTATTATTTTTGGCCATTTATGAGTGTTATGTATACTCACTTGCGTGTACCATTTTACTATAGTCGCCACTATTTCTAATTTTTGCCACAAAAAATAATAGTGAAGTGGACTCGGATTGTTTTCATTTTTCAAAAAGTCTTTGATATTCCCCATTACCCATATACCAATATGCCTTGGTTTCTAAGTTGTAATCAATTCATTTGTTGAGAGCCTCTCTCTCTCTCAGTCTCTCTATTTCTCCACTCTTTAGACACAATCATTTTCTTTCTATTCCTAAAGTGATGTGAACATATTTTTTATTATTTTTTTAAAGTTATATGTAACCTGTCAATAGAATAATCCAGTGCAGACAAAATTTGTATCAAGTTTTCTTCACTTTCTATGAGGGCTAACCATTTTTTACAGAACACGCATATATTCGAAGCCAATTTAACGGGTTACTAGTGCATGTTGTAACATAATTAATTTAAATGTTAATACAATTTATATATATGATAATGAGTTTATTAAATGGTTAATTGGTTATCCATTTATCCATCAACAACACCAATAGTAAGAAAAAAAATTAATACTAATTATTTTACAAGTGAACTAGATATAATCTTTGTACAAAATTAAAGGAATTTCTTTGATTTGAATTTTTTTAATAAATTCATGTTAGAGAAATAAAAGCATATGATTATATGTTTCCCAATTTATAAAATTAGGGACATATTCGAATAGTTAACTAATATCCCAAGTCTGTGACGAGCATGAGTGTCCGCTAGTACAATGAATTATAACTAAGAGATTAGGATTTATTGTGTGCCTAGTTTGGCATATTATGGAAGTCACGAAAACAACAGGCTTATTAGATGTGGGTGAGACCGTACCACCAAACGTGGCCTACTAATTTTGATATTACCAACATCAGACGCTATTGATGATGGTACTTGACCTGACAAAACATGGGATTGGCTGCCTTTCCCTTACAAGCTGCCAAAATGCTTACATTTTCATGCCTCACCCACATCCCCCGCCCCCCCCCCCCCCCCTCCTCTCTTATTATTTCGGTTAAAACATTAATCGATTCTCCCAAATATTAATTTAAATAAAGATTAGATCACAGAACTCTTACAAATTTGTAACAACAGCCTTGATTTTCATTTTCATTTAGATTTAGGACCTACTTGCTAGAAGTAGATGGGCTTGTGCCTCGTTAACTACAAAGTACAGCCCACTCACGTGTGTCGTAGGTTCTACACTCTATATGCATATTCCTTCACTTATAAAATGTGGGTTTCTCCCTATCATCATGTGAACTATTCTCTTATCCATATATGAGTTGTTTCCTTTTGTATGTAAACCGTTATTCAGATTGCACCTCAAAATTATATGTCGTCTAATCCTAACGGATCCATAAGCTTATATCAATCATCAAAAAAAAAAAAAAAAAAACACACTTACTAGAATGGGCGGCGATAGCCAGTAACTAATGGGGACTTCTATATCCCTGAACTTTCAAAATTTTGTAATTCTATTAATTTTCTCATCGTCATTTCAAATTTTTATACTTATGCCTTTATATTAACTTTATCATTATCATTGCCTCTAAATTTTTTAACGTCTTACAGTATTATATTTCCTTTTTTTATACTCATTCCTATAATAACTCAACTTTATTCTTCCTTTAAAATATTTCATTGTCTCTCAATTTTAGTTATTTCTCTATCATACTTTTAATTTATTACTTATCTAAAACCAAAAACAATAGTTGTTGATTTATATAATTAAAGTCACAATTTTAGAATTAAAATAAAAGCTATTATATAGTTATACTAATACCAAAACTTAATAAAATTGTGTAAGGAACGTATGAACCAAACATAAATATTTATTTATATTTAATTAATAAGATATTTTATCAAACACAAATATTTAAAATTCTTAAACATTAATTTAAAATCTAATTTTTTTAAAACCAAGATTTATCAACTAATTTGAATTTCAGAATAAAACTAATTATTTTTTCTTTCTTTTTAATTAAATAAAAATGGGGTTGTAATATTCCACCACACTTCCAAAGCCAACGTCCATGTTGGCCAATATCATCAAATCCAACTCAAAGTAGCTATTTCAATCTTTCAATGGCTTCACTAGACTATCAACATTCATTGTGTTAATATAATGCTCATGTACAATATTAACACATCTTAATCCACCCTATACATTGCACAATTTCATTGTCCTTTTGGATATACCATGGTTATTCAAGATGATCCTTACTGAAGTACACTATAAACGACTTTGATATCAGATGTAACATGCATGTTTTATGGGAGCTAAAATTATAATTTCGATTACTTCAAAAACCAAAACCAAAACCACCAAAATGTTAGAAAAGTTAGGATTAGATAGAATAAATTCACATCTAATCTTATTTTAAACCAAGATTTATCAACTAATTTGAATTTTAAAATAAAACTTACAATTATATATATTTTTCATATTTTAAATTAAACAAAAATCGGATCATAAGAGATAACCACTATGTTACTCTTTATTCACTTAGACTATGAGTGATAATTTAAGTCACGACACGACGAGTCGATACCAAAGGAATACATATTACAAGTTTGGATTAAGCATAAATGGATCATGTTATTAATCATTTCAACTCAATTAACATGTTTAATAATTGTGTCATATTCGGGTTTCACTAATAATGTTATAGATTGACCTATTTAACAAGGGTAAAAAAGTAATTTTATTATTGAAGAGTATTTATATAATTTTTAACCTTAAGTATATATATTTAGGATTTAGGTATAGTGAAAAGAATAATAGAAAATTATATGAAATCATTTTTTCTTCTTTCAAGTAAATATAAGAAGGCTTGACAACAGATAACAAGGACTAAACCCAAACCAAAATGGCCATTCAATTCCTCTACTCTGTCCCTTTTTCGATATATTTTAAAAGTTTGGAAGTAGTTATAACTTATAAATCAAAAAAGAAAAATTGATTTTATTTAAATCAAATTAAAATAATTTTTTTAAAAAGTTGTTTCAAGTGTTTTGTTTTCTTAAAAAAAAAACAAAAGTGAATTGATTATTATGAAGTCAAAAATCTAGTCCTAAAATAAGATTATATATATTTTGATGTTAATAATATCAGTTTTAATATTATGATATACTGATTGTTTACAAATAATTAACATCAAATATTAATTATAAAAAAGTTAATGTATGTCCAATGGTTCGTTGGTATTAATATTATTAATAAACAATTCGTTTCTATAATATAGTGATTACATATGTGTGTGTATATATATATGAGAAAAACAGGGCCCAGGCATTGATAGAAGTGTTTTGTTTTTGTTTTTGTTTTTTTTTGAGATACGCTGACGGAAGTGTTATTTTGTCTTGAATCGATGATAAAAGGGCAAACAGGGCAGACGCTTTGGAAGTGTTTTCTTTTTTTTTTTTCGGAATTATTCGGACGGATTATTTTAAGAGATAATTGGAACTAAATGACAGAACATACTGATAATACGTATCGGATAAACAGTTCTTGGAGAGCTAAGAGTCATCCGCACTTAGACGGGAGACAGCCCGCGTATTAGGAAGAAAATCCAAATTTTTAGTAACGAAGGTGGGATACGCAATGTTGAACCCAAGACTTGCAGGTATTGAGAGGGAGATCCAGTGTATTACCACACTCGACTGACCGCCGTTGTTGCGCTAATGGAAGTGTTGTCAGATTTATTTATTAGTTACCAAGCACCCGCGAGAAGCAGAGAAGAGTGGAGCGTGGATTTTACATTCCGTTGGTCACGTGATGTCAGGTTGGTAGTGGCAGTGGTAGTGGGTGCTGATGTTAGGTTCAATCCCAATTTCGATTTGTAAAATTGGCTTGTACAAAATCAAAGTAAATGCCTCAAAAAAAAACAAAAATCAAAGTAATGGGGCCCAGCCCAGCCATCGTCATTCATCCCTCACCGCTTTCTTTGATTCTTTCTTTCACATTTGTGCATCTGACGGCTCCTCTGGCCCCACCCCTCCTCCCTGCCACCTGTCTACTTACCTTTGCCATTTTCATTTCAATAAATTATCGATCTTCATTACCAGTTTCTATATTTTTTAAATGGTACCAGAGGATTAAATTTATAAAAAAAATATTCATACCGTTATATTGATATATTTAGAATAAAGATGAGATTTAAATAATTTATTTTTTATGATAAAAAAAAAATTTAATTATTTCTATTAAAGAGTTATGTACTTTAAACTTGTTTTTATTAAGAGCATACTACACCAATGTGTTATATTTTAATAGATAATAATGAAACTTATTTTTCTATTACACTTTTTTTTAACATAAAAATTAAAGGTGTTGTAAAAATAAATAAATAAATAAGTAAGGGTGCCACCCAAAATAAGAACCCGGGTAGACGGGAATTTTAGTTTTTTTATATAGCAAATAATTAAATAAAATAATATTAAAAATGAATTAATAATTTAATAATACTTTTTAATAATTATCGAATAACATAAGTGATCATTAAAAAAAAAAAATCATTAACTTTCATTATAATTCAATGAAAAAGAAAAAAAATGAAAAAAATAGTTTATTGAATTCGGAAAAAATTTAATTTTCTTTACAAATATATTATTTAACCTTTTTTATTATGCATATAAAAATCTCATCAAAATTATTTAAATAATTATTAATAAAATCATATTCAAATTATTTCTCACAACTCAATATCATAATATAATTATTAAAACTTATTATCCAACCATTTTTTTGTTTTGGCATGAACCATGTATTTATCTTTACTATTTTTTGCTTGCTTATGAATTATATCTAATAAGATTTGCTATTATTTTCATATTAAAGTGATTAATATTATTTATGACAAGTTTTGGTACTTTATAAGAAGTAAAGATTAATTTATAAATTTAAGAAGTGGGCGCAAGGAGTAATTAGGTGTGGGGAGATTTATTGCCACCCAAAAAACTAATGAATGTTTTTGTAAAAACAACCTTATAATTTAGCAATATTTCCTAATATTTCATGGCTTTATATATATATATATATATATATATACACACACACACACTTTTCTTTCTTTCTTACTTTTTACTTAGGGAGAGGAAATTGGACTTGGAACCTCAGCTTTATTGAGTAACATGATTACCCATCAAATTATATCTACGACGATAAACGAATGGAAAGAATTCAAATCCATTTTTTTTTAAAAAAAAAATCTCTAATATTTGCCCATAAGCATAATAATATTTTTTATACTCAACGGATCTCAACAATAATTTGATTTGTTTGAAGTCAATTTTCAAGAGGTAAAAAAAAAAGAATAATAATATTTAGGGAAGATTACACCGGGTCCTTAATTTTGACCTTCAAACAACTATCCACAAAAGTTTAGGTATCCTACACAAACCCCCTTCAAACTTAACGATGGTTGGTGTACTATTATAATCAAAGGGCTATTTTGGTCCTTTTATATTTTATTTATTAGATAAAGAAACTTATTAAACCCGAAAAAAAAAGAAAGCGATAGCCCTTCTCTCTCCCTTAAGCAAGCCCGATATCATCCAGCTTTCTCCATAGACGATTTCAATCAATGTCATAATTCAGCAAAAGTTGGGAGGGTGATTTAATAAATAAAACTAATACTTTCTTAAATTGCACTTTTCTACAGCCGCTCAAACTTAAAAGCTTTCCATGGAGGCTACACCTTTGCCAACCAAAACTGAAAACAAATGCTTCCTCCATTGATTTATGAAGACCTATTCGAACGATGGTTTGTGATCTCTTACTAGTTTTGAGTTGGGTTTCAGTAGATTTGAGGTGGGGTTTTCAAGTTATAAGTTTAAAATTTGTGGATTTGATGTAATTAACGTTGAATCAAAATCAGACATAAATTCAAATTAGAGATAGATATAAAGTTTGGTTTTATAAATGGATTTCAAAGTATAGTACTAAGAACTTTTACATTGATTTATGCTTTAATCGAGGCATTACCGATTCCTCCACTAGTTCTTGTTTTTTGAAAGCCTTCTTTCTCTTATTTTCTTGGTTTTTGTTTTCTTTTTTAACCTAAAGTGTGTTTTGGTCTTCTGAAAGTCAAATAAAGTCAATTTTAACCACTGTTAAATTTGAAGGAGGTCATGTGGAATCCCCAAATTTTTCTCTCTAAATGTCTAAAGACTAAATCTTAGGGTAGTCCAGTGTCATTTTCCCCTCATATTTATAATCTGTAATATCTAAATTGTAGTTAACTCTTAACACATTATATATTTCATTAACTTATGATTTAGTACTCGAATGGACAAGAAATTTGGGTTAAAAAATGATTAAGACAATATATAAATAAAATCTTATATCCCTAGATTTCAAAAAATGGCAAAAGAAATATTGTTTAGAATGTATTTTAGTTTTAAACTTTAAAACGAAAAAAAAAAAACTTAAAATTCAAGTGAATAAATAAATAAAATAACAATTTATATAAAAATATAACATAAACAAAAAAAATAAAATAGAATATCGGGAGGCCATCTATTTTATAACATGGAAGAGACCTCCTCTTCCTCCATGCACGTATTGAAGAGGTTTCTAGTGGAAGTGGCCTACTAAACAATTTTTTTTTTTTTTTTTCAGCAAAGGCCATAGTTTTTAAATTAGTTATAGTTGTCCTTAAAAGTGCAAGAATAATTTTTTAATTATAGTTATCTTTAAAGTAAAAGAATATTTTTTTTAAAATAAATACTATTTATAGCGTAGGATTTTGGAATTTAAAATATTATTAATTTAAATAATTTCTTTCATCATTAAACTATATTAGATAATGGCAGGTGGTCCGCAAGAATAATTTTATCAAGAAGAAATAAAAGTAATGATTGAAGTATCATATTATTTGTTAAGTACTAGATCTCAAAATATTTGTAGAATAAATGGTCTGGGCTTTACTTGGAAACCGACAGGAAGTAAAAGCTAACCAACAATACAAAAATAAAAATGCGGAAAGCATATTTGTCTTCACTAATTGTACATCAGACTATGTAAATCAAAGAACCCTTTTTTTGTTTTTGTTTTTTTTTTTGACTTCTATAGTTAAGGGTATATTTCCTGTGTCTATAGCAATCGATGTTGTTGCTTCATGCCTTCATCATAGTTTTGATTCAATTGGTATCGGATTTTTTTTTCCTTGTGTATGTAGCGACTAGCGATTGATATCATTGCTTCACCATGGAATTTTGATTGGATTGATATCAGATTTTCTTTTTCATAAAAATTTGTAAATTAAGTGTTTCATCTATATTGCAGCTTAGTTGGTTTATTGACATCTCTTAGAATTTACATAAAACATCTTAAATTGGAATTAATTTTACATTAAAATGGGAGGGAATAGAATTATATCGAAGTTGCATTTTATTTTTCAAAAAAGGATATTTTCAACTATGTGCACATGCGTTCTGATTACTCTAAAAGCAAAAGAAAAAGATTAACAAATCCCTTAATTTGATGAAATGCTACTCAAAAGAGGAACACTTTAGGTTAACAAAGATATGATTATAATTTAAGTCCAAGTTTGGGGCTGGAAAATGAAACTTGATACAGGAAAAAGGGGGTATATTAACTTTTTGAAAAAAAGAAAAACAAAAAAGAATTAGAAGAAAAGAAAGCATAAATAATTAGAAGAAATATAAATGAGTAAAGAAAGTTGAAGGTGGAGAACACAATTAGTTGTTTGGGGCTGTGAGGAAATAATTAGAGGTAAGAGTCAATGAGTAAAGTTGGAAATTCATTCTATTAGAACACTCTTGCATGCTTTCATATAAATTGCATTGTAGTCTACACTCCATATGATGGGTCGAACAAATTATAGTGTGTTCTTAAAATACAGAATAAAAAAAAAATCGTAGTGTGGCTACCAAATTCATTATTTCACATACATAATAAATCAGGTTTTATAATTTATATACGGTTCAATGTAATTTATGATTTATTATGGTTTTTTTTGTTGTTGTTGTAAAACTCATCATTTTATTGACATAAACTCATCATTTTATTGACATAAAACTATTGATTGTATCTTTTTTTTTTTAAAAAAAAAAAAAAACTACTGATTATAATTAATAGATTGAATATAAACTTATCCAATAATTTATTTGGTCATTTAACAAAATAAATTACTACAAATTGATAATATCAAACACGTAATTAAATCTTATTATGAGAATTTTTTTTATCCAAATTTAAACTAAAACTAATTTTTTAATAACCATGTTCAAATAATCATTATTTTTGAAAGATTTTAAAATTATATAAGATTTAACAAACAATTATATTTTTACAAAGAGACTAATTCATTCAACTTAAAAAAAAAAAAAAACGCAAAAAAATCATTCACCTAAAGGCTTGACCCTTAATAATACTTGTTGACTTAATTTTGATGATGTAATGTTAAACTTCATTTTGATTAATCAACGAGCCAATGAACATTTAGATTAAAGGACACACTATTCTTCTCAAGTTAAGGTCCAATCCAATGAAATTAAACCATCGAAAAACATTTTATTTGACAAGGTATTGGAAGAGTAAAGTAGGTAAATTTGACTAAAAATATTATGGTAGACTTAGCAGTCTTGAATTGAAAATTTGTATCTGATTATTGGTATGTGCTATCTGCATGAGAATGTGAGATGATTCCAAAACCTCGTGCATGCAACATCATTCAAATAATAGAATATTAACTAAACTACATAGACAAAAGCCAAGGCCTTAATCAATTAAATATAAACCCTCCATGGGCAATTGTACTTGTATATTTGGTGTACAAACATCGATATAGTATGTACTTTTCATTAAGAACTATAAAGATGCAGTGGGGAAAATGCTTGTTGCAAAAGAAACAAACATAAAAAAGAAGAGACACAACCATCATTTTATTGGCTGAACTAAAATCAGATGAGATTTTTTAGTGTGATTAGCATCAGCGCTACAGCTTCATGTTCTTTTAATTAACAGAGCACGTGAGAAGCATCCCACTGTTCTTTTCTTTCTTTCAATATCTATGAATTTAGTTAAATAATTTATCCTGTATAGTATTGCTTGAGTTCCCATATTTATCCTGTTTATGAGTAGGGTGAAATTCAAACTCCATTATCAGTATAAAAGGAGGATTGGACAACCAATTAATCAAGAATTGATAAATTTTAATTCTCTGTTTGCATTTTAAATTTTGAATGACTCCTACTGCATAAGCACTTGGGAGATGAAAATGGATCAGGAAATTTATGTTTAGAAGGGTGTTTGTCAAGTGAGCATCCCTTGAAATAAAATTAGCATTGTTTAAAGCAAAAAACTTGGTCATGAAATTGTTCTGATCAAAACTGTACTGCCTTTAATAGTTTGAGATGGTTTTCACTTGATAAATAAGAATATTTCTCTTTTTAAAATTCTTTCATAAAAAATCTTTTACCTGACTTTTGCCTTAAGTATACTCCAAAATGATAAAATTGTAGATCATGCATGTAGCCGCTGTCACTTGTCATTGTTCGTGTCTGAATTTTACAAATTTATATACAGAAACAAAAAATGAAGTTGGGTTGCATTGTGATTGAACCCATCACAGTCCAACAGAGTAATAAAATACTTATCTGCTTCAGAAGGTGGGCCGAAAGATAAAAGAATCATCAAATCATCACTTAAAACATAAATATTCGGATTTCGTATTTACAGTATTGTATCTCAAATTTCAATGTGGGAATAATTTTGAGTGAAAACCAATGCTTGACTGCCATGGAAGCGTGTAATGCGTTTGAGAGAAGAACAGATCCATATGATTAGACTTCTCATGTTCATTTTTAAAATAATATATACAACCTAAATTCAATAAAAAAGTTGTAGTTTAGGAAGCACCCACCCAGCATATATTCTTTGAAAAAGCACACGGGAACAGCTAATGTTGGTGCAATGATATCCCTAAAACAAACAAACTTAATTGTATCTGATATTGAGTTTTACTCAAGATAAAGTCGGCAAGGCAAACAATACCGTCTAGTGCTGGATAACAAATTGCAAATGGTTGAGACCATAAAAAGGGCAATTCTGTTGGAAAAATTCACCTCCCAAAATTTATTCTTAAAAAAACTTATCTTATATAAGAATATCAGAAATAATAGAGAAATAAAATAGAAAATAATAACAATCACCACAATACAAAAATTTACGTGGAAAACTCCAAAGCAAGAGAAAAAACCACGGCCTTCAGAAATAAATTCACTAGGTGAAAAATAGACTATTTTTTCATATTCCACGACCTCATATACCCACACTCTCCAAAGTATACATCAACTCATACCTTCCTACACTCTAAAATAATAAGAACAATAAAGAAATTTAAGTAGAGTAAAAAACAATGCTTAAAGTGTCTTTGACTGAGGTAATTTGAAACCAAAACTTTGAGCTTCTTTTATAGCCTTCAAAACCCATTTCCCTTGTTTTGTTTCAGATGTGGGATTGACTCAACTTTTATTTTTGCCTTTTGTTTTCAATGTGGGATTGACTTCACTTTTATTTTTGTCAATTTCCTAACAAACTCCACTTTAGCAAAATAAAAAACACATTTGCTGCAACTATGGTGCAATAATTGTCTATACCAACAATTATAATTCTCAACTCAGAGAACTATCATACTCTACCATAAAAGAGTACACTCACTTAGAATTACCACATTCCAAGAATTTCATTTCGGCACATGTCGAAAAATCTACTAAAAATTTATGGCGCAACTTCCACATTTGGCTTTACCGGAAGTTCATCAGTCATTGCATACATTCCACCACATACCTTGCATCAATGCCAAACCAATGCCCAATGCAATTGTGGATCCGCTAACAACACATCCTTTTCCATGGCAATGCGGATATACCATGAGGATGTACTTCTCACTTCTCAAAGGAAATCACCTTCTCTCATGAGGGAGACACTGTTAGCTTCTATCCCGGAATTTTTTGCTGAACCCGCTTCATCTTGATAATTTTTCTTGACGTGTCCAGATTGTCCACACCCCTAGCAAATTATATTTTTCTCGGAGATTTTCTTCTGGTTGCTCCCATTTCTAGTTACCAACATTGTGTCTGTTGATGAAGTGCGATCTCCACTTTTTAACATTCTCTCCTCAGAAAGGAGTTCACCGGTAACTTCTACAAATTTCAGAGTCTACTTCCCATACATCAAAATAGGTTTCATGTGCTCATAGGAAGGTGGAAAAGACAAGATGAGCTTTAATGCTTTATTCTCATCTTCAATTTTAACTCCAATAGCCCTTAGTTCAGAATTAATACCATTGAGAACACTCAGGTGATCTGAGATTTTCATATCTTCATCCATACGCAGAGTATGAAATTGTTCCTTTAGGTACAACCGATTTGAAATGTCTTTTGCCTGATACAACTTTTCAAGCTTCTTCTAGAGTTTTTTGACTGTTGATATTTCGTGCACGTTTACAAGAACATTCTTGGCTAAACACAGACGAATTACACTTGCGGCTCTCAAATCTAGATCTTCCCAACCTTCATTGCTTATACTAGGCTTGCCAGAATCTTTCTCTTCACTGGAATCTTTGTTGAGAACAGAACTTGCTTTCTTCTCTAACGCCTTATGTAACTCAGATTGTATCAATACATCTTTGACTTACACTTGCCACAAGCCGAAATTGATATTTCCATCAAATTTCTCCACATCAAACCTCATAGGGCTTGAAAACTTTGACATAACTGTATACTAGAATAGTGCACTTGTAGTCCGTGAACAATACACAAGGTAAGTTCCCAGGAAAAAGAGGTTGGTCACAATTGACACAGTTAAATACCAAGTCTTTCCTAATCAGAACTTTCCCTAGACATGCAATTTCACATCATCACACTTATTCCAGCAACCAAAAACAATTCTTTTTTGATGTGGAAGATTAGACAATGTTGCAATCACAGAGCATACTAAGAATTTTCTAAAACATCTGACACCTTACCAATAAGGCAACTAGGCTCTGATACCACTTGTTGGGAAAATTCGCCTCCCAAAATTTCTTCTTAAAAAAACCTGCCTCCTGTAAGAATGTCAGAAATAATAGAAAAATAAAATAGAAAATAATAATAATCACCACAACACAAGAATTTACGTGAAAACTTCAAAACAGAAGAAAAAACCACGACTCTTAGAAAGAAATTCACTATATGAAAAATTGTTACAATCACATAGACTATTCTCTCACATCTCATGACCCCATACACCTACACTCTACAAAACATACATCAACTCACATATTCCTACGCTCTAAAATAATAAGAACAAGAAAGAAATTTAAGTAGAGTAAAAAACAATGTTTAAAGTGTCTTTGACTAAGGCGATTTGAAACCAAAACCTTGGACGCCTTTTATAGTCTTTAAAACCCATTCTCCCTTGTTTCGTTTCAGATGTGGGATTAGCTCCACTTTTATTTTTGCCTTTTGTTTTCGATGTGGGATTGACTCCACTTTTATTTTTATCAATTTCCTAACAAATTCTCCATGTAAACTGAGAAAGAAAAAAATTGTTGATTTATTACTGGACCAATTAAAGCAATTTTGCTTATTGTCTTCAAAGATATCAAATCTTAATAAAAGAGAGAAAATATAACGATTGAGTAATTAGCTCCAAAGAATATTGTATTTACACGTAAATTAGCTATAGATGATTGGCTTGTCAGATAACTAATAAGATATGTACATTGCAAACCTAAAATATAACTTCTTGGCCAGCTTCAATTCTAACGTAGGTAATAAACCCCCAACGAAACCAGTTGATATGGCAATCTTCAGTCAAAGTCATCATACACGGCTTCCTCTTGCAGTGCAGACGTATATCACATACCCGCTGCCTTGTCGAAATGTTGTAAGATATGTAAGAAAAAATTTATTTCCCTGCCATAGATCAAGCCCCATTTACTATGGAATGAGAGATTGTACATTCAGGTGCTCTAGTATCATGACATATATATTGATATTATTAACAGACAGGTCACTGATGTAACATTTTTCCTACCTGTTTCTCTACATCAGCTTCTCTCTGCAAATAGACAGTGTAACATATATAAACCAACCGATTCAACTTTAAAATGTCACATTTTGGGATTTTGTAATTTTTCTAAGCGCAAATAATGAGCTGAAAATAAATTCATCTTCATTTAACCTTTTTTTTTTTTTACCCCTTTAATCAAAGATTGTTATATTTTGTTTTATAAATGTACATTTTTATTCTCAATGTTTAAGAACCTCAGAAAAATCATAATATCTGTAAGTGTGGGTTTTTTTTTTTTTTTTAAGTTTATAAATGTTTTGTTTTTAGGATGGGGACATCTTATGTTTTAAGACAAATGTGAGACTTGAATTCTTGACTTTTTAATTAGGATCAAGGAAAATGATCAATCATTCTTACTAATATGTGATGTGCTTATAAAGTGTGTTAATCACACAAGTTTTAATTACAATACAAACTATAATATGTAGTGATTAAATTCTGGACTGCTTGGATTACAAATGTGTTATACTTGAGCCAACCAGCATGCAAAGGTTTTTTTTCCCGTTCAATAACCATGAAAGCGGTGCAAGCAGTTATAGGTAATGACACCGATGCTTTTAAATATTTATTGATCAAACCTATTAGAGTTTTTTTTCCCCCCCTTGAAATCAACCATATTAAAGTTGCTATTCAACCCTCATTTACCAGTTCAATATAAATCAACCCATGGTTACACATACACAATCATGAGTACACTACTATATTTTTATCAGAATCTAATTTATCAGTTCACTATCTATCAGAATCTCAATATGCTAAAGGGTTTTTCCTTGCTTAGGATATTTATCCATGATTACACAAACACAATCATGAGTACACTACTATTTGCCTTGCATGGATGGCAAGGAAAATCTTATTGAATTTCAAACCTGAGCACGATATGCTAAAAGGATTTATATTGAACTGATAAACGAGGTTGGATCAGGAGGTGCAGGGACTTCAACTGTTCCTTCCATCATTTGGGTGACTTTCTTCATAGTAGGTCTCAGTGAAGGTTCTTCCTGAATGCACCAAATTGCTATCATCACAAACTTGCGTACTCTCTTCATATCATTCTTGGCCTCTTCGTCCTTCTCCACTAATGAGTCCAGTTTTCCTTCTCTGAGACAATCATATGACCAATCTGCGAGTATCATTTGATCTTCCTTTGCATTCTCCTCGAAGTTCTTTCGACAGCATACAAGCTCCAGCAACAATATTCCGAAGCTGTAAACATCAACTTTCACAGTGATGGGCAAGTTTTTGAACCATTCAGGAGCCACATACCCTTTGGTTCCTCTTATTGCAGTTGTTGTTTTACTCTGGTCTTTCTTCAAAAGCTTGGCCAATCCAAAATCTGAAATTCGTGCTGTGAGAAAGTCATCGAGTAGGATGTTCTGAGGCTTGATATCACAATGTATGATCTGGTTGTTGCATTCTTCATGTAAGTAAAGCAGCCCTCTTGCTGTCCCAAAAGCAATTTGAATCCTGTTGTGCCAATTAAGCCTCGAGTTGCCAAACAGGAAGTTCGCTAAAGAACCATTGCTCATGTATTCATACACCAGAAGGCGGTGTTGTCCCTCGTTGCAAAATCCTAGAAGCCTGACTAAATTCTTGTGATTCGTTTGACCAATAGAATTAACTTCTGATTCGAACTCTTGCTCACCTTCTCTAGCTGCCTTGTCTAGCTTCTTAATTGCTAGGAATTCATTTCCTCTAAATGAGAAAGCTCCTTTATAAACTGTTCCAAAAGCACCACTTCCAAGTTCTTCCTTGAATCCCTCTGTGATCTGCTCTAGCTCTTTGAAAGTGAAACTTTGCAGGTTTATGGCTGTTACTGGCTGAAGTTTTGCGAGTTTTGTTCGTTTCCAGCAGCAAAAGAAAATGAAGGTTGCCAGCAATAAGATGAAGTTGACAAAGATGGAGCTGCCTAACATTGCTGATAAAATGTAGATCAATGTTAAATTTTGCTCTTTGTTTGAAGCTGAACTTGCAGATCCAGAGGAGTTATGTTTCCTTATCTTGAACAGAGCTTTTCCTCCTATACCAGGGTCAGTCCTCCCATTTGAGAAAGGATCTCTCTTCTTCCAACAATGTCCACCTTTGAAAATAGCAAGAGAGCAAAAGCAATCACTCAAGCAAACCTGTCTACACCAATTTTCACTCACATCTTGGTAATGTGCATAATCAGAATCTGGGAAATCTGTATTGGTTAGCTCTCCAAATTCAAAAAGATTCATTTCTTCTGATGCTGTATCATTACAGCTCTGTGGAAGGAAGTTCTGTTTGCATCCCTTCATCACATCTTCAGGATCGATGTAGGAGTAACCAGCAGGGCAATTGCATATCCTTCTGCCATTTTCTGAACTGCAGTAGCTATTGAACCCACAAATGCCACTGCCAAGCAATCCCCGAATTGAGAAACAGATGTCTGATGGTATAAAGGACAAAGCGGACCAAGCCATAGGCCAACTTGAATTCGACCTCTTCGGGTAGATGTATTGCCTGAGAACTCCATCATAGTCAACAATTGCTCTTTGGTAGAAATCTTGTGGTGTTGATGTATTTGAAAATACTTCATTAAGAATGCTTCCATTTCTTGCCATAAGATACATATAGCCAGATTGGTTGAAGATCAGTTTATAACCACCAGGGGTAGATTTCTGAGTTGGCCAATAAACAAGATTAGCTTGTTCAGTTGGATACATTGTGGTGTATAGGAGGAGATTCCCGTCTGATTGCAGTGCAAACACGAATCTTCCACTCGAATAATTCGAATCAGAGATTCGACCAACCAGTTTGGTGTCTTGATTCATCGTCTGTGTTGGCAAAATGGTGTCTGTTGGCTGACCAAAACTTTCCCACTTGACAGAGTCTGGGCCTGCCAGGACAAAGTTCCCGGAGTCAAGCATAGCTGCATAGGCAACTCCTCCACCACCAGGCCCAGGTCCAGCACTCCATATCTGCTTGCCTGTCGAATCTCTGAGAACCAGCTGTCCATCCCAGGTAAGTTCAGCTTTTGAACCTCTTTGCACCATCTCATCTCTGTTGGCTGACCAGACTATGGTCTTTTCAGGTATTTTATCAAACCAGATGGCCAGCAAAAATCCCTGCTCTCCAATTTTCTGGAATCCGAAAGCAAACTCACCAGATGGTGACTTCCAGGAAGAGCCTGAGTTATCATTTGATCCAGTAAGTGATGACCCCAAAGATATATTCCTATAAGTTTGAGCAACTGTAAAAACTGGCAGCAATATAACTATCAAGTAGTATAGAGTTTTTAATACATAAGCCATCTTTGGAGTGTGTTTTCCAGGAAAAACAAATTCCTGAAACTCAAATTCTTAACCTATTTTAATTTGCATGGGCTCCTAACGAAGAAAGTCTTCAAAAAAGGTAGAGCGAATTTGTTGGCAAGAAAGGGTCTTTTTTTATGTTTTTATTGAAGGAGCAAGAAAGGGGCTTGGAGTGTTTGTGCTTCGCTAATTTTAAGTCTACATTGTTGACTTAAAAGCTTTCCCGTCGACACGTTATGTAGACTAATCGTTTCCAAAAGTGTGGGCCACATTCATCATCTCAATTTCCCACCAAACATGGACGTCACCGGGTCAACAGTCCAAGTCGGTGTTTAGTCCGGCAATCCTAAGCACGTTCCAATTTCCACCCAAGCCATATTTGTTTTTTTTGGGGAAAGTTTATTTAATCATTGAGATTATGAAAGATATCAAAATTTTAAATATCTTTTAAAAATAATTTTTTTATTCTTAATTTTTGTAAAATTCTTTAAAATAATTCAAATAATCAGTTAACTAATGGTCAAAAGAGATGAAAAATTTGGATAAGAAAGCTATTTTTGACATTTTCTAAAAAAAAAAAACTAGGATTACCAACGTGTAAGGTTAGAATTAAAATAAATATATATAATTTAAAAGATAATTAATTAATTTAAATTAAAAAATCAATTAATCAATTAAAATTAAAAAATATGAAAGATCTCTATCGTCCATCTTTAAGATTAAAATTACTTAAGAAAACAAGTTCAATTTTTTTTTTTTTAAAAAAAAAAAAACCTTATGGGTTTGAACTAGACCTTCAATCTAAATGTTGAAGATCCTAGGTATTCAACACAATTTTTTTAAAAAAAAAAAAATTGAAAACCAAACAAAAAAACACTATAAACGAACCCATCTCTTTATTCATCTGCAAAGTCAAATAACGCTTTTGTTTTTTTGCAAAATCAAACAAGAGCTTTTATTCTTATTCTTCTTCTTCTACAAATTAGAGTTCTGCAAAATCAATCACCAGAAACCAAACAAATCTAACTCTTTTATTCTCTAAAACTGGGTGTCTTTGGCCCCCATCTTCGTCGCGAATCGCCGATGCACACCTCCCACTCTTTCCTTAGTTCCCTCCAGCTCTCTTTCGCCTCATTCTTTTCAACCCCATTATTAGCAACTCGGCATCTTCGACCCCCATCTGCATCACAAATCGTCGGCACACACCTCTAGCTCTTTCCAACTCTCTCACACATATTTCAAGATGGTCTCCAAGACTAGATCGTGGTCTCTATGCGAAGGAGTCCCTTCATCATCCCTATCGCGCGATGGAAACGATGAAGATGGGTCTCCATCAGGCCAAGGTTTGTCTTTTCATTTTTTTTTTGTTTAATCTTGATTTTTTAATTTGTTTTCTAATTTTTAATATGTAGTTTTATCTTTTAATATTTTTTTTATTTGTTTTCTAATTTTAAAATTTTTTATCTCCATCTCAACATCTTTATTGCTTAAAATGAATTTTTTTTATTATTGTTTAATTTAAAAAAGTAATAATGATATTTGAAAAAACAATAATTATATTTTGTACACATGCAAGTTTTTTATTGGTGGAATAACATGCAATATTTTGGTTTTATTAAGGGCAAAATGGTCATTTTAGGTTATAAGGGGTAATTGAGTCTTTTTTTATTTTTTTGTTTAGTTTGACCATCAATTAATTGACGGTTTGAACTATTTTGAAGAATTTTAGAAAAGTTAGGGATGAAAAAATTTATTTCCAAAAGATATTTAAAATTTTGATATTTACTAAAATCTTAAGGACTAAAATGAAGGTTTTTTTTTTTCTTGTGTGTAGTTAGGATGAGATATGATTAGATAGGTTTAGATTAGCTGCAATTAGCATTGTGACATGTTTTGTGTAGTTGGGATTTGATTGGATTGTATATAATTAATTTAATTTAATATTAGACGAAATTGATTTTTGAATAAAAATATTTAAATTATTTTTGATATATTTAATATAAATAACAAATAAAAAATTGTGGAAGTTCGAGTACGGTTCGCAGCAATGCGGATAATTCCGCTAGACCCCTTCTATGTGAGTGGATAAATTACAAAGAAATCCCTTTAAGGTGGTAAGAGCAATTTTTTTATTGAATAAAGGTTTGTGATCTAGGTCACACCATAATGTCTATCATAGTGATCTTGATAAATATAATTAAGCTAAAAAAAATAAAAAATTGAAAACTTAATTAAATATAAAATAATTTTTTTAGTTGGTATCATAATTTTTAACTTCATAAAACTACTTTAAATATATTTATAATTATTAGATATATTTAATAGTATATTAGATTAATATATTTTATTTATTAAAAACAAAAAGACGTAAGCTAAGCATATAAAGTGTGCATTGGGATTATTTTTATTTATAAAATAATAACTTATTTCATAATAAAAAAGTCAATATTATCCTTACTTTAATAATAATTTTATAAACTAAAAAATTTAAATTTAAAATAAATTATTAATTTTTTATTTAAATAATTTTTATTTTAATTGATCAAAAATAAAAATAAAAATTAAAAAAATTATTATTATCGATGGTGATGGAGGAAGACTCCATTGCTGAAGCCTTCTTCAACGACTGTTGAAGTCATCGGAGGAGGCCGACGGCAATGGAGGAGGTGAGATCGCCTCATCCATCATTGTAGGAGAACTAGCTTGATGATGTTAAAATATGTCATAGTTTTATACTCAAAAACCTATCTTTTGTGATGATAATTTGAATGAATCTTGGTTATTTTCATGTTTTTATTTAGTATTTTGTGCATTGGTGAGACATGAGTAAAAATGATCAAATGAGAATAGGTATTGAATTGTTTTAAGGTAAAACCATGGGCTGAATCCAATACAAGAAATGACCATTGACTACATGTGCATTTGATTAATAAAATTCCATGCAATTACATGCATGTTTCTCTTTGAATAATTTTAATCCATGAAATTGTATGTTTAATTAGTTGACTTTGATTACTTTAATTGATGCAAATTGCGTGTTTGTCTACATTTGACTATTTTAATCCGCGAAGCATGTTTATGTGTAAAGATCAAATGCATGTTTGATTGTCTTAGATTATTTTAATCAAGCAATTGCATGATTGGTTGCAGTTAATTATATGACTTATATTTATATATGTAAGATATAGAGCTAGTTGATGGAGCATAGAGGATGGGCCGATAGGCATGAACATGACAAGCGTAATTATCTGAAACTTGTTTAAATTAACTCATCAGAACTTGACAAAATTGTTCATCATATTCTATCAGTTTTAAATTTATATTGTTTGTTAGTTTCATGTAACTGTTGTTTTCGTTATTTTAAATTTATTGTTTTTTATGTCTTTGTAATTATGAGGCGAACGAAGCAAAACAGGAGAAACCAATGCGTGTCATTTTTTGTTTTAAACAATATATAAAGTACAATCAACCATATTTAGTTATAATCAGACATCACAATTATAATCAATGATTGTATAATATAATTAGCCATTTTTAGATGCAATTAGTTAAATCACATACATTATGTGTTCTATTTAAAAGTCCTGTTATTGCAAGCCACCCCCATTAGCTCAATTGACCATGTTTGGCTAAATTCATTCTCTGAGTCCAATTATTATTTAATTGGTATTGTTTTAATACATCCCCATTAGCTCTGCAAGACATTCATGCAAGCCCAATTTAGTCAATGTTGTGGGTTTTAATTCACTCCTCTGGATTGCTAAGTACAACCCAATTGCTTTAACACGCACACACACACATGAGGTACTGATATACTTGACCCAGAAAAAAAAAATGATTACATTTTAAAATTATTAATTGTAATTTATTATATCTTAAGATGAGAGAATAGAATTATATTTAAGTTGCACTTTATTTTTCAAAAAATGGTACTTTCAACTATGTGCACCTGCATTCTGATTGCTCTAAAAGCAAAAAGAAAAAGATTAACAAATCCCTTAATTTGATGAAATGCTACTCAAAAAGGGATCACTTTATGTTAACAAAGATATAATTATAATTGTCAATGGCAGCTGGCCGTTCTTTAGTGTGCCAGCTATCCCCATGCCTTCAAAGGCATGGGTCGTCCACCTCATGATGCCAAATAATAATATGTTTTCTCATATTCTGTGTGGGTTGCCCCCTCATCCTTGTGTGGGTCTTTCCTTCACTTTCGTATGGGTGGATTTATCTCATTTGAGAGCAACTCCTCGAATTGTGCTATAAATGTTCTTATCCCAAGTAAGTCTCGATTGTCTCCTAGACTAGTCCTAGAAATAAAAACAAAAAACAAAAAAAATGTATGATTATAATTTAAGTCCAAGTTTGGGGCTGGAAAATGAAACTTGATACAGGAAAAAGGGGGTACATTAGCTTTTTGAAAAAATAGAAAAAAAAGAAAAAAAAAGAAATAGAAGAAAAGAAATCATAAATAATTAGAACAAATATAAATGAGTAAAGAAAGTTAGAGGTGGAGAACACAATTAGTTTTGTGCTGTGAGGAAATAATTACAGGTAAGAGTCAATAAGTAAAGTTGGAAATTTATTCTATTAGAAGACTCTTACATGCTTTCATATAAAATGCATTGTAGTCTGCACTCTATATTGTGGGTCAAACAAATTATAGTGTGTTCTTAAAATATAAAAGAAAAAAAATCATAGTGTGGCTACCAATTTCTTTGTATCACATACATAATAAAGCAAGTTTTATAATATACACGGTTCAGTGTAATTTATAATTTATTATGATTTTTATTTGTTGTAAAACTTATCATTTTATTGACAAAAAACTAAAACTACTGATTGTAATTAATAGATTGAATAATTCATATAAAGCTACCCCATAAATTTATTTGATCATTTAATAGAATAAATGATCTACAAATTGATAATACCAGAGACATATTATTAAAACTTATTATAAGAATTTCTTTATCGAAATTTAAACTAGAACTAATTTCTTAGTAACCAGGGTCAAATAATCATTATTTTTAAAAGATTGTAAAATTATATAAGATTTAACAAACAATTATGTTTTTACAAAGAGATTAATTCATTCACCTAAATGCTTGACCCTTAATAATACTTGTTGACTTAATTTTGATGATGTAATGTTAAACTTCATTTTGATTAATCAACGAGCCAATGAACATTTAGATTAAAGAACACACTATTCTTCTCAAGTTAAGGTCCAATCCAATGAAATTAAACCATTGAAAAACCTTTTATTTAACAAGGTATTGGAAAAGTAAAGTAGGTAAATTTGACCAAAAAAAAATGGTAGACTTATCAGTCTAGAATTAAAAATCTGTATCTGATTATTGGTATGTGCAATCTGCATGAGAATGTGAGATGATTCCAAAACCTCGTGCATGCAACATCATTCAAATAATAGAATATTAACTAAACTACATAGACAAAAGCCAATGCCTTAATCAATTAAATATAAACCCTACATGGGCAATTGTACTTGTATATTTGGCGTGCAAACATCAATCTAATATGTATTTTTCATTAAGAACTATAAAGATGCAGTGGGGAAAATGCTTGTTGCAAAAGAAACAAAGATAAAAAAGAAGAGACACAGCCAACATTTTATTGGCTAAACTAAAACCAGAAATGTTTTTTTTTCAAAAAAAAGTTTGTGTGATTAGCATCAGCGCTACAGCTTCATGTTCTTTTATATGACAGAGCACGTGAGAAGCATCCCACTGTTCTTTTCTTTCTTTCTTTCAAGATTTAGTTAAATAATTTAACTTGTATATTACACGAATTCCCATATTTATCCTATTTGTGAGGAGGGTGAAATTCAAACTCCATTATCAATATCAAAGGAGTGGACAACCACTTAATCTAGAATTGATAAATTTTAATTCTCTCTTTGCATTTTAAATTTTGAATGACTCCTGCGTCAGCACTTGGGAGATGAAAAATTATCAGGAAATGTGGCGTTTATGTTTAGAAGGGTGTTTGTCAAGTGAGCATCCCTTCATTGTCTTAAAGTTAGCATTGTTTAAAGCAAAAAACTTGGCCATGAAATTGTTCTGATCAAAACTGTACTGCCTTTAATATAACGAGGCATTCACTTGATAAACTATTGAGAATCAGAAATGTTTCACTAGCAGAAACCTAAATTTAATTAGTATTTCTCTTTTTAGAATTCTTTCATAACAAAATTTTTCACTAGAAGAAACCAAAATGATAAAAAGGTAGATCATGCATGCAGCCGTTGTTGTTCATGTCTGAATTTTACAAATTTATATAGAGAAACAAAGAATGAAGTTAGGTTGCATTATTACTGACCCCATCACAGTCCAACAGAGTAATAAGACTTCTTTATATACTTAGCTGCATCAGAAAGGTGGGCCAAACGATAAAACAATCATCCAATCATCACCTAAAACATAAATCCTCGGATTTCATATTTACAGTATCGTATCTCAAATTTCAATGTGGTAATAATCGAGTAAAAGCCAATACTTTAAAGCGTACTGAATACAGTGGAAGTGTGAAATGCGTTTGAGAGAAGAATAGATCCATATGATTAGACTTTTCATGTTCATTGTTAGATAATATACACAACCTAAATTCAATAAAAGTAGTAGTTGTAGTTTAGGAAGCACCCAGCAAATATTCTTTGAAAAAACACATGGGAACAGCTCGTGTTGGTGCAGTAGTATCTCTGAAACATATGAACTTAATTGTATCTGATCGAGTTTTACTCGATATAAAGTTGGCAACGCAAACAATACCGTCTAGCTCTGGACAACAAATTGCAAATGGTTGAGACCATAAAAAGGGCCATTTTCCATGTAAACTTACAAACACAAAAACATGTCCTTTTAAAAAACATGTTGATTTATTACTAGACAAAAGGATTTTTGCTTATACTATATCTTCAATTCTTAATTAAAAGAGACAAAAAGAACAGCGATTGAGCAATTAACTTAAGAAAATTATCCACTACATAATAATTCAATTTACACGTAAATTAGCTATCGATGATTGGCTTGCCAGATAACTAATAAGATATGTACATTGCAAACTAAAGTACAACTTCTGGGCCTTCCTCAATTCTAACGTAGGTAATAAACCTCCAACAAAACCAGATGATACGGCAATCTTCAGTCAAAGTCATCATACACGGCTTCCTCTTGCAGTGCATGCGTATATCACATACCCGCTGCCTTGTCCAAATGTTGTAAGATATGTAAGAAAAAATTTATTACCCTGCCATGGATAAGCCCCATTTACTATGGAATGAGAGATCGTACATTCAGGTGCTCTAGCATCATAACATATATAAGGATATTATTAATAAACAGGTCATTGATGTAACATTTTTCCCACCTGTTTCTCTACAACAGCTTCATTCTGCAATCATATTATAAACAAGTGTAACATAAACCAACCAATTCAACTTTAAAATTTCACATTTTGGGATTTTGTAATTTTTCCAAGAGCAAATGATGAGCTGAAAATATATTCATCTCCATTTAACCTTTTTCTTTTTCCTTTAATCAATGCTTGTTAGATTTTGTTTAATAAATATACATTTTTATTCCTGATGTTTAAAAACCTCATAGAAAAATCATAAAATCTATAAAGTAGGTTTTTTTTTTTTTTTTTTTAAGTTTATAAAGTGTGTTAATCACACGATTTTTAAATAAAATACAAACTATAATATGTGTTGACTACATACTGCTTGGATTACAAATATGTTATATTTGAGCCAACCAGCATGCAAAGGTCTTTTCTCGTTCAATAAACATGAAAGCGGTGCAAGCAATCATAGGTAATCCCACTAGTGCTTTTAAATATTTATTGATCAAACCTATTAAGAATGTCTTTTTCCCCCCTTGAAATCAACCCTATTAAAGTTGATAATTAAGTTCAACCCTACAAAAAGTTGAACATAATTATGTCAAAGTAAGAATGTCAACACTCATTATCCAAGAAAAATAGAAAACAGAATGTCTACACTCCAAAATGTATTTCTCAATCCTAATCTTCTCCAACGAACCCAAAAAGTTAGGACATACCTAATCATCAAAAATGCCAGATCTGGGAAAGGCAAAAAAGTGTGATTAATTCCAAGGTTGTGACAAAGACACATTTGGAATTGATGCATCCAGTCCTTGTTTGCCATGTATTGCTGATTTGAGTACATTGTATTGCTCTGTCACAGAATTATAAAGTGCATGGTTATATGCCTCCTTAGCCTGCCACAAGAGCAACAAACACATTTGAACAAAAAGAAAAGGAGGGCCTTTTGTTCATAGGGCATCATTCTTTATGCAAAACAACAATGGATTCCTAAACAAGAATATTTTCATTCACTATCATTTTGCTAGGGCCAATCCTGTCCGAGTCATAGATATTTTCCTGAAATCATTCTAAAGGGCACTATTTATTAAACAAAGTGGTAATCTAATAAAAATTGCTGAAAACATAGCTATGCTGCAAACGTGGATGGTCATCTGTCCCAACATGACAACCAATGGAAAGCAGAAACCTCAACTTATTAGACTTGAGTGTGCAGGTCTGCAGGTTTCTTTCTCCAGTTAAAGTGAAGAATTAATAAGAACTCCTCAGAATTAAATATAACTCCAAAACCAAATATCAAATCCTATATTTGTAAACCTGGAAGGTGTAAAACCAATGACAATGAGTTAAAACTAACCAACCTCTTCAGGATTTCCACAAGTAGCAACAATATCCATGAAACTGATTTCTGATGCAACAGATAATCCAGCCCCATGAAAGGATACCACTCTTCTCTCTCCTATTTCTTTTTCTACCTGGAGAAATGAAATTGAGCCAAAAGAGCAGAAACAATAATAATAATTTATTTATAGGGCACGAACAAACCTGGGGTGGAGGGGGCATGATGTCATGACACAATAATGCCAAGGGGTATATATGTGATGGGGCACCAGAATGCTCTGCAAGCCTTCTCATGTTGTCCACTGAAGCAGCATCAAAGGGTGCCTGACACCTTTATATCAGTATGAAGAAAGATAATGGCATAGAAAGAAATGAAAACTAATAAGTTTATATGCTTCATATAGAGAAAACACGAAGGGACTAACATTCTCATTTGATACTGTAAATAGATCATCACATGTGTGTGTACACACACAAAAACATACGCACGCACATATGCATGTACACACACACACACACACACACACACACACACACACATTCTCATCTGATACTGTAAATAGATCATCACACGTGAGTACACACACACAAACGAATGCATGCACACACACACACACACACAAATATGTATGTGCACGCATGAGCGCATACCATACATACATATATACATGCATACATATGAGTGGGTGCGTGTGCATGTGCATACGTGCGTATGTGTTTGTTTTTCCTCATTTTATAAGGCATGCATCACATGCTATTATATATGCAAATTATATTTATCCTCTCCAACCTAAAACTGCTAATACAATGCACTTTACAAACTAGGAATTAAGAGTCTTTTGTTGGGTTAAATACCATGTAAGTAACATGAAGTAAGGTATAACATTCGATTAAGAATCCGACTAGAATTAATTTAATGCAAGGGCAATATGGAACATAAAAATTTTTTACATTTGTGCTCCCTCAACATAAAAAAAGATCTCAAAGAAGAATAACAATGCATACCATCAATTTAGATGTAAGGAATGACAAAGAATATAGTTTTTTCAGTATTATCTGAATGTTGAGTGTTCCATTGCCCAGCAAAGACAGCTAAACTTACAAATTAAAGCAGACCATACCTAAAAATGATAAGAACAGTGCTACTCCAAAAAGAAAAGGATATTTACTTCACAGATATTTTCCACCAAAGTAAATATTGCTAGTAATTGGATCAAATCAATCCAGCCAAAAAAACTTAAATTCAAATAGCAAAACGATGAGCAACAACAGCATATTTATCACCTAATCAAATTAAGCAAAGAAAGGCAAGCATTTGTTGTTGCTGGAAAGTAAAGGATGAAATCCTAATTTATGGTTTGGCTCTAAGGGAGGCTTCTTATTTGGGTTACAATTCAGAAGAGGTTTTCCTTTGCTGTTAATAGGAATAATTCATAAGAAGTTAGGTGTAAGAATGATAAATTTTCAATAATTTGAAATAAGTTGCCACAAATATGTATACAACTTTAACCTACATACCCTGTATGCTAACATTTTTAGGCCCCTTTTCCCTTTCTATACCATGCCTACCTTGGAGCACACTTCACATTCATACGTCTTTCTTTCTCTCTCAAATTTGACAATAGTGGCATCTATTTAACAATTTGAACATGCCAAATAATTAGTCAGGAAGGTAAGCAGCAGTGAGCATTTGGTCAAAGGAAGACAATTATTTTCATAAATGAAGTGAACAACCTCACTTAGATGTCAATGCAATAGCTATCATCTATACAATAAGCACTTGTTTTCACTGTCAGTCTTCAATAGAAATGCTAGGATATACTGTTTTAGGCAGTGCCATAAAGCAGAAAGTGATTGGACACCCAATACAGGCATACCTACCATGCAGACAAATATCAATAACTTTAAAAGCGTGAACTATATGTAACAAACCTTAGATTTTTAACCATGACAAAGTAAACTTAACTTTATTTCTACTTTAAATGGAAAGACCTTTCCAGCCAAAAATTGTATAATATCTAAGCGTTGATCCTTGCGAGGGTATAAACTATTTCACCACAATTATTGTAGATAAAGTGTCCTACATTATCAACTAGCCAGTCAGATCTGTAAAAGAGTAGACTAAGATCATAAACTGTAGGGGAAAACAAAGGAGTACTCAACATATCACATATTTCACAACATGCCAGCTAAGATGCTGGACTATCCAAATCCATTACATCCTATGTGCAAAACTTGATTTGCCCTAATTTATAGTCCATGTTATTTTATAAGACCCAATTTTATACTCTGTTACAGAACAATGAAAGCAACTGAAAGTATAATCAGTTCCCTTCCAACGGTATCATAAGTTCTCACTGTAGATAGACATAATGCTACTTGTCACACTTCTTAAACCTCTCAATATAACCATCTCTAGAAGCTTTTGTCTTTGTCCCAGGCTAAAAATGTTTTTACCCAAACACAAAGGAGGCAAAACGAGTCACTATCCTAGTTGCGCTGGTTCCATAGTCAAACTTTACAGCTAGATCTTTCGAAACTTAACCATTACATCTAATTTCTACTGACAAAATTTTTGTTATAATACTCACATGCAAGATCAAAATTTCAAGTTTAATATTACAATGATAAAGAAAATTACTACGAAAACTGTCACCTATTTCCAGAATAGTTACAAAAAGATTAATATAACATAACTTCCTATCAAGGTTCGTAAATACGTGGTACGGTACAATACAGACACCCTATTATAGTACGGTACGGTACGCCCAATACAATTTATATGGATGTATAAATGGCAAATGGTTATTAAAAAAAAAAAGAAAAAGAAAAAGTACGAAATTGTGGTCTTTTTATATATGTATATGTAATTGTAGAGATTTTTTTATTTATTTTTCAAATCAGAGGGTTTAATTGGATATTTTATCATAATTTAGGAGTTATTTATAA
The DNA here is from genome assembly GCA_021234005.1 of Nephelium lappaceum. NCBI lineage: Eukaryota > Viridiplantae > Streptophyta > Magnoliopsida > Sapindales > Sapindaceae > Nephelium > Nephelium lappaceum. The sequence goes on from CM038004.1 coordinate 8,036,667, forward strand.
TTTTTCCAGATTTAATTAGATATTTTATCATAAATTATGGCGTTATTCATAATTGTTTTGGGTTCAATTGGGTATTTTATGATAAATTAGGGGGCTATTTACAATTTTTATTTTATATATTTTGACATGTTAGGGTTAGCCGTCACTCTTCCTCATTCTCTCTCTTTCTTCACCCTTTCCTTTGCTTCATTATAATTGCGCCCCCCACCCCCACCCCCACCCCCACCCCCCTCTCTCCCATCTTTGCTTCCTTCACCCTCTTCGTTTTGCCACTCTTTCCAGTTTCTCCTCAGTCCTCACCATATTCTACACTTAAGAGAAGGCACCAGAAATGAAAGCTAAACCTACTAGAAAGCTTCTGCCGTGAGAAATCTCACCGACAATGCAAGCTATAGTCACCCGTAAGGAGAGAGGTTGCGAGAGAGGGAGTCAAATGAGAGGGATTGAGGGTTTTTTGCCTTTTAAATCAACTTTTTTTTTTTTCTTTTTTCCTTTTCTTTTTTTTTTAAATTACTCAACCGACCGTATATGTGTATATACAACTGTATCGGTATGGTACGGCCGTACCGATACACATTATATATCCGAAATACCATACGGCCATACGGATACGTTTTTGCCCGATATAGACGTACAACTGTATATACGGCTCCGAAATACCATACGGCCATACGGATACGTTTTTGCCCGATATAGACGTACAACTGTATATACGGCTCGATACGACCGTATATAAGAACCATACTTCCCATGTGGTAGCAAGATACTATACACTGGGGAATAGAAACTCACTGGATACCATTCCTCTGTATGAGGATCCGGACGATCTCTACCACCACTTGGTGCAATCCATACTATTTGAGACCCACCCCTGGCATGAAAATAAACATCGGTCACAAGTCATGCTAATGATTCAACATTAAAGTGCAGAATGAAACATATTAAAGTAAACAAGTAAGAAGACAACCTATCTACAATAAAGATGCAAGATCTTGAAACTCATATATAGGATGAAGAAAAACATTATAAAGGCATCCAATCCATGTGTTAAACGGTGTCCTAGCGATCGCCTAAAAGGGAAGAAAGAAGGAAAGAAACAATGTGACAACAAATAAAAGCTAAATGAGCCAGCAGTCCATTATTTCAAAATCTAATTAATTAATAAGGAGAAAATGACAAATTGATAATATCAGATGAGAAAAATTCACCACCAAAAGGTCCCAAATGTTATGTCTATGAATATTTCTATACACATTTCTTAGTTAGAGAAACATAAAAGCTACATAGAGGCACCTTAAAAGCAAAGCCATCTCCTTCAAACTTCTTGTATTAGCTTTCCTCTTCATTTCAGTAAGCTCAGGGACATCAAACATGTGCTTCTTTGAGTATACACATATTAGGTTCCTAGGCAATACAAAATTAGAAATACATTCTATCACTTATTAGACATGCTAAGCAAAATCATTGTCTAACATGTCTTTAATTCAAAATTACCTTCCCATGCTGAAGGGCTTGCAAAGAGGATCTGTTAAAACTCTATCCCCTGCCACATAGACCTACCATAAAAATGCATAGTTTGGTTTATCCAACAATTCAAGCACAGACAAAGGCTATTTATGGTAGACCTGAACAGAAAAATGTCAGATTCACCATGTTCTCAGCGATATGTGGGTTTGTTGATTCAAGCAGCAATGAAATAATAGCTGGGTCTGCTTCAGTTTGGTGGTTAGAGATCAATACAATATTGTGGCCCTGCAACCATATACATCAACTATTACATACACCAACAAAAATTATTCTAGGTTCATCCAATAGCTACTAGAAGATCTAGGCAATGAGAATAAAACAAATTACAAGTCAACAGCCATCATTATGCTGTAAATGTAAAAAAAAATCTAGGTCTTTTCACCATTTAAATCTCACTGAATTTGTGCTTACCTATAATAAATGTCAAACACCTAGATGTCTTACTGTATAAAACTAATTGATCACCTCTGTTTTAAACTACCTTTCCACTAGGTTGGTGCCTACATCATTCTAGAACTTACAACTTTCATGTTCCTAGAGATTCAAACAGTAATTCCATTAAACAAAGTTAGTTTCATCCTGGTGGTTTTAATGGACATCCACAGCATTACTCTAGCATGGACTTGATGACATGGTAAAATTCATTGCCAGACACAAAAACTAAGCAGAAAAAACAGGTTATGGGCAAAAATGCTTATTGGCAGTAACAAGAAAACAATGGTTTTTCACTTTCAAAAACTTCAATTGTTTAGGATGTCCATCCAAAGAATTGAGATCCATTGATTCTAAACAACTGTAGATACATCATACATTACACAGCCAAGTAATGAAACTAAAATTTGCCTTGCATCAAAGCACAATTTACTCCCTGCTAATTTATTGACAAGTAACTTTGCAAGTTTCAAGGTACTTTCAAAAGTTTCAAAGTCCTATGTTTTATTACTTAGGTTAGCATATATTTTACAATGTAAAGCCATTCACATGATTATCTATCCAAGTTCATCAAAGATTGCCAACAAAACTTTAACCAAATCTGCAGTAAAAACATACACAGATATTAATGTAGTGCAAAAACTGTAAGGCCTCCATTTCCAACTATGTTTTAAAAACAAAAGGCGACATTGACCTCATTTCATTTTTCAAATCTAATTCATCCTTTAATTAGCTAAATGATGTTCAAATGGCTTCAAGCTTCAAGAGATGAGAGCTTTTTACATTCATTTTCATTTAATAAGTTCGAAATGTTGCTTCAATTTGTGTTTAATTTTTGGTGAAATTTTGAAGTTTGCCTGCAGACCTATTCAAAGAAAAAGAAGGGCATTAAGGTTTGTCTTCCTTAGGTTGCTTGAGTTTAACCATTTTTAGTGATTCTTTTGAGAATTTTCCCACCTTGCGAACTGATGCAATTAACGCTTTATAAATATCGACTATATTAACCTCATCGCATAAAGTTGTATTTTCCTAAATTCTTTGGTCTTCTTCTATTTCTTTGTATTGAATTTCATTTCCCTTAATCTAGATTCGTGAAAATCTTATTTTACAAATGCTTAACTCACAAGAAGTTTCTAATCTTGTCGGACCGTGAAGCTCGCTACTTTCTCCCAATTTCAAGATCAAACTCAAATAAAGAAAGAGGTTGTTCTAAAGCAAGATCATCAAGAATACTTTATTGATTGTTGTTTAGTTTTCATATTTCAAGACAACCTTATATGGAAACGTGTTTTAAAATTATGAAGATATAGCAACATGTTAGTTTGATACTTAGATAACTTGTAGAGAAAAAAGATTAATGATTGCCTAAAAAGAATTTTATAGACTCATCGAATTTAAAAGTTAAAACAAGGAGAGAGAAGAAATGAATGAATGTTTTAGTTCCTATCCCATGCCGATCACATGTTCGATGCATATTGTGGTATAATTTATTGAGGTGGGGACACGAGGTCCTAATATAACCATTAAAATGATGAGACCATTGAAAATCACTTTCAACATGTTTTATAAATCATTAAAACTTCATAAAAATAGAATGGACTCTTCCAAAATTTCATTTATGGTTTCGTTTAAATGAGAAAATGTTTAGTGAACTCTTAGGCTTAATAAAGCATATCTAACTAATTAAAGTTTCTCTCTGGTAAAGCAGCAATCAAGTTCATCTAGTCTAAAACAACTTTGATCTCTAGCAATTTACAAAAGTATGCGAAAGAATTCCTCTAGCGAAGATTTTAATGATTTATCTTTATTTTTCATTATGCTCGATTGAAAAGCTGTTGTTTGTTAATAGTTTATTCATTTCTTGTTGTAGTTTTCATTTTTTATTGTTTTGTTGGCGGACTTCTAATTCACTTTTGTAATTGTTTCTTTTTATTATTAAAGTCTCTATTTCCTTTAAAAGAAAAAAAAAAAAAAAAATCAAAGGATTAGTTGATGATTTCAAACACAAGCACTTCAACATCCTTAACTAAAGGAAGAAGAGTAAAGATAAAGAATATTAGTAATCACTCAATCCAAAAGCTTAAGTAACGAGGTAAGGGTCTTCTAATAGTAATCAAGCACTGACAAACCCCCTCATGCGGAAGACATGATTTTTGGACTATGTGGATTGGTATAGAGGTTTGCTTAGTTTTGAATGTAAAATTGAATTATTAAATTCAGACTAAGGCCTCTCTATGCTCTAATACCATATCAGTAACAATTTAACCCAAAAACTCAAATCGTTAGATAAGAACCCAATAATAGTATTTTAAGTTCTAAAAAAGAGTATCATGAAACCATAAGTTCCATCAAACAGTGTAGCTTTAAATTTCTTGGAATCACAAATCAAGGTTTCAGGGTTTTCTTTTTTGTATTTTTTGGGAAAAGAAATGCTCTAGGGTTTTCGACATATGACCTTTAGAACTGAAAGGAAGAGTAAATGCTATTTTAGTAAACTCGTTGCCATGCAACACCACCAAAAGGCACTTGTTGCCATGCACCAACCTCCCTACACTACTCTAATCACCAACAGTTCAAGATCCCCCCTGCATGCACCACATTGCATATCAACCAACACCTGCAGGATCTTACTATTACTCAATCGTCAATTACTTTCCCTTCAGCTTCATACCACCAGCCTACCACCTAAAACACTCACACTCAATCAGTAACTCGCCCATACGCTGCCATCTTCAGGTACCAGTAGCATATGGTCAACACAAACATCTGTCAATCATCGTATTCTCAACCATGCTGACAAACGCTAGTCTCTCCGTCCCTCTTTCATCTTTACTTATTACTCTGCATGCTTTTAATTTAATTCAAGTGTATTTGGGAACTAAACTCTTAAGTTTGTTATCCTATATGGCTTCATCCTCTCAACATCCTCTTTCAATGTTCAAATTTTTACATCAATCACATAAGAAAGCCTTTAATCCAAGGCTTTCAGGAGAAAAGGTTAAAAAATGTTAGCTTTTGGGAGACAAAAGAGAGATGCAAGAATGGTGTATAGGGTATTTGAAATAGTAAAAAAAGTAATTTTAATGTTAGTTACAGGTTACAGCGAATAAAAGTTGTGATTTCCTTTCACTTTTTCCTATATTTATTAACATAACCACACACTATCTTCATATGAGGGTATTAGAGCCATTTAACTTAATTGGAATAAAAACACCAATAAATGCATGATTTCAATAACACACTTACACATATGTTGCTTTTAAAGCATATCTTAACACAACCAAATAACAAATTCTATACATTTTTCAGTATATTGTAGCCACATCCTACGCTATCAAGAATCGTACATTAAGCTGTTAGACACTCATAAGTAAGGAAAACAAAAAAATTTATTATACTAACAATTACAATAATGCTGAAGACAACACAAGACTATAGCATGGTATGGCATCCTCAACCGTAGCCATGTTTCATGGGGCACATAGAAGCATTTAATACCCACAAGTCAAAAAGCAATTGCAATATTAACAGTGATATTACTGCTGATGATGGCAAAAGACCAAAACATGTGCCACAACAGCCAGTATAAGGAAGCATATCTAAGTATCATTTTCAGCCAGTATAACGATTTATGACTGAAAAATATGTCTTTTTGCACAAGGAATGAAAAAAGACTTCAAGCAAAGTTTTGGAAGGAAAATAAGATTAAACCAAATTCATTGAAGTTTAAAAGTCAGCAAGGAAAGAACACCATATAACAGAACATAAAAATGACTGTTGAGAAAAGGCACCTGCCGAAGCTTTTCTTCCAATTGATAGAATAGGGATACATTGCCAACGTATGTTTTTCTGCAAAACATTATCGCAGTTTTATTCAGAAACAGAATAAAAAGACAAGCGAGTAACACATCACAAATTATATGATCTTGCCACCTGCCACTCTGTTTGAGAAATAATTGCATCAACAGTATTATAGGAATTAGGCTTGATGGAAAATGCAAAAAGAAAATTAAAGTGGTCACTTATAATAGCAACAAGGAACATATCATTTTGCATACTTTAAATAAGAACGCATGCTTTCTGTGCCAGCCCAGAGCTCCAACAAATGTACTTCACCTTTTTGGTAAGAATTGGATATGAATTGTACTTCACCTAAGAGTAAAAGAAGTGGACTATCAATAATACTACTCAAAACCCTTTTATAACCCCCTAACTTTATTGAAGGCTATAAACATCTTTTGACTCTTAATTTCTCTTTAAGTTTCTCCCGATCCTTCACATTTGCCACATCCTTCAATGTTTTAAGCACCTTAATTTTATGTAACTACATTCTTCTTGAAATTCCCAACAATTGCCTTAAAATCCTCTTTATATCACCTAATTATCAAAGCACAAAGCACTTAGCATGTCTCCCAATTACTGTATCAAAAAAGCCATCTCCAGATATCTAAGTAGAGTTATTATCAATTTTCCCCTTAACGTTTGAGGAATCGTTATTTCCCCTTGATGTTTATGGAAACATCAAAATACCCCCTTGCTGTTACATTGCCGTTAGAAAAAAGGTGTAACCCTTTTACTTAAAGGGAAAATGGGTCATTGAACAAATCCATTAGTGAGGCTGTTTTTAATGTAAGGGCATGAAGGTAATTGTAGCACATGAACAAATGTCCTTTCATTGTTCAATCTAAAAAATGAAGGTTAAATTTGTCTTTTAATGGTCTCATGATGTTAGAACACCACTTTTTTAACATCAATATAACAGCAGGGGATATTTTGATGTTTCTATAAACATCAAGGGGGAAAATGACGATTCCTCAAATGTCAAAGATGAAAATGATAATAACTTTATTTTAGTATAATATAATTTCTTTCTAATTGGATCCCAAGGCCTTCAAGTCTAAGGTGCTTATTCTTCTAGAACATCACAGCCCTCCAATCACGTAGTACTCTAACCACACGTCTCACTATTTTGATACAGTAATGGGTTAATGGTTATCAATGCACAAAGATACAAGAAGAAAAAGAAATAAACTAATGTTTCAATTCAGACAAGCTTGAATGAACATATGCAGAATATCAAGGTCAATAAATGGAAGTATGGAACAAATTAAGGATAGGACCAAAGGAAACATTAACAAAAGAAATAAACAGATAATAGACTAAATCAACAGATGATTTGCAAGCATGTTTAGTTAAAACATATATACAAAAGGAACAAATCCACAGTAAACAAAACGAACAAATTAAACATTGGACCAAAGGTAACATTAGAAAAAGGAGAAAAAGAACATAAGCTATACAAACAGATGAGTTGCAAGCATGTTTAATTAAAACGTATAAGCATTCACATGGACTTTAACAGCTAAGATCCTAAGCATACTGAAACAATAACTCAACAAAGAATTATTGCAAACTGGCACTATATCAGATATTTATGGCATTTTTACATAAATCCTAATAACAAAATTTAATGTTCAGTATCTAACTTTGTTTTCAGATGGTATAAACTCTATAAATTAAAACAATTAATTGCCAACACAATGGTCAGATTTTTATGACACTGTAGATGGATCATTGAAATAAGCTATTGAAATTAGATGTATGGATATAACGTAGAGGTCATCGACTCACCTGAAATCAACCAAAGGACGTATATAGTTTTGACCAAACATGTAATAGTCAAATGGTTCTCTCATTGCTTTGTGATATGGTGAGAAGTCATAAGGGTCCTGAAACAATACTGTTATACTCGTACAAGAGTTCCATAAAATCAATAGTTCACCAAATGTATTAGCAAAATGAACAGGCACATACATTGCAATCAATGGCAGAATCTAGACAAAGCTTACATAGTCTAAAATTACCTCCATATCCAACAATACACGATCAAATAAAACAGCCATATTTGACAATACAATCTCATCTGCCCCAGGAGATCCACTTTGGATGACCTGAAATGCAGTGCATGATGCAAGATTAACTCAACAGAAAATCAAAACATGCCAGAAAAATAAAATTAGTGCTTAGAAGTCAGGGCAATACCCTAGATCAATAAAATCTTCTTTGTCCACATAAAGGATATGTACAAAGAATCCTACAGTTCATTGCAAGTCTTCTTTACATTTCAGAAATTTCAGCCATGAGTAAAACACAAAGCCAGAACTTAAGTAGCCCAAAAAGATTGCAATATTTAAGTGACAATAAAACATCAAGAACATGAAGGGAAGTTTGTATAATACTAATAGACAACTAAAATTTACACCAATACACTCTCATCTCTCCTACAGTAATGTTTCATTCACACCCATATCGAGTCTAATAAAAAATACAAAGGGAAAATCCATTAAGCACTTTTAGCATGTTAATTGGATTATTTGAATAATACCAGCTTCCACCAGGCACCAGCTTTTATTTAAGGCATAAAAGACAATCCACTAGGTTGTGACTTGTGACAAGAAAGTTATAGCATTAACTATTGATTCACCTGTAAATCCAATAGACAAGCTAACTTGGTACATGCCATTCATGTGCCACAAAACAACTTTCACCCAAGATTACCAAAATAAGGATATAGTCCAAGGTGAGATCATGAGCAGGATTGAAACATTAAGAACTTGGGCAACTCTGTAACTTCAAAATACAATCATGATTTATATTAGTCTAATGCAGATAACTTTTTCACTATTTAAGGTGTTACAGTCTCACAAATGCTCATATTCATGGCCTAACAAACACTTCATCAAAGAGAAGATGTACAGTGGAGTGGAAGAATATGCATGCACTATTTACCCACTTCAAATCAAGTAGCTGATGTCCTCAGATAAAGGTTCGACAGACTGATCACCAAGCTAGGCATGGAAGACATTTTTGCACCAGCTTGCGAGGGAGTGTTGGAAAGTGTTGACTAAATCCTGGGATTATGGTCAACCATAATTCTAGGAATAAAACCCGAAATTCTCCTATGCTTATGTTGTATATGTGTAAATCAATCAATTAGCATATTACTAGGGATTTAATTCATTGTAATAGGACTGCAAGTTTACTGCAAGGTCTCCTATTTAAACTAAGTCTGTAAATCATCTATTCTAAGTGAAATACACTGTTTTTCTCCTAAAAACTTCAAACTATAATATCAAAACAAGCCAATACATTTAGAATAGACATACATATGTACATTAAAGCATGAGATCAAGTATGTTATTTACTGCATTTTTATAATTCTGATACAACTCTTCCATCCCTGCTGCAAGATTTGAAGGTAGTCTTCCAGCTTCAGTTTCCTTGCGAATTCCAGACAGAAGCTCTGCAGAGAAGTATTCAACATGAGACAAAATGTAGAAATCTTCCAGATTAAATTACCACAGAAATTGGTAAGTTGGGAATACTTCTTATACTAACACTGTAATTTACTCCAATAATGTTTTAGATTTGCTAACCCTCTCTCTCTTTATTCATCAGTATGCAAGTGTCTCAGTGAGAGTTTATGTGTGTTTGTGCATTTGCAATTTCATTATATTTTCTCAAATCTGTTGTATGGAATGCATAATTCCTTATTCTGTTTAAGGATCTAATATGCAAAACACTTCACATAGAAAGTCATACAAATATGATGAAATGGTCCTCAAAACCTACCCAAAACATTTTTTTAAGAGACAGAGGGTGGGTGTTAGAATTTAACTCATACAGTTGAACAAAGAGTCAACCAGCAAGGAAGCAACTCAACGAAAATTGGTATTAAGCACAGTCTCAAATGTAAATGATGTATAAGTTGTACTTCATAGGTTCATTATCAAATCAATTTATTTCCAGAGTTCACGAGCATTCATCTACCAAAGGTAAAGTTTTGAAATTCAATATGTACCACACAGGAAAAGTTTATACACAAACAACAGAAACAATAGATGCCAAAGCATAAACAATCCTACAACTGAGTGCGTCTAATTCATTCATTTGATCATCAGCCTTAACATCCTAACACCAACAAGTGGTTCAGATTATCAAATTTCATGCCCAACCAACGGATGCCATGTGCATGATAAGTTGATAACAAATTTGGACCAGGTACATCACAAAGCATGCGCTCCAAACATGGCTTATTATAGGACAATACTTTTTTTAAAAAAAAAGTGCACTACTGCACTAGGAAGCTTATAGATGAAAGATGACTCTTCTCTAGGTTTTGAGAATTATTGTATAGAAACCCACAAAGTTGTTTCATTTTAAACTTCACCTTGTATGGTCATTAACCGATTAATAAAATCAAATGCAAACTAAAAGAAGATACAACAATTACAATCTTACACTGTATGGAAAAAAAAACAAAAATTATAAGATAACCATGCAAGGCGGAAATCCTACAGTTCATTTACCAACATATAAGTAACACATAATTACCTGTAGCGAACTATCTAGACTTAGAAGGACTTCTAAAACAATTCACAGTCAGCATCATTTAATTTCCAGTTAATAGGTCATAGGAACTCGAAAATACTTAGAAATAACCCTTCTAAAAGTGATCGTACACAGACCACTTGCAAACAACACTCACATACAAAATGCATGAATGCACGTGTGCATGGTTACCTATTTGACAGCTCAATATAAAATATCCCCATAAAAATCCAATGCAATTTGATAGTTTAGGCCCTAAATCTCAATCAAAGTACTGAAAATTTTGATCAGGGTTGCTTCACACACACGGAATTTTATAAAGACCTCGTTTCTAAATAATGCAGCATCTTCTGATGAGTGCCCCATGGTGAAATGCTTTCCACACCACTTAATTTGCATATTATAAAGTGACGAGGGTGATATATGTCATGTGGAGGGCCCTAGCATTTATTAATAAAAAAAAATAAACTATGTATTCCAAAATTGATAACTACAAACATGTATTCCAAAATTGATAACTACAAACATGTATTCCAAATAATAAATATTGCATATAGGGTGGTCACAATATTTCCCTAAACAGTGGGAAGAATCTAACAATACCAATTTAAAGTTCTCAAAAAATGGAATATCACATTTATGCTCCAAGAAAGTGGGACCACACTTTTTTGTGTTAGAAAGGCCACAACAGAAAAGTAATATGGATCAGAGAGCTAAAAGGGTTTTAAAAATTATGAATATTAGATTGCAATAGGGTCAGGTCAAGATTCTAACATAAGCCTTGGTTAATTCAATTATACCCCAATGCATGGTGCTACAACTATTGAGCAAAATGCTGGACTGTGTCATCCATCAAAACGGAAATGAAACCTGAAGTGAACAAAGATAAAAAAAATTCAGTATTGTGTCAGTTTGGCTTGAGTATAAAACTGTTTGATCATAGATCTTAATTTCTATGCTAAAAGATTAAGCCACAATTAAGCACTGCTCAAGGTGTTTATTATTTCATTAAAATCCACCCGGCAAACAACAATACTTCTCACATCCTCCTCAGCATCATTCCGAAATCTTAAATTCGTCAATCTCAAGTTCATTAGCAACAACATGCTCAAACTTCAAAGTTTACATCCCATAACAAACAAGATCTAGTAACTTAAAGAAACAACAATACATGCTAAGACAATATACAGGACTCGGACAAATATTCATCACAATCCCTTTCAAAACCCAATGGATAACCTCTCTCCATCTCTCTGTGTAGTAAAACTTATATGGCACTGAATTTATTAACAAATAAATCATTTGTTAGACTATGATAACAGCTCAAGTTGAAGCACAATATGACCTGGCTTCCTAATTATAAAAATAAATATAAATCACTTCCAAGCTGTCATACACCAGACCACATCAAAACTACATTTAATATCTAAAAGTATAAATTGAGAGAAACAAAAAGGCTTGTAGCAATTAACAGAGTTCTCTTCCTATAGAGAAGTCATAAACCTAACAACTTACATACATAGCATTCAAAGATAGCATAAACAAAAAGAGAGAGTTGGAGAAGACGAACCGTGTTCGGTACGAGCGTGGAGAAAGGAGCGGGAGCGGTTGACCTCGTTATTCGGTTTGCAGCGGTGGTCGTCGTCGTCGTCGTCGCGGTGTTGAACAGAACTGGAGGCGACGACAGTCTTCTCAGTGGACTCCATATCCTGAACGGCCTTGGACATTGCTTTGACCTTCAACGAGTAGGAGACGCAAGGACAGACAAATCGCCGCTCACCGGATCGAAACGACACCGAATAACAAGGACGAGAGACTGAAGAAGAAGAGGAGATGTTGAGGCGAGAAAATGAAGAGGAAAGAGAAACTGAAACCCTAGGAGACGCAAAGGACAAAGTAGACATAATAGTCCTTTCGAAGGAGAGGTAGAGCGAGAGGGAGAGGAGTGTCAGAGTGAGCGACCGAGTTGGCTCTTCTTTTTATCTGAAACCAATTGTGGAGGGCAATTGAGAGGAGAGAAAAAAGCACGTGATTTGCACAAGACGAATGAGATGCTGACGTGTTGCGTTTCGGATGGGAAGAAATGATGCGAGATATATCGGGACACGTGTCGTCATTTCCTGAGGTTGTTTTGCTTAGAGACTGGATTGTTGTTTGACCTTTTTGCGTGGTGGAAGCTATCAGCGTCGCCCTCATGCTGTTTTATTTTCATTCATTATTTTTAGATGGACCCAACCTTAGTGCCCATCCCTTCTATTTTGTAACAAACCGCCGTCTAAAACGGTACGATGGTAAAGAACTCTAATTTAATTAGATAATAATCAAATTTAATTGACTATGCCGTACCTAACATAGTAAAAATAAAAGCAAAAAAAAAAAATTGCACAATATTATTGATTGAAAATTTGAAGAAATTGATGTAATTATATTTAATTATATTAAAAAATATTGCATCACATATGGTATTTTCTTAAATTAAAAAAATAAAAGAAAAGAAAATTAAGAGGAAAAACACTGGTTAGGAAACCAACTTGTAAAAATTGATAACGAAATATGTAGGTTGATAGCATTTAGTATTTATAATTGACTTTGAATTCGTCATTCACAGTCAACTTAGAAGTTCGATTTTTCTTTTTAAAAAAAAAACTTTGAATTATAATTTATCAAAGAAAAACTTAAAATTTGCTTCTTTTGTTATTTTTGTTATCCTAGGCAACCAACGCAAATAACAGAGGCATATACCGTAAGTTCATGTGTAGCATAAGATGTACGCAATTGACTTTAAATTTGTCATTTTAGTCGACTTCGAAAGTTTGAATTATTGAGTTTCAAGCAAATACTTTAATTTTTTATTTTGTTATTCATGTTACTAAAGAAAAATAATGCCGCGAAAGAAATAAATTATGTATATTTTCATGTAATTTATTTAATTGAAAACAACAACTTTATATTATTAAGTAATTATTTTTTTAACAACATTATTAAGTAATTATTTCTTCAACATTCAACTATTCCTTTAATTTTAATTTTATAATAGTGTGTTTAATTGAGGGATTAAAAAGTAAGAATAATTGTTGGTGTTTTTTAGCTCTAAATAAATTCACAATAGGAATGGAATTATGAATCATGAAAGAATTACTGAAAAGTCTTTAAAAATATATCTTATTATAATCGAAAATCACTTTTACTTTTTGTAACAATGATCTCCCTTGTACTAACAATTTGACTATGTTGACCGTTTAAGATGACTGAAAAATGACAAAACAAAGTAAAAAGACGAGAATATCTCTGACTAACTAATTTGTGGTCTTACTTTTGTGGGAAAAAAAAATAAACTTAAAAAAATCTCATTTATTCATCTAAAAAATAAATGGTTAGGATCTAGTTTTTTTTTAAAAAAAAAAAAAACTCAAATTATAGAAATAATTTAAAAAATAAAAAACTGATTAAAATTTAAAAAATAAAAAATAAATAAATAAGTGAGATTTGCACCGTCCATCATGTGTAATGGACAATAGTGATTAATTTTAGAAAACCAAAATAAAAAAAAAAATCTTTTATATATTTAAAAAATAAAAATAAATAAAGAAAAAATAGGTAAAGAACCAATATCTAAATTAGATCTCCACCGTTCATCTAAAGAGATGGACGATAAAGATCCAATTTGAAGATATTGGATCTCCATTTATTAAAGTCATAGATCTCTATTTATTAAAGCCAGCCACACTCGACCTTATGGCTTTCATCTTTTTCTTCCCCCAACCAGTCATCGTCTCTCTCTCTTTCTCTCTCTTCTTCTTTCTCTTCTCCTTCTTCTTTTTCTTATTCTTCTTATTATTCTCTCTTCGTCTTCTTCACCAATTGACAAGCTAGTTCGTTGCCCAGATGCTTAGATCGACGTCTAAGTACTTGACTTTTAGATTTTCAGATTGAAACCCAAATGTCGATATGGGTTTCCACTAGAATCCCAAATCGACATTTGGGTCTCAATTTAGAACCCTAGACGTTGATATGGTTCCAATATGGAACCAGACTGTCACCCATCAACGATGGTCTGATTCTAACTAGGAATAGATTAAATAAGTAACCAGATCAACAACAATCTGGTATCGTCGTCGATCTAATATCCTCCATCTCTCTTCCCTCTCTTCGCTCTCATCAGGATTAGGTTATTGTGGGTGCATTTGATTGATGAAGATAATGGTGGTCTTTTATGAAGATGGCATTTGGTTTTTGTTTATGTTGATGATTGATGATGATAGACTCTTATTTGTGTTGATGAACCATTTGTTTATGCTAATGATGGATGAAGATAAAAGTGATTTTTGTTTGTTGATGATCGATGATAGATCCCTGTTTGTGTTGAACCATTTCCGTTGATAATGTTCATCAATAGATGTTGTAGATAGTAGTGCTGAACTAATTTAGGGTTTCACTGCCATTTTCAGTTTTTTTTTTTTTTTTTTTTAAGTTTTTATATTTTTTCCAAATTGATCTTGACCGACCATCGTTGAGATGGATAGCTTAGATCTATTTGAAAAAAATTTTAAATTATTTTTTATAGTTAAAATTTAATTTTTTTTTTAATTTTAAAAATATTTTTAAGTTTAAAATTTAAAATTATTTGAAATGAATCTCCACCTGTCCATATGGATGATGAGGATCCAAGCAATTTATTAATCAATAATTATAATTTTTAAAAGAAAATTTAATATAAGAGAAAATGACCAAAACATTCTTACTACAGTTAGCTCTCACAGTTAACTATGGTCAAACCGTTAGTATAGGAGAGATCGTTGCTATATAAAGCAAAAGTGGTTTCCGTTCGTAATAAAACATATTTCTAAAGGTTTTTCAGTAATTCTCTGTATGGACCATTTACAAATTTAGTATTATGAATGAGATTATCATTCTCTCCTCCCCCCTATGGGATTCTTAATCTCATTATCTTTTTTACAATTTAAAAAATCTTTTTATCCTTACATAAAATTGGAAATAAAAAATATAGTGAAAAAAAAAAAGAAAAACTTTTTTGACAGATAATGTGATTAATTCTTTATTCATCTTTGCTGCCGCCGTTTGCTATTTGTGGTTTGCTATTTGTGGCCATCACCATTGCCGTCGTCGACACCTCTCTCCATCTTTCATCACCTGATCACCCTATTTTTCAAAGCAGGTTAGTTGATTTTTTGCATTTTTGTCTTGAAAAAGTATCTTGAATGTTGAATCAGAGATTCTTATAACTTATAATTATTTCATTCAAATTCCAAATCAAAATAAATATATAAATATCTTAATGAGAATATTAGTAGCTCCGATTCTAAATCAAATAAACATCAAGAGACTAATACAACTAATCTGTCAAGTCTAGCATCCAACTCCCAAGGTTGGACCAGATACAAGAATTTATTAATTTCATAAATGAAGGGCAAACTAGACGATAAAAATTTAAACTGCCGCCCAGCAATTTGGAAATTTTTTTCCTTTTTTCTTTTTTTTCTTTTTCTTTTTTTTTTTTGACATTGGGAAAAAAATATCAATTAACCTGGACCGACAATACTCATGGATGCATACCGTCCAGGCAAACACCATTCTATTTGATGTGTAATTCAAAACAAGAAATTATAAACAAAATAATCATCCACCTCATGCAGAATCCAATGCAAGTGCAACACTCCAAACATCTCAATACCCACGCGGGTAATTCCTATCAGATTTCTGCATATGTATGAAGCAAGTAGATAATTTCATTGTAATATTTTTCAATTAGATGGACTAGTTTTACGTTTGTTACCAACTAAACTTCTCCAGAAAATAATCTGATTCATGCAGCAGGGAAAAGATTCTGTAAATAATCTTGAAGTAAATCAGAAGAAGCCTCAACTACAGTGTTCTACATTTCATTTATAGTATGTCATAACCTAAGAAAAATTCCCCACAGTAACTGGTTGTAAATTACTTTCACAACTCTCCTCCCACTTAATAAACCATAGAAATAACATTCCAGCAGACAAAACAGTTGAACTTATCCAAGGAAATTCATAATGACCAAATGCAGCACCAAGTTGCAGAGAACAAAGTCGGCAAAAGCACGCTCCGGTGGTAAATCCTGCAATTTCAGGGGCAACATATAAATGACAGAGATGAATACTATCAAATTAAGAAATCAATATTAAGTTCCTTCTATTTAGCAAACAACAGGCTTTCTATCTTTTCTTCCTTCAATCAAAGCTGGAAGAGATGGGGACAAAAGAAATAGATGGGGTTCAAATAAGTTGAAATCCTCCAATCACATTGAGTGTAATGCATGTAATTAAATTAAAATTCTCTTTCCTCCAAACATCTCAACAGCCAAAATCAGAAGACAGTAGGTTCTGAATGAGAATCACCTTAAATTCCTTATTTTCCTTGTTCACTTGAATACGGAGACAAACTGTAATTAAAGACACTGGTCAGTCTCTGACTCATCTATATGTGTCAAGGGAATTTCTCCTTGCAAACTATTATAACAAAGTTACTTACCAGCAAGAACCGCTGTCCCAACACAAGAAAGTACCCCTGAAAGGAAAGAGTTGAATGGGAAGGATCCAACAGTAGCCATGTACACTACCTGTCATCATCAGAAAAACATTGAAGCTTGCGCCAGAACTGGAAAGCAAAACTCGTTACCAAATTTGCATACACTGAAATAAACAAGTTTTGAGAATACAGCTAAGTGAACAAACCAAGCAGAGACCATACTTCTATGTACAATAAATATATACATATAAACTGATAAATAGATAGACAGAGAGAGAGAGGATAGATAATTTAGGGCTTAAATGCACTGTAGGTCCAATAAAATACAAGTAGTTAGATAAACCATGGCATTTGAACAAGTCAGTTCCTAGTATTTAGTGCAAAATTCAAACTTTGAATACATCAACAAGTCTACTATTTTCTAAATCTTCGTAAAAGTAGTTTTGATATACATCCACATCACCAATCTGATTAAATGTTGCTGTGCAAGAAAATGCCATATGGAATCCCAGTGAATCAACCACTTAAAAAATGATCTTATCATTCAATCCTTCTAACATCCCCATACTTCCTAAAAATTGCAAATCAATTTACAGGATTCAGATAGATCCATAAAGGTGAAGTACAATATAATAAATAGACAAAGAAGTACAATGCACCAGTAGAATGAAAATTTGTGACGTGAAGACATATTTTTCTCATCTAATGTAAATAAATTAGAGTGCAACAATCCCTTTTCTATTCATTGTACAGAAACATTGCAAAAAGTAATGCAACCAAATCTAGAACAAAAACTTCTGCTAATGTTAGACGACAACCAGCATCATCTTTTACTCGCATATAAGAAGCTAACATTGAGCTACAAGCAAGAACAAAAATAACTTGGACTAAAAAGCTCCGAGATACAAATTACATACCTTTTAGTCGACCTTATAGTGAAAATTTTTCCATACCACAAGAATCAAAATTGTGGCAAAACTTGGTCCAAGAAACGGAGCAATGGTAAAAACAAATCTGTATCTATGTGTAGCCCTTAGCAAAGAGCTTTTCCCCCCACATTTATTAATAAAATACCCAGCATTATCTTGAAAAAAGTTTCCCTATATTTACAAACGAAAATCTAAAGGGCACTCAGTTAGTGGACTCTATTTTCAAATTATAACCCCCCAAAAAGAGACGAAAAAAATATTACATATTTCAGTACATGCAAAGCTAACAAAGACCAGGAAAACTAGGAAGATCAAGCAACTGCATCATGAGTGATAAGGCATAATATGGACTTAACTATTAATTTAAACAAAAATAATAGCATGCACATCAACTCTTAACAAAGTGATCGAACACTTCCCCTTCACCTTTGTGATAGAGGTTCGAGTCCCACACCTTTACCAATTAAATTGCAAAGCATGGGAAGACCTCTCCCCCATAATGGGAGTTGGATGTTGAGTCATGCTTGAAGTGGTTTATCTTGCTAGGTCCAGATTGACCTAACTAATTGGTGTCAGATTCCCCAAAGAAAAAAAAAATAGCACCAATTTTATAAAAAGAAATTAGATAAAGAAAAACAAAATCGACCAACATATATCATGTTGTAAATAGTTGAATATTTAACCACATGACCCTGTTAAAACCTTCATCCGCCAAAAAAAAATCTTTAGGTCATTAACTAAAACACTAGAGTCACATAATTATTCCGATAAAAACATATAAAACCCAAAAATGCAAAAGTAAATGCAGATCCCATCATGTAAAGTAATCTAATATTGCATTCAACAGCAATCAAACACACTGAAAATAAGCAACCGAAATTACATTTGCACAAGTCAGACCTATAGAACATTTCAGTCAAGACTGATATACGGTTTTTGATTTTCCACAAAGCCAAATAAATTAAAACGCAAATGACCAAAATTCATCTTTCTACAGACAAAAACACAAACTAAGAGCCGACGGTGAAGCTAAAAAAAATGCAGATCGAAAATCATAACGATATTGGTACCTGAATTAGAGCAGTAAAGACAGCGAAACCCACATAGAGATCGATGATCTGCAACATCCAAATTCAAACGGATTCGGTTAATGAATTGAAAATAGAGATAGAAAATGTACAAGAAACAAACCTTGAGAGTGGTGGGAGTGGCAGCGTAAGCAGAGCGAAGCGAGTGGAAAAGAGCTTGAGCGTCTTTACTTGTCGATCTCGCCATTTGCGATGATCCTCCTTTGCTTTCTCTCGCGCAGATCAATTCTACATAGACCAACTCGTAGACCTAGAAATACTGCAATGTCATCGTTACCCTTACTGCACAGCCTGTTTATTCCTTTCCAAATGACGCTCAGCTGTCGGGCTAATATCGTCATTTTTATTTACATCAACGGCCTCTTATTTTCTTGCTCTCTCTCTATGGCTATGAAAATATTTTTGGGAATAATTTATGTGGATAATAAAATTAATTTTAAATAAATAAATTATTTTACATATAGTTTTTTTAATCATAAGAAAATAATGGACTTGCTCCGTTGGTCGGTAGTTTCATGATTTCGTTTTATCAATTTTCTACTAAAAACAAGAAATTGATTTTCATATTTTTAAGATTTAAAAATGCTTTGGTATTAATAATTAAAAATAATATTATGAAAAGATACATCAAATAATAGATGTATAATACGCATTGTGTAATTGTTTTTAGAATATGTTTTTAAAATTTTTTAAGAGTAAAGGTAGTATTTTGTGTATTTAAATTTGTTTAAATTGATATTTGTTAATTAAAAATATTAGAATATGTATATATAAACCTTTTTATATTTTTAAAATTTAAAAAATTAATTTTTCAAAAAAATTAAAAATAATTTGAATTAATTTAAATTTGGTTGGTGTTTTGTTTTGTTTTGTTTGTTATTGTTTTTTTTTTTTCAAATAATACCTATGCGTAAACCTAAATTACATAAAGTCACCTTGATCTTTAATTGACAATTAAAATTAATGGGGGGTTAACATTTTAAGTGTAGTGTTAAAATTTCATCTAATATTATTAATTAAAATTAATAAAAAAAATTTAAAACAAAAATTTATTTAATAAATAAACAACAAGTAGATTTCCACAGGATGAGAACAAACTAAAAAATATGAAGATCTTTTTTTCCTATTTTTTTAAAAAAATTTGGCATCTTCTCCATTAGAGGAGAATTAGAATCCTTCTAGTGGAGAAGGACCAATGGACTGTACGTCAATGATGTTGTTGGTGGGTAAGGTATGAGTTTGTTGATGAATAATCGATGTTATAGTGCTGAAGTGCTTTGGTGGGATAAATTATTAATGAATTTGATTAATTTTTAGAGATTGAATGAATTAATTTAAAGTTTTGATTTGAGTTTGAAGGAAGTTAGGAGAGAGAGTTTTGTTTTGGGTTTTGTTACGAGGCATCGAACTAGAAAATTGAGAATTTTTTTATCATTTTTCTAAAAATTAATTATTTTTATCTTAAACAATGAAAGGCCTAGTCAAGGGCTGGTTTGTGTAATTTAGGGAAATATTGAATATGATTCACGTTAAAATCAAAGTCAGGTATGTTTGTGCAATTGTCCCAAACGAAAATGTGGTGGAAATTGGGATTTTGTACAAAGGAATGTGGCATGGCTTATAGCGCCCGGACAGAAATTAGTCACACCAGCACGGACACTTGTACCATAATATTGCCATTCTCGCTTATCGAAATAACCCGAACGACATCAGATGACGTCGTTTTTGTGGTCGGCTGCCGTCTCCTCCCCTCCTCCTCCTCCTTCACTCACCAGAGCTAGACGCCCAATCTCGAACCGGTGAGGAGTCCCTCACTTTCTCTTACTTTGTCTAGTAATTTCAGTTTTTGGACTAGCTGTATTTGATTTTTGCAGATTGTGGAGGTCTGGTTTCGGTGTGAAGAGCAGCTATGCAGAGGCAGGTGTGGTGGATGAGTCCAGATCAGCTCCAATAGATGTTGTTGCTGATATCAAGTCTGAAAGAGTAAGAACTGACATTCACTTATCATCATCACTTGGAATTGACATGGATAATTCATTAATTAATGAAGGCTGTGTTTGGGTACCATTCTTAGTAGGTTGTGGTCTTAGGAGGGAGTGGTTTTGTTGGCTCTGCTATATGCAAGGCTGCTGTAACCAAGGGCATTGAGGTTGTGAGCCTAAGCAGGTACGATACAATTCACTTCCTTCTTTATAACTATTTCAGTTTGTTCTCAATTAGCTTGTTATTATCTGTTTTCTATGTGTTATATCTCAGGTCCGGCCGTCCTACTTATCCCGGTTCATGGGTAGATCAGGTTACCTGGATATCAGGCAAGTCTGTTCCTATTTTCCCTGTATAGGTTGTTTGTTTTGTTTTGTTTTTCTTTTTTCTTTTTTTTTTTTTTTTACAACTCACTTCTGATTATTTAAATTATGGTGTGAGGAAGATTGATCTCTAGACTTTTTGCTTCTTAGCAAGAAAGGTAACCAGCTAGGGAGTAAACATGATGCTATTTTATGCAAAAGAAATGGCGTGTAGTATTGAATAATTTTGGTTTGGTTATCACACTAGAGTGAAACAATGGAGATTAGTTGTTAAACCAATGCTGATAGACACCAACATTTGGAAGTAAGTCTTTAGTTAGGTTTCATCTTGCTAGTCTGTGTTGTTACCAGTTGTGAAGTTAGTTCAAAGTCTGGTCCAGTGACACCTTTGTTTGGAACAGACTATTATATCAGTGATTACATTGCACTATGTAATAGTCCAGTTAGCTTATAGCAAACTTAATGTACTTGATATCTAGTCTTATTTACTTTTCGAATGACGAAATTATTGTGATATATGTGAAGGTAGTGGAAATATTTTCAGTCAAAGGTTTCTTTGATATCTTGAGGACATAGCAGTCAACTGTTATTAGAAAAGAAAGGTTTGTGCCTCTGCACAAGCATATGTTACCTATTTGATAGTTTATTACGCAACAATTAATGGGAAATAAACAGAAATACGTCAAGTTAGACTGGGCCAAGGAGAAAATGTAAGGAATAATCACGGAAGTGGCTGGTAACACAAACAAATCGAAACAAAGTTTTTTGATGGATGTAAAACACTGTATATATTCAAAGTCAAAGGGAGGTGATTCCCTGCATTTATAAAGTGAAATAAAAGACGTTTGAGTTTAATTAGCTTGATGCATCTGGGACAACTTGTATGCCTGACTGGAATGTTCATATGAAAAAGTCCATTATTGATCAAGCAAATCTTTGACACATGTTATGAGCCTTTAGAATTCGTTGTTGTATGTTTGTTTATATGTTGCACAAGTGTTATTTCAAGATTGAGGAGATGCCCGGTGTTTTCTTGTTTCATTTTCAGTTCACAATGCATGGTTATTCTACGGATGCAGATTCTTAAATTACCCTCATATTATGTAGGAGATGTTTTCTATGCAAACTGGGATGAAGTACTTGTTGGTGCTACTGCTGTGGTTTCAACACTTGGAGGTTTTGGTAGTGAGGAACAAATGTTAAGGATTAATGGCGAGGCTAATGTTGTGGCTGTAGGTGCTGCAAAGGATTTTGGTAAGGGACATTCAATGATTAATGTCATGTTAATTTAATATTAGAGATGAAGCTGTTGTGTTTTCTTTTTCATATTAGTTGGAAACATTGTTTCCACCCACCCCAAGGCCCACCACATTATAAGGTCTATTCTGGCTCTCATTTGTTTGTTAATGGCAAGTATCTATTAGGGCCTAAACAGTTAACTTATATGAGTGAATCTTAGGCTCTGCCTTCCACATCTTATTGATTCTGAGACAAAGAAATTTTCAATTTGAGGAGAGGATTATTTTAAAGTGAGCAAGTTGTAAATTGGCTAAAATGAGTGATTGGATTTCCAATTCATAACATGAAGCCATCAAGGTTGATTCCTCATCCTTATAGTGTTGACAAGGGGACAGGATGAAAATTCCTCATTAACCCCTCAAATTCTTGAGAGATCCTGAGTTTAAGATAACTCTATTTCACTGAACATTTTGTCTTTATTGAAGGCAGTATTTGTTCACAAGGATATGATTTTTGTAATATTGATTTGCATGTTACCAGCGGCTATTGTGCACAGACCTAAATTTTCATGGATTTTCCATTGAGCCCCAATGTATAATTACAAGGTGACTTTGCTATGTTTTTCCTGGCCCTTTTGGCTACCTGCAGTGATTGGTATGCCCAATGAGTTAGTCCTCTGCGACAATAGCTGGGAAAGTCCCAAAACTGGTGTGCTATTCATTTCTAGAAGTAATTTAATTTTTCTGACAATGTCAAGTAGAAACGTATTAGCCCTATTTTTGATAACAAAAGAATGTTGTTTTGCTTGTGATGTTGAAATTTTTTAGTGCATCAGAGGTGGTATGACTTAATATGTTTTCACATGCCTATTCTGAGAGAAGAACATGTATGGAAATAGATTGACACTTCAAGGGGAGTGATGAGTCTTTTCCTTTAAAAAATGAAATAAGCCTACTTGGAAAAATATGAAAACTTGATGTAGCAGAGATGCAGAATGCAATAATGAATTACATCTCAGCAGAATATTGTCATAAAATCATTCTCTTTACCTTTTTTTTTTTCTTTACCTTTTTTTTTTCTTTACCTTTTTTTTTTTCATTCTCTTTTACACAATGCCTATTTAAAATGTTTAATTTCTAGGATCTCAATAACTGAATGGCTCAATGGGTAAATTTGGTGCTATATTGTAATCACTGGTTTGGTGTGTATTGGTATTGTATAAGATTTAGGGTTCAGAATAGTGGTCGTAACCTTCATAAATTCTTATTTCTCTTTCTATGATTTCTTGACTATCAAGTGAATTCACAGAAAGAAAATTTAACTACCTAATAAACAAACTGTGTTACAAATCAGCTATACTAATATTTTGTCAAATTTGTTGGGTAGATGTTTAAAATTCTTTCTATTTTCACTAACATTTCTTGTTTACATCCACTGCTTATCCATTTATTGATAATGTATCCCTTGACACATATCAGCTAATATGTTCTCTCTCTCTCTCTCTCTCCTTGCAGGAACTCCCAAGTTTATCTTGATCTCTGTGCACGACTACAATCTTCCATCATTTTTACTTTCATCAGGATATTTCACAGGAAAGAGGAAAGCAGAATCAGAGGTTCTTTCCAAATACCCAAACTCTGGTAATGTTGAATATTCCCTTTCTTCTCACTTGTCGTGTTTCGAAAATTATCCATATGCTTTGGCTTTCTTGTTCGGTTCAAATGCAGCCAAAGTAGGTTCCAAGATAGGAACTTTTTATGGCAAATACTTAAGGTCTTTCCAACACATTGAAAAGTCATCTGCGGGATAGATAATTTAAAATTTTTAAATTAATGTTAATCAAGAACAATGTGGCATTAGAAGCGTGTGCTTCTCAACACTTTGTTTATTCAATTTAGTGGTAAATAGTCAATAGGAAAAATCTCCAAAAAGAGATTGATTGAATCCTAATCAGGTGAAGTTTTTTGGGCATATATGTTCACACCGTCATTTTCCCTCCCTTCTCTTTATCTACTTGTTTTCATTGTTTTTACAATTCACATTAACTTTAGACATTCTCAGGTGTTGTTCTGAGACCCGGTTTCATATATGGGAAAAGAAAAGTGGATGGTTTTGAAATTCCTCTGGATTTGTTTGGTGAACCACTAGAGAGAATCCTAAGTGCTATAGAAAACTTTACAAAACCTTTAAGGTCTCTTCCCGCATCTGATCTGCTCTTGGCTCCACCTGTTAGTGTAGATGATGTTGCACTTGCAGTAATTAATGCCATCAAAGATGATGACTTCTTTGGCATTTTCACCATTGAACAAATCAAGGAAGCCGCAGCTAAAGTTAAAGCATGAATTACTGTCCTATGAAGGTTGAAATTACCTTTTCTATACTCAATTGGTTGCTGTAATTTATAGGCAGAATGAGGATCGATCTATTCTTGATCTGCAACCCTTGTACTTTGGTTCTTCAACCTGGGTTTAAGCTGTAGTAACGTTTTTGCATTTGCTCATGCAAACTGTCATCTTGGCAAATGTATACTAATATCCATTTGTAAAAGTATATCTCCAACGTTCTAAGGTCTAGTTTCAGGCAAAGAAGCTTTTTGGGTTTTGGACACTGACCTCTTCTCGTAGTTAAGTGAAATTATATTAGTTGTAGTTATTCTGTTAACCTTAAGGTACTGAACGCCTTCATATGAACAAAACCATACCTGTCTCTAAAATTTGGCGTGCTTATTATTGTTGATACAAATAAGCGAGCCAAAGAGATTGGAAATGATTTTCCTATTGTACAGGTACTGTATGATTACATGAAAACGAAAGGAAATTTTAACTTTTTTTTATTTTGAAATGAACATTATATATTTTTTTTCATAGAAGAAGACAATTTATTCTACTAAACATTTAAATTTTGGGCTGTTAGATTGTGCACATCCTTTCCTAAAAAAGATGGTTGTGTCTCTACCCATCTACTTAATGGTTGGTGTTTAAATCCCATCAAATACAATTTATAAGTTTTGCATAGGTGGTTTGTCTCTCCTTAATATTATGGCAGTTGTTATTTTCTATTATGAGAATGAGTATTCACACTGTCTAGTAAATAGTGGTTGGTCTACTAAACAAGTTTTTGACCCAACACTGTCAACTAACCAAAGGAAACCAAAAAAGAAAATAAGTATTAGACTGCATTACCTCGTACTTATTGAATATTAGTGCATATTCGCGTTTGATGACACCCTCCTTCCCTAAGGTTCAGTGTGAAGAGACTAAAATGCGGAGGTTTGACTAATCATAAGAACACCATTAGAATTTAATGATGGTTAGTGATTTGGTTAAGTTGACCTCTTTTACTTATCAAATGTCCTATATATCCTTCATAATGTAAAGCAAAGATTAAAAAAAACGACAATATAATAATAAAAAAAAAACTTGTTATTTTGTATAAAAACAATATCAATGACAAACTAAACAAAATGAAAATAAAGACTATAAGGCTACTTAAAATAAATAAAAATACTCTAAATAGATAAATAAATTATAAAATAAAAAAATCAATATGATAATGGGAAAAAAAAAAAAATTGAAGTGACTTGGTGCTTTCCACCATGTCAAAATTTAATGAAATTTTTTCTTCTTATTATTGTCTTATTTTTTATTAAGGTTTTATTATTATTATTATTAATGGAAGTCATTTGGACATTGATAAGTTAAAGAGTTAAAACATATTCTTGTAAAATAATCAAACTCTACCAGACAAGTGTCTTTAAGCTAACGTCGGAGAGTTGGTGTAATTTTCCCTAAAATTTATGGCAACGAGGTAATGAAGTATAGGGGGATGCCCAATGTACATCCTTATTCCTATGCGTCAAACGAAAATGGGTTATATATTAATCCAAAGGGTGGCTCTATTTCCACCCAAAAAATTCTTCTACCTATCATTAAAATTAAAAATTAAAAACTTTACTTTTTTTTTTTTGAAAATAAAATTAAAAACTTTACTTTGTATATCCTATGTAATCCCGAAATTACTCTTTAATTAGTTGTTTGCTTTTCCCCCTAGTATGAGCAAACTTGTTTTGGATTTGCTTCTATGATTGGCAAGATGAGAATCATCAAAGCTACTTACAGGTTGTTAACAAGAATTTGTTCTTGACAATCAAAATGTAATAGCCTGTTTTGTCATACAAAACTCTAGCAACTTTGGAATCGTCTTTGTAAAATTGAAGAGTTGATCATTTTCCATCTAATAAAAAAAAAAATCTTAAGATAGAAAAATGCCTTGTGTTTATACTCATTACTTTGACCATAATATAAAAAAAGTAATTAAAAGAAAACAAAATATAGAACAAGTAGCCATAGAGGAACCCAAGAGCTTTGAAAAATTAAATGGAAAATGTGTGTATTACCTAAGATGTGATAAAAACAATACACTTTTATAGATATTCATGAGAATTCTTATTTCTCTCTATATACTTCTCTACAAAAAAATAAAAATATATATAATAATAGAATCATTTTCTTAAGAATTATAAAAATTACGAAGTTTCTTTACTTTAAAAGGTGAGTAAACTTTTTTTCTTTTAAATGACGTATTTAAGTAAGTAACAAAAGTTCTAAATGAAAGATTGTTATATTATCTACAATGTGTGATATCTCTTTTTCTTTTTCTTTTTCTTTTTCTTTTTCTTTTTTTTTTTAAAAAAAAAAAAAACTTTACATTACTTTGTCTTTAAAAGTAACTTGTTCATTAATATTTCGGTAATGATGGATGTTATTAAAAATGGGCGTGGAGTGAAGTTTTTTGGGTGGCTCTATCCGAAGCAGGGCGCCTTGAACGGTTTCAATTAATTTATAACTACACCTACGTTGTGTGCATCAAGTACCGACAAAGCACACGCCTTGTGAATTTGTTTATTGTAACTGTCAAGTAAAATAATAAGTAATTATTTTTTAAAAAAATTAAATTTATTGTATTTTTTAGAAATAGTTAAACAAAAAATTAAAATAATTTTATAGAAATTGATTTGATCAAATTTTTATTTAGTCCCACCTTTTGCCGTATTATTACTTCTTAATTCAATATCAAACCCAAGAGAAGGTGAGGTAGACTAGCGCACTCTGCAATCCAAAAGTTTAAACAGTACAAAAGAACTGTACAAGACGAATGTGTTGCTGCCAATAATGCCTTTTACCTCGTATATATTGTTAATGGCATGATACCACAAGACAGTAATTTGTTCTACAGCCTCAGGATTTTAAATGAGAACAATTACAGCAAGATGGGTTTCAACACCAAGTACCAAAAACAATGTCTCCCACAGTGAGCGAAACTCACGATACAACAGTTCCATCACTGGCTTATGTCACTAGAAAATGCCTAGTCATGCCGCTTCTTTGCAGCAGAACGCTCAGTCAGATACCTGCAAGATGCCAAGTTTCTAAGGTTTAACAAAATTTCAAATCATATAATAATAAAAAGTCATCATTTACAGGAACATTAAATAACAATCAAGAATTGTGAACACAATTATACAGAATAACTGATGATGTCACATCAAACTATTCAACTAAGATTCAGGTCCAGCAACACTGAAATCACATAAAACTCCATCTATGTGATCTAGTTCAATAAAATCTTCTTAAGGCATATGTTTGCTTCTGTGTTGCTTTTCCACTTCTCCATGTAGAATCACAAAATGCAATTACATAACTTCAATATATTAGACTGGATGACATTACAAATGCTTCAGTGTCAAATATAGATTTATCCATCAAAGTGCAACAAAGGTCACATCATATATGGTATAAATTGGCATCATATGGTATAAATTGGCATATCAGGACAATTTTATTGACATTATCTGAAGAAGCATTGTCGAAACTGTAGTTTGTATGCCAGACTGACATGACAATATAGATTTTAGTGTCCACACTTAACTTATTTGCATTATACAAAGGTGAAGTAGTAAATAGATAATAAGTGATCAGTGATCATTGAAGAGAGCAACAAAGTTGAGTTTCAAATTTCAATAGAAAGGAACATGTAGTATTACTTACTTGCCAGTGTAGAAGCCTGCAGAATACCAAGCGTTTAAAACAACAGTGAGATCTGTTTCAGAGCTAAGACTTTGAACCATTTCCCCTTCATTCTCTTTCTTTTGCTCTATCTCTACATTGCATGAGAAATTAACATATAATAATGCAATTAAAAGATAGTATATGCATCATATTGGACAATTAAGGCAAACAAAGGAGTACCAAACCAGAGCAACAACAAATTAAACAAAGCCATAGTAAAGAGATCAGCGTAGAAACATTATATGACAAAGATGGTCAGATCCTATCATTTGTAATTTACCAACAGATTCCAAATTTAAAAGGTAAAAAGGGTATTTAATCCGCCTAAGAAATAGAGGGGATCACTACGGTCATTTTAATAGGTCAACTTTTTGGGCTAGAAATGTAGTATAAGTACTCTCCAATAAAATAATTAACTCTTGACACCTCTCATTTCCTAGCAGCAGCATGTACCTAATATCCGAAGAAGTAAGAGTCTAAGACATTATTTCTCTCTTTTCCGAGGTGGCCACGAGGATCCTCATGGAATACACTACATTCATTTAAAAAAACCAAACTCACCTTCACTTATATTAGAATTGACAGTAGTTCTCAAGGAAGATATTGCTTTTTCTGCCGCTCCCATCGCTGTTTTGACAATGTCGTTATTGACGGGAGAGAATGATTTTCTAGAACCATGTGATGCATTAGTATCCAAACAAGTTTTACCACAGCATGGGCCTGCTAAAGAACAAGTGGGATATGTTGTGCATGGAGCCACCAAAGTTTGACAAACATATGGGCAACATGAAGATATGACTGCTGGGTGAGAAGCTTGGCTTGCAGGGAGTGGGTGTTCTTGCGTAGTAGAACAAGCACCCCAGTGGGGAGCAGAACAGTAGCCTTCAGCAGAAAACTGATAGTTCCAACCACCAAATTGTTGAAGACGTTGTAAAATATGTTGTCTCTTCTCCTCAAGCTCATAATACTGGCTGAGTAGCTGATTATAATCTTCAGCACCTTGTGAATATGAATGGTCTGTAGGTGCATCTTGTGTGGGCAGACCATTTGACTGAATCTATATAGGCTTCAGTTGCATGTGAATCCATACAAGGATTTCCTTCAATTGATGCAAGATTTATAGCCTCTCTCGTTTCTGTTTCAGAATTCGACACCATATTTTTGTTCTCTTCTGCCTCCCCAAATCTTCATTAAGCCAAAAAGGAAGAAGAAAACGGATTAAAAAAGTATCATTCAAGAAAAGCAACAAACGGAAGGACTATATGCAGAGCAGAATATTAGTTTGTTTGCAACTTAAGCTTGCAATGTTGAATGAAAGACCAATCCTCAACCCCCCTCATTGACCTAAAATCCAAGGGCTTTTGTATTATTACTTAAATACAGAAGGTTTAACTCTATTAACGTCAGGCTATTGACTCTGCCTCACCAAGTAGGGTTGGCTTTTCCTTCTTCATAAGAAACTAAATGAGGGATTCCATTTTGCTCACCAAGAAACCCAAGTCATCATATGCAACCCAGTCCAAATACTTAACCATGATTGGAATCAACAAGTTATATCCATGAGACACTAATCATTTATAGGCCACACCAACGTATTAAAGCTAATAAGAGAAGACATATGGTAATCGGACCTTACTGCAAGGTGAGCAGATTCATCTGCTACAGAGTCACTGGCATCATTGTTTTTGTTGTTGATATGCATTTTCTGATTAAAAGAAAAAAGATAAGAGCCATTTTAGTTTAGGTATGGTATAAAACTGAAAGAAAGAGACAACCAGTAGAAGAGACAACCGACCTTGTATTTGGACATGGCATCGTCGAAGGCTTTGATAAGAAGAGAGTCATCCCACAACTCCCCTTCCTTCCCCATTTTCCTACTCGCCTTTACCTCTCCCCTCTAAACCCTTCCCTTTTAGATTGCTTTTCCCTCCCAAGGCCCTTGTTCAATACAAATAAAAATAAAGTCCAAGCCTTTGTTTAGCGCACGAGACTCGATGAAATATGATAAAATAGAACGGAGTGAGATTGAATTACGTAAGATTAAACTAATACCATAACATCATCGGAAATTGATTGTATCTTACAAAATTAACTTTTAATTGATATTAAAATTATAAATTTAATAAAATTATGTTAAATAAATATATAATTATTAAATATGTTTAATTTTATAATAAATTGTTATATTTTTTAATAATTATAATATTAAAAACTTTATTATATATATATATATATATCTTGCGCAAGCATGATTTCACAACCAACCAAAATTGTGGGTCTTGAAATCTTACTCATGTGAGTTTCCAAACCGGGTCACATATGTACCTAGATAGGAGATTTTCCAACCCAAAACTACTTCAAACTTAGTGCATTAAAACTTGGCCTAGGCGGTCGCCAATTGAGCCGAAAGTTCAAAATCGGTTATCCTAAGTGATCGCGGTTTAGGATCGCCTAAGAAGCCAATTTTTTTTTTTTTCAAAAATATTATTGTCGAGACGGCACTATTTTGACCAAAACAGTGTCGTCTGAATGTTTCATTAGGTTAAAACTTACAATAGCAAAACAAGTGTTCTTAGTTCTTTTCAACGCCGCTGTGTTAAGTTTTAGTTTATTATGTTCAGTGGAATAATAGTGGTAGACCTATTCTTTAGGAAATAAATTATTACGTCTGAGTTTTTTTTTTTTTTTTGTTTTGGAGAATCCCATGACCTTACAAATTATGTTAATCATGGGTTAGTTGTTTCTTACTTTCAGTTATAGTTTGTTTTCTACTCTTCTATTTATTCAGCTTTCAATTAATAAAACATTGAGCAAGTTCTACATATTATTTGTCCATTTTTAAATTCAGTTTTATCAGTGGTATAAAAGCTTGAAAAGAGGGACCTACGGGAAAAAGAAGCCACAACTTCAACCTGTAGCAACAAGTGTTAATGGCATCTGACAACAAAAATTTTATGCAACTCGCCGTTCCTCGCTTAGATGGTCATTATGACTATTTGAGCATGTTGATGGAAAATTTTATGCATTCCAAAGAGTATTAGAGCATTGTGGAGATTGGTTTTAGTGAACCAGCTAGTGATGTGGTGTTGATTTAAGCTCAATAGAAGAGTTTGGATGAGCAGAGACTGAAGGATCTCAAATCCAAGAATTATCTATTTTAAGCAATAGATATTGTCATACTGAAGACTATTCTTCAAAAAGATACTTCCAACTAGATTTGAGACTCGATGAAAAGAAAGTATGTAAACACAACAAGGGTGAAATGGTTCTTATTCTTACTTAACTAATGCTTATTGTTGCTAACGTACCATGAAGGACAACACAATCTTTTTGTAGTGTTTCTAAACAGATAGGAAATGAAAATAGGCTATGCAATCAATCCATGTCTCTTCAACCTTAAAATGTTTCATTAATAAAAACCATAATAAACAAAAGAAAGGAAGACTAGATCTTTGTTTTCTTCTTCCACCACCACCACGATTACCCTAATCTCCTCTACCTTTAACACCTTCAATCCTTTACCACAAAAGCCTTTCTCTGCTCCACATTCGCCATACACATCTCCCAAAATGTTTTTTAATTGAAGATCTATCCAAATCCAACAATAAACATATTTACTCTCAATATCATGCCACAATCGAAATAGAAAATGAATCAATTGACTCACCGAAATTGGGCTAATTGACCCTCTAGAATTAAGCCAACGAATTGACCTAACTCTAACCTAAACAAATCCAAACAAAAATACTCGAAAGAGTCGAAATAATATAAAATTAAATTGATGAAATAACTTGAATCTAATCCAAACGATCTTAAATAAATCAACCTAGAAAAACCGAAAAACAAAGATAAATTACATGACAAAGCTGCAGGATTTTATTAATTCTCCAAAACCAAAAACATACATATACTCTAAAGTTTCATGACTATTTATAACTAAAAACTTACACTTGCACGTAAAAGGGCAAAAGTGACAATTCCCATTATTTGTTACTAATGGATCAAATTTTGGAACTAGATTTCTTCCGAATATGAAGAAGATTTGAAATCGGATATCTTTTATTGAACATCTATGATTTTTGTGATGATATCATTGTCGATCTTCATTTTTAAGATTTGATTATGAGATGTGACTTAAAAAGTGGTTTTCATACGAAAAAACGCATCTCACATATAGGTGAGGGAGCAATGCACATATTTTATTGGTGGGAGGGATCTTACGGGTTGTCAAACCCATGCGCTATGGCACAAAGACAATGTGTTAAACCAACTAGACCACTACCTAACAACAGATCTTCATTTCTGTATGTAATATAGTACTTGACATTCTCTAAATACAAGTGCAAAGGCAAATGTGACTTTTTATTATCAGTTCCTAACTAATAAAATTAACGAGTCAAAAGGTAGTTCAAGTTCTACGATATTTTTGCCAATTTTAGTGCAATTACGAATATTGTGAAGATAAGTTAAAATAATTTGTCTTAAAAAATAATTTATTCTTATTAAAATAATAAAAAAATGAAAATTATAAAAATATGTTACTATTGAAAAGGTTTGTGGGTTTGAAAGAGTTTATACAATTTAAAATTTATTCAAATTTAAAATATTTTAAAAGTTTGAGTGTATTCAATCCATATTTAAATAGATATTATTGAAATATAGGTGTATTCAATGAAGATTTATGAGAAATCCATTAAAATTTAAGTGTATTTAATTTAGATTTATATGAAATCTAAGTATATTAAAAAAAAATTGACTTTACATATTTCATTTAAGTGACAGATCTAAAAGAATTTTAAAATGATTTTTATAAAAACAATTTACTATTCTCCTAAATCATTCTATTGGATTTCTTAAATATTTCTAACAAAATCAATTTAAAATCTATAGAATCCTTGAATTTTATAAAAATCTATTATTAAAAAAGTTTTCATCAAACTCTAATAAATTTTATATTGAATACACTTACTTAAGTTATTACGTCATTTCCAAATCTCAATTTAATTATGATATTAAAAAAAAAAGAGTTGTTTTTTAGTTAAAAGATATCCAATAACCTAATTTAGGTTTTTAATTTAATTATGATATTTAAAAAAAAGGTTGTTTTTTAGTTAAAAGATTTCCAATAACCTAATTTAGGTTTTTAATTTAATTATGATATTTAAAAAAAAAAGTTGTTTTTTAGTTAAAAGATTTCCAATAACCTAATTTAGATTTTTTTTTTGGGTTAATTTTTATCTTGTAAAATAAGAGGAACTATTGCATGAAACAACTCATACAAAGACGTTACTTTCAAAAACAAAAAAAAAAAAAAAAACACTCATATAAAGACGTTGCATAAAAGTATAGTTTTGGGCCCCACCTTGTATAAATGTGTGTCACTGGATTGACATATGAGGTTTCGAAGTTATCTTCTCCTTTAACGTGGGCCCCCATACGCCTCACTTATTGTATAATATAGAAAACACAAACATTAAAAAAATCAAGTAACGAATTTACCAAAAAGCCCATGAATAATAAACCCATAAATAGACTTGAAAAATCTAAAGACCATATTCTCACCCATGACCACCGGCCAGTAGCCAATCACATCCGTCGATTCTTCAGGTCAAACCAACGAAAAGGAAGCGGTGAGATATGAGAGAGAGTTACGCCAAGTGAGGTTATCAAAAGCCCGCATTGAAACGTTGGGCTAGGACGCTGATTCCTGGTGTGTGTATTGCTTTCCGCCCAAGCAAAAACGACACAAGAAGACGAGAGAAAGAAAAATTAAAGAGAGAGAGAGAGAGAGAGAAAACAAGAAGAGAGAGAGAAACGAGAGAACCGCCGACTTAGATTAGATTACAACACCGTCAAGTCAAGGGAATCATTTTCATCTCCTATCAATCTATCACTACTAACGGCGTATACCTCTTGCCGTTTGTCTTCCTGAGTTAGGGTTTTCCAATCTCTCTCTTTCTTTCTCTCTCTCTCTCCCAAAAAAAAAAAAACCCTTTCTCATGAAAATAATCCGAACGAAGACCGAAATTGCTTTTATGTTTGGCACGGGTAATTTCGATTTCATGATTTTTGTTTCGTTTTTATTTATGTTTCTCTGTTCTCGTCTGGTTTTTTTTTTTTTTTTTTTTTTTGTTTTTTTTTGTAATTGCTTAGATTGTGGTTTTGAGTCGATAATCTGTTAGATCGGAGGCTGTTTGGAGTTATGTGAGGGATTTGAAGTGGATAATCTGTTAGATCGGTGTCTATTTGATCGGATATGATATTTAGGGTTTTATTTTTATTTTTTTTATGATTATTTTTTTTTGTGCTAAGGAATCGGTGGTATTTGTGTAATTTTGAGTTTATTTATTTTTAGCTGAATTTTGTTTTTTTTTTTTTTGTTTTTGTTTTTGTTTTTTTTTTGTGTGGGATATGTGTTTGACCGCGTTTGACTTGATATTGATGTGGTGAGTTTGATGAGGATTCTATTTTTATAGTGTGTGTATATTTGTTTTTAACAAGTTTGGTAAATTGACATAAGTTATAAGGCTGTTGTTACTGATTATTGAGGCTTGTGGACTAGAAGATGGTGAGAAATTTTATTTGGATTGTTTAAATTGATTGGATAGTGCTATTGGTTGTGATCTGTGTGATAAAGGGAAATATAAGAATTAATTAGATTATTAGGTTGACTTTTGATGTGTTTAGCTTATTTTGCCTTATCTTCCATATGGACATGGTTAAATTTGTAATTAGTCAAAAAATATTAATTGCTCTGTTGATCAAAAGGTTTTGTCGTGTCTTGGATGTTGGCGGATTCTAAGAACTCATTGTTTGAGTTCATTATGAGTGATTTGAAGATTTTGTCGTGTTTTGGATGTTGGTGGGTTCGAAGAACTCATTATTTGAGTTCGTTTTAAGTGATTAGTAGACTTTGTCATGTGTTGGATATTGGCGGATTTTCATAGCTCATTATTTGATGAGTTCGTTATAAGTGATTAGAAGATTTTGTCGTGTCTTGGATGTTGGTGGGTTCTAAGAACTCATTAATTGTGTTCGTTGTAAGTGATTAGAAGATTTTGTCATGTCTTGGATATTGGCAGGTTCTAAGAACCCATTAACTCTTAGACTTAAACAACAAAATCCAAGACACAGCAAAATCTTTTAATTGCTAATAACAAACTCTAGAACTCATTATTTGAGTTTGTTATAAGTGATTAGAAGATTTCGACGTGTATTGGATATTGATAGATTCTAAGAACGCATTGTTTGAGTTCATTATAAGTGATGAAAAGATTTTGTTGTGTTTTGGATATTGGCGGGTTCAAGAACTCATCAACTCCCAAACATTAAACAACAAAATCCTAGACACAACAAAATCTTTTAATTACTTGTAATGAATTCAAATACATAACAAAATCTTTTAATTACTCATAACGAACTCAAATGGAGTTCGTTATAAGTAATTAAACGATTTTAATAAAGTTATCGTTTCCTATGAAAAAAAAATAAGTAATTAAAAGATTTGTTGTGTCCTAATTTTGTTGTTTAATGTCTGGGAGTACATTCGCCTTTAGAGGTTTGAATTATGATTTTTGTGTATTGTTAACGTAGGAGCAAAGTTATTCCAAGCTGTAGATGAATAAGGGAGTGGCTTTTCTTTTGTGAACTACTGTACCATTGTAAAGAAAGAAGTGGAACATGTACAGAATGGACACTGACTGGTGGGCTAGGTATGTGGTTTTTCTTTTCTATGTACGGAATGTCTATTGTACCGTGCATGATAATTGATAAATACTGAAGTATTGTGCTTCTGTGTATGTATTTAGATTGAACAGTTTGTCTATTTTTCTTACATAATACTATATTTGGCAGCGACATTACTCATATGGGATGTATACCTGTATGTATTCATGGGGTTTTTCTGTTGTATAGGTCTGTATAGATTTGAGACAATTGGCATCCTCCATTGGATTGAAATCTGAGGGTTCGAAGAAATCAACATTTTAAAAACAAATAATAAAAAAATTGAAATGAACTTGTGGATCCTCATATAACAGCTACCTGTAGCCACGCAAAAGCTTGTGTAGCATGGCCTGTATTTATTTGTAAGACAGAGATAAGAGCTTCGCTGCTTGTACAAGTGTCTGTTTACTCCCCTTTGTGTCCTATTAGGGGTGGTGAGTGATTAGTGTATTGCTACTTCTGCCTAATAGCTTAGAGGCACCTGTGAATATTTTTACTTGTTTGAGTGGGTTCATTTAACCCCCACTTCTTTTTTATAATAAACAAAGCGCACTGGTATAATTGGACAAAAAAGGGTGTAAAGTTGGGTTTTGTCTACTCTTCTAACTAAGCCTGTGATTTGTTAGATGAGCTATTTTATTAATGCTGGATGCAGTCTAACAAAAAATTAATATAATGTGACTTAGTGGATGCATTTTGAAGTGTTGGGAATTTAACCTCTAATCCAGTTATATGTTCATAGATCTGTTAGTGAGCTAATATTTTCCTTAAATGAGAGCATTTTGGTTTCTTTGCCTTATTTGGTCCATGGATGATTTATAGGTTGTCTGATATTTGATGTGTTTTTTTCTACATTTCTTCAACCTGTGTATCTCTGAAACATTTTGATTGATAGATTATGACCTATTTGTGATTTCAAGTATCCTGACTGTTTGCTATGTCCAGGGTTTGCCAATTTACTTCAACTGCGTTGTTTCTCTGAGACTGGTGGAAGGGTAGAGTAGAGTTGTTAAATATCTTTATTTTTGAACCCTTGGATTTAACCTTTTTGATAGTGATTGATCTAGTAGGTAGAAATAGAAATGGATGCAAAGCTCGCAAAGGTATTGGATAGTAGCCGTAGAGTCGTGCTCGGCTTGAAGAGAAAGCGAGCACCGCGGCATGCAACGTATCTTGCTGGAGCTTCCCGCACTGAGTTACAACAGAAGCGAAGGAAATTAGATGGTTGCTTGAGTAAATTCCCGAGAGAGTGTCGTTCAAGAGGATCCTTACTCCGTTGTTATTCAAATTTTATGAAAACCGGGATCCCACAACGTTTGATGTTTCATGAGAATGGTGAATGGACTGATTTTCCTCAGAATGCCATTGCCTTGGTGAAGAAAGATCTTCAAGTGAAGAAGCCATTTGTTGAAGTTGAGTGTGATGGTCAACGTTTTGTTCTTGATTTCTTGCATATGTTTCGACTGGAGCTGAAGACAGGTGCACAACAACCTATTGCCTGGATTGATGAAGCAGGTACTTGCTTCTTTCCAGAAACCTATTCTGATGGTAATGAATTAAATGACTGCTGCCAAAGTAAATGTGGGAAAGATCAGGAGCACATGGTTAGAGAGTCTTATGGGCCTCATGAGATCAAGCTGCAGCTTGAAATAGACATAGCTGGACTGGATCAGTCTAAGTTGAAAGAATGCAGCGGGGAGTCAAATGGTTTTGTTAAGCAGATTCAAGTTAGCTCAAAAACCTGCCAGCAACCAGTATGTTGTGGAAGTTGAGGATAGCTGCAATAGGAAACTTGATGGGAAAGTGGTTGAAAATACTGATGAAAATCAACATACTAAGCCCAGCAGGGTCACTGGGTCTGAATTTGTTGATGAGGAGCCAGATACTAATGCTGTGCGCGAGATTTTTGTCAAGGGTATGAGCCCTTTTGGTGGTGTGGGCATAGTTGATATACTTCGCTGTTCTAGTGCTTCAATGTTAGCTCGCTTTGAGCTTTTCCAAAAGCAGCTAGAAATTACAAAAAAGTATCGTGGTGATGCAAATGTGCGATATGCTTGGCTTGCTTCTTCTAAAGTAGCATTGTCCACGATCATGATGTATGGGCTTGGGCATTGTGGAACATCCATGACCAAGTCTGCCTATGGCATTGGTGTTCACCTAACTGTGTCACCTAACACCAGGTTTGAGCTTTTCTTATTGATTACTCAATTTATATAATATATGTACAGACTTCTTTAATATATGATAAGAACTTTGTGCTTAACAAGAAAAGCGTTGTTTTAGTTACTGTTGTCATTGTCCTATCATTTCTATTTTTATTTATGTATTGTTTATTTTTAGTTTATACTTGGGAATTATATGTAGTTTTTTTATTTGTTCACAGTGCAAGTTTTTGTGATGTTGACGAAAATGGAGTACGACACATGATATTTTGTCGTGTAATAATGGGAAATATGGAGCCATTGTGCCCCGGAACCAAACAATTTCATCCCAGTACCAAGGATCATGATAGTGGAGTTGATGACCTTCACAATCCAAAACATTTCATAGTATGGAGTATGAATATGAATACCCATATTTTTCCTGAATTTGTTGTTAGTTTCAAGGCCTCTCCCAGAGCTGAAGGTGATATATTACTCCTTTTAGAGCTTTCTGTTTGAGATGATAAATTCTTTTTTCTAACATTGAATTTCTACTTTGTATACATTTTACATTATGAGTGCTCCCAATCTACAATTGGTCTTGTGGTACACAGCAAGTTATTTGATTGTTGGAAACCAACAAATTAAACTCAACCTTCCAGTCTCTGTTGAAATTGAATCTCAAGGGTTGAAAGTTGTTATTTTAAGAAACCGGTCTGATACATGATTTGTAGAGATGTTTGCTCTTGGTCAGGCTTGTTTCCATTCAAGAGATCTGTCATCAGTCCTCCTATCGATTCAATGATTTAGTCGATACATGATTTGTAGAGATGTTTGCTCTTGGTCAGGCTTGTTTGGATTCAAGAGATTTATCATCAGTCCACCTATTGGTTCAATGATTTAGTCGGCAGTGTCTTCTGCAAATGCTGTATGAATATAATGAATTTCCTTCTTGTACAATTTTTAGTACTTGAGCACTCAGTAGTCTATTTTGTTTTTATAGGTAATTTGATCGGAAGTGAGAGTCAGCATCCTGTCTCAGGGATTACTACATCATCGCAAGGACCTCAGGACCCTTTGCGACTACAATCCTCTGCAGTTGATTTGGTGAGTCTCCCAAACTTAATTTATTCGGTATTGGCCTTCTTCTTTTGATGTGTTATTTTACATTATTATTGTACGTAAAACACTAAAATGAAGTGAAAAGTGTGCATCAGGAGTATAAGTTGTTCTGTGTTCTGTGTTCTGTGCAAAATGACTGTTGATTGCAGTGTGAATATGCTTCTTGCTGGACCAAGTATTCATGAGAAATTGATTGTAAAAAAATCATTTGAGGGTTGGTGAATTCGGTATTGCAAAATGTTTGATATAATTAATGCCTTTAAACGAAGGAGGAAAGCAAAATCTTAAACCATCATGGCACCATCAGCTTAAGGGCATCAAGTCAGAACTACCGCTTTTACTTATGCTATGTTAGTTTGTCATGAATGAATTGAATATTGGAGAAGTGTTGTTGCTATGCAATAAAGTAGAATAATCAATCACGAATTATTAAAGGTCTGTAATGAATGCTATCAGCAGGGCTACTGCATATTAACTTAATGACTTTGTATAGCTACATGAATTGTTTTAAATTATTATGCCAGGTAGTTCCTTCTAGTCATCCATAGTGTTCATCTGGTGTTTTACACTTTTATTGTTTATCAAGATCACTTAATTTATGAGTAATGAAGAACTTATTTGAAGATGCATCAATTCAAATGTGGGTTTTCGTATTTATTATCCATACTATGAGCTTATTTGGAGCTTTCTGTGTATTTGTTTTAGGGGAGTTTTAGTCATCCAAATTCTGATTCTGGAGGATCTCAGGGAAAAGCTCCTAGTTCAACTTCAAGCTCTGCAAGGGTGCCCAGATCTCCCTGGATGCCATTTACTATGTTGTTTGCTGCTATTTCGAATAAAATTCGGTCTGAAGACATGGATGTTATTACCAATTATTATGAACGCTTAAAGGTAAGTTGGATGATACTTTTTGTTATCAAACTTATGCTTCATAGGAATGATTTTTTTTTTTTTTTTTTTTTTTTAATATTTTCCCCTCTTACCTCTCACACCCTATCTCCCTTTTTTGGATATTATCAGGCAAAACAGATTAATCGAGATGAATTTGTGACAAAGTTGAGGTTGATAGTAGGAGATGTTTTGTTGAAGTCCACAATAACAGCTCTTCAGTGTAAGGTATGATTTGTATTCTGCTGCAATTTAGTTGGCATGCAAATTCTTTTGGCTGGTCCTGGCTTCAGTATTGTAAACACCTGGACGATGATTCATCAACTTTCTACAGGGCTTTTGTATAATAAATAAACTAAGCAACAAGAAAGTATAAATATTAAACTGAATAATTCACTGGCAAATCATTAATTTTTTGAGAAGGAAACCACCCTGAAAGATATATTGACGCTTATGAGTTAAGTCCTTCAGTAGTTTTGCCGTGCTGGAAACTGTAGCATTGCATCAACTTCTAAAATCTCTTTGCCCATTAATGAGGAATTAAAGAAGTAAAACAACTGCAAGGAAGTTCTTAGGATGCTTGGATGTTCATTCACCAATGTCTCGTTGAAATTTATTCAAAGGCTTTTTATCCTCTTGGTCTTTTATAAGTGTTCTGCAAGAGTGAGTGGATTTCTAATGTATGTTGTTGCTCATTGATGCAATCAACATGGGGTGCTGTGGTGTGAACTGTGAATAGGGTATGCAATAGGCTGTTTGCTCCAGAAGACAGTTTAGTGAATGTAGGTTTTTGAAGCTCGAGTACAGGCAAGAATACTGCCTCCTTTTGCTTGTGTTAGGCTTTTGATGTGTTCTGGCCAATGCTTGTATTTAAATTGTTGAAGTTTATGATTTTGAACCTTCTACAGTGGCTAGCCAAAAAAATATTGAAAGATGAAACAATAAGAATTTCGGTAATCTTTCATCAAGGATGAAGTTGGTACCCTTTGTTGTTCAAATGCTCCAGCACAGAAAATTGCCTTGACGTTCTTGTTACTTTTTGGACTGCTTTGTCTAACTTAAACTTGCAATATGTGAAGTTGTGCATATTTTTTGCTTTTGTCTACTTTTTGGCTGAGGCTTGGTCTGTAGTGCCAGAGGGAGACACAATTGCCTTTCTGTTTTTTCTTCTTCTTTTTGGATTAACTGGGAACTACAATGACCCTTGACAGGGGGAAGAGTTTCTTGTAAAGTTATCTTTATGAGGATGTCTCTGATACCCAAAAACTACTCTAATATCTCTACGTTAACACTGTTGATAGGTTACTTTTCTTCGCAGATGTATTTACATTATCTATATTAAGACTGGTGGCTGTGCATCACACTTATATGCCAATAATTACTTATCCTTGAATGTTAGATTATGGTACAAGTCTATGTAACTTAAAGTTTCTTATAGTTTGGGGTAGATAGCATGTTGGGCCTGTGCATATGTCATTAATTGTATTATGCCAAAAAGGCAATTTGTCATTGTTTATTAGGTAAATGACTCTTATTTGTTGTAAAATAACTGATCTGAATGGAGACATCTAGACATACTTCTAGTAGAATATCATGTTTTACTACTAATTTCATTTTCCGAAGGCAGGATCATCCTCTCCAAGTGCTGGATGTGCAAAAAGTAGTGATCTTGTCTGGTTCAGTATCCTCACAATTTTGACTTCGTGATTCATATTTTGATTGCAATTTGCAGATACCAGCAAAGCATGAAGTGGAAGAGATGAAGCAGAATGTAGAAGGCTTGCCTGAACTGCAGTTGACCTTAGGACCATCTGCCGGGATGTGAGAGCTGCTGCTTTTGCAAGTCAAATGAAGTTTAGGTATTGGAAAGCAAGATAATGTTTGAAATTGTGCGGAAGTTTGTAATGCGTCGACATGAAGTGAAGTCAGTCTGTTGACGGACTGTAGGATTTAGTTCTTTCTTTTTTTCTTTTTTTTTTTTTTTTTTTTTTTTTTTTTTTTTAATTTCTAGTAGTTTATTTAGTTA
This sequence comes from Nephelium lappaceum, assembly GCA_021234005.1. Lineage (NCBI taxonomy): Eukaryota > Viridiplantae > Streptophyta > Magnoliopsida > Sapindales > Sapindaceae > Nephelium > Nephelium lappaceum. The sequence continues at coordinate 8,079,068 of CM038004.1, forward strand.
TATTTTGTTTGTTAATCTAGAATAATTTGACTTGTTGGAACTGAAACTTATGGTTTTTATCGCTTCAGCTTTCACAGTGTTGATCAAACCTATATAAATTGTTTCCCTGTCCAAATAATAGCCAGATTGCATGTGGAAGGTGCCTACTTGTTTGTCATGATGTTCACAGTAGTTTCAGTTACGTTTCTGAGGATTATATTGTTTTAATTCTCGAAAGTGTGATTTGAGGGTTGTAAAATTTTGAGATCCAAATTTAGATGAAAGTTCTACTTGGGTTTTATGTTGGTGTTCCTTGGTTTGAGAGGTCAATTGGTAATTCACAAATTTGGGCGGATGTGATGTAAGTTATTGGAGCAAGAGCTTGCGCCTTTTGCCGAGGTAATTTGTGCGAGCAAATATAATTTGATCTCCATCATGGACCTGGCAAAGTGCACTAATTCAACTCAATCCGATTTGTACAAATGATTGATGCGTTTTTGTTTGTGTATTTTTATTCAGTGAAAATGTCTTAAAATGGCTAACAAATTGAGTTTCCTTATTTCAAAATTTCAATCACAGAAGCCTAGTTAATGGACAAAACTACCCTTTGACCATCTTAAACGAGATTGGCAGGTTTAATTGAAGCTGGTTCCAACTGGAACCCCCTCCTGTTATCTGTTGTCTCTCTCTCATAGATATCGTCTCCTTTAAAAGCTAATTGATTTCGACGTCATCCAGTGTCCTTACATCAACATCTGACATTATCTAGCTCATATCACGTTGACCTTTATCCAGCAGAGGTAACTTCTTTATCTACGTTACTGGTATTGTGATGAATTTAAATATTGTTTCGAAATGGCTTGTTTGGGATTAGGTGTGATGGGTACGGTGACTTCGTGGTATGAAACAAGTTGCAATGCTAGAAATTGGTACTAAGCTAATAGAGACAACCGAGCAGTGTTAGTCATACAGTTAACAGACGGGCCAAGGTATGTAGTGCCTTGAGTAACGGCAGCATTATACAATGCTGTAACAGCTAACTGTTACGGCATCATATCATGCTGTGAGTAATGGCAACTTTTTATGCTGGTCATGAATAATGCTGTGAATGCAGTTGATCACGACATTGTATAATGCCGTAACAGCAACTTCACTTACACCACTCTATAATGCTGCAAGGCCAACATGGTTGCTGTGACTTGACACATTTTAGAATGGATTTGCAAGTACTCTACACATGTATTAACAGAACTTTTGTAGCTTCGTTTGCAAATATGGATGAATAATTTTTCATGGTTTTATTAAGCAACTGTTAAGTCTAATTATAGGCGTCATAATACTCCCCTTATTGCAGATCATCTTGATGCACTATTAGCATTGAGTTGTGGAATTCTTGCACAAGGATAAACGAAGTTGAAGAAAATCATTTCGACCTGAACTTTGATAATTACCAACAGATGAGCAGACACATTCAGCAGATAATTTGTTCTTTTAATGCACGTTGATTAATGCTACACTGTACTGGGAGATGCAGCGGCTCCAGTTGAGGGATCCCACCCTGGAGGTTTGATGTTGGGCCAATCACCACGACATCCTAACCTTATATAGAGGCTCTTCTTACCTTCAGAACACAAAAGATAAGACTGTCAATGTCACACAAGTAAAAGTTTATCAAGACATCAAGAAATAGGGGGCACATCCCATGAACACAAGAGAGGTAGCACAACCTAAGTTATAAATTCTATAAGCATCATGAAATCTAAAAGGGTCAGGAGCATATGTCAATGATAGCCATGCATGAAGTGTGTTATCGACAATCTTTGAATTCTCCTCCCCTAAAAGCCCGCCCCACTATTCCACTTCCATTATTTGCAGCACATGACGAGAAATCCCTTTCCTTGCAACTCCACTCATTACTTTTCCAAACTCTGCAACGTGTAGAGAGCTTCCTGTAGATCATGAGCCATATTATCCCAAACAAATGAACTATAGAGGAGTACATTTAGTGACATGTTAACCGAGTAAGAATTTTTTTTTTTTTTAATTGTTTCGTTTCCCTATATTCCCAACACCTGTTAAATGTGACACACCCAAATAACAACAAACCATGATCTGTATATAATTGCAGTAAGGACGCATTCTGAGACCACTGTCCAAACAAAAATATCATGACCAGAGCAAAGACTTATTCTTCCCTTCAATGTGTGATAACAAAAATTGACAAGGTCCTAAAGCTCTTGCTACTCCATTTCTAACTGTCTTTAATCCAAACATTAAATGCATGTATCACTTTTGATATATATTTATTTTTTATGGTTAATTAAGGTTTAGTGACACCAATATAATCAGAGTGAAGCAGAAAAATCAAGATCAGTAAAAGAAGAGAAGCCATAAGAGTACTGAATCTTTTAACTTAGCACAATTTCGTTGCCAGATAAGTATCTTCATAAGTGATTTTATTATTGTTTACTCATTTTTGTCCAAACAAAAGCATTTTTCAGCTTTATTCAATTAATAGCATTTCCTTGTACTGTCAAGGTGCATTCAAGAGAACTTATACTAGTCCCCACCACCTCCCGTGTATCAAGTGGTGCCATATTGCAAGAAATTAGATGGTTAACATGATGGAATGATATAACTTTTTATGTTGGATATCATAAAATACAATTTCTTGAGTGAATTCATGAGAGCTTCAATAGATGAAAGGAATATTGGAATTGCTTTTCCAATTTATAATTCAAATAAAAGGAAACTATATATATAAATGAACAAGCAATCAGTTAGATGGATTCTGTTCTAGACAAGTAGCTGGATGACACGACTATAAATATCTCACAATTTATGAAGGTATTCAATGCTTCAATAAACTATTCATTAAAGCTGGTTTCGATGAAAGTCAATAGTAAGCGGAAACGTTTATTATGGACAGTGTGATGCATATGCCTTCTTCAGCTTAATTGATCGGTTTCTTATTTAAAATACTATTGTCCACCACTAGGTAACAATCCATTTTGAGGGTAAATTTTTTTTCCTGGCATGACCCTTATTTTCCAATCCATCAGAAAAGATGCAAATGCATCACTTTTGCCATCGGAATTGGTAGCCAAGAGCCTCCTTTTCCAGGAGACTGGCAAATCAGATGATTTATATATCAATATATTCAAGTTATAGTCAATTGTATAATAGGTAAGACAGATGTGAAACCTCTAAAAATCACAGATATTGCGGGCATATTTTGTTTTCCCAAAACTTCAGCACAAAAATGCACTTTATTTATCCTCCATTTGGTCTTCTTTTGTCAAAGTAATTAGTTTGAAGATGTAGTCAAGTTGCTTGAAAACCTAGCATCGATTTTGCAACCTCAACTTATGTCTACTGAGCTCATCTGGGTCCTAGTGAAGCATGAAGCAAAGAAAAGTATAGACTTCCATAATGTGATGAATCAATACCTGGAAGTTTCTTGTCTGACAGAATTAATTGTTTGAGGGCACTCAAGGATGCCTGAGCTACACTTTTGACATGATCAGCATCCCAACCCTGCAGCTTGACAACTACGTCTGCATTTGAATAGCATAAATTGCCATCTTGAACATGCCTTCTGGCCTCCTCCTTAGCTGAATCCTCATCTGCATTGAATAGCTAAAATCAACTGCAAATAGTTAAATACAAATAACTAAATGAACAAGAACACAGTTTCATTTTATGGGAACCTCCAACCTGATGTTTTAAAATCCACAACGGGACATACATTATAGTTTAAGATCAAACACTAAAATACCATGTTGCTAGTATTTTGGAAGCAAAAAATTGTATGACAGATGATTGAGACAAATCTTGTTGGTGATTTTCATTTGCTCTCAAATTATCTTACTCTAACAAAAATATTTTATATTGTTGTGCCTGATATTAGCGAAGCAATTAGAATGATAATGTCTCTTTGGTGAAACTTATGGTAGCAGAGAAGTTCTGTATACTAGCAGCAAACTACATGTGACATCTGATTTGAGAAGACATGATTATTTCAACCGGGATTTTGTATATCTTGTATAAATGCGGCAGCTATGCCGGCAATGAATCACAGAATTCAACAGGAATATCTATTTACCATGTAAGGTCTCCCATACGGGCCTGTAACCAAGATATACAATTAGCAAGCTATTAAGTGATGTACCCCGTTAATAAGGATTTGACCAACCTAACACCAAACAGTGGAGTGGATCTTTAAACTGCGATTGCCTTAACTTGCTCAATTGTAAGTTTGCTGGTTCTAGAAAGGCTGGAACAACTTCTAAATGATACATACTTACAGAATGACAAATACAAGGGGTTACTTATCTAAGTGAAGCACATAGTCAAAGCAAGTTACCCATGGCTTCAGTCTGTGATAGCCAGACAGTGAATCCTGCATAAAGATGCCGCCATCCATCAGCCCTTGCAGCAGCCCCCTTCTGTCCTCCTAATGTTGCTACAACCGCCCTAACATGACTGCCAAACCAACAAAGTACAAATTAAGAAAAAGATATTCTTATTTATTAACTTCACAATAAAAAATCTAAAGGGTTATTTATGCCACAGATCTTACCTGCTTAGGCTTTCCAATATAGCACATTCTCCTTTTGCCACAGAATCTGAGCCTTCAGCAAGCATCCCTGGAATTGACTACACTTGTTAAAGCACTGCAAGGTGGGTAATAAAGTCACTTGAAGTATTCAGCCAGCTGTTTTTCTTAGCATTATTGATTTATTGTTTCTCAGGATTCAATTGGTCATAAATGAATATGAGAAATGTTACAGCAGATGTTGAATCTTAGTTACGCACAATGTTGAGCCGATGAAACATACAAGACAAACTGGTGAAACAAAAATATGATATTAACCAAATTACAAAGCTAGAGCAGTTTAGAGGTTAAGTACAGGACTCAGAATGCCAAAATAAGATTATTAACAAATACAAAATATGATACATAAACTGAAAAAACAACTTAAACTAGGTTGCATCAGAAAATTTATGAGATCTGAAAAGATTTACTGAATGAGAGAAACAACTTTAATAACAAGTAGTAGCATTTTCTTGCAACTTAATGCTGTCAACCATAATCCATGGATAATCTCTCCCTGTATTTCCACAAGAAAAGGTCAACTAAGAAATACAGACTCATTTGCCAGATATCCTGGTCATTAACTAATTGACCTTTCGGCATGATAATTCTGCAACTTGCCTAGCATTCTTACTAATATTTAGAACGAAATTTTTGCACTAGGTATTTGTTTTATTAACATATAAAAGCGGACGCCTTTAGAATGTATCTATGTGCACTCAAATGCATGCTATAGAGAAGGAGAGAGGGTTTTCGAAACTATTTAACCGAATTCCTAGCCCACGGCAGATAGAGAAGAAGGTTAGATGAGAGTCCAACAGCATTCAGAAAACCAAAAACTTACATGAATCTACAGTTTGCTTGGCAGATGTTTCGAGCAACTCTTTTGTACTGAGTGGTGTATAGCTGAGAAACAATATTAATCAAATAAAACATTCAGTAAAGAACAAGTATATTAGACTACAGGCAGAGCCTATCAAATCTTGCAACCAATTAGTTATCCAAAAATATAACTGTGACACTTAAAAGAGTCACACAAGTAACTAAATTTAGTAAATCCAGAAAGTAAAGAACAGTACAACATGGATATGAATGCCTACAAACACAATGATTGTAGTAGGAAATGGAACAGCTTGAGAGGGACAATCCATTCAATGCAGGTAAGTATTTAAGGATTGGATACGGTTCCACAATGTGCCAACCTTTGGATTCATATTAAAAAAAAAAAAAAAAAAAATTGAAGTTGTGCCTAGTGCTATCACCAACAGCATATCAGATTAGGCAGGAGCTACTTAGGGAAACAAGTATAGACAAATAAGTGAACTGGGAACAATCATTAACATCACTTGTAAAACAAAACCAGTAGAAACCAAAGTTAATAAGTCAAAAGAAAGAAAGATAGGTGCATATATACCCAAGACCAACTGCAAGTTGACGAGCCACTGTGTCATTGATTTCAGTTGAATCCCCAACAAGGTAGATTGAAGTTCCCTTAAGAAGTTGCATAGAAGCAGCAGTCAAGGACTCCCATGACTCCACAATGTCAGGCCATTTCAATTCTGGGTCCTGCTTCTTCAAGTTTATAACCAGTTGATTATCATCTATATACCTGCTGAAAAAAAAAAAAAAAAATACACAAGACCTCCACTTTTATATCAAACACCAACAAACCAATTAAAAAAGATGTTTAATGTTTACAAACCATATTGTTTCAGATGGCTTAATTTTATCAAAGAGGTGATTGGTTTGTATAAGTGTGAGAGGAGAACCAGAGCGGTTTAATCTGACAGTCAAAGAGGTGGCATCAGTATCAACAAACACATGCTTGGAACTCTGAATGTCTTTCTCCCCTAATTGTAACCTTAACTCAATCTCAGAGGATTCATCAGAAAACTGCATTATATGTCAAAGGGACCCATTTTAAGATAGACAAGAAAGATAAAAGAAATCACGAATGTTGGTTGAGTACCACCTCGTACTGGCTGGCAGTGGGAGAGATGGAAGAGGAGACGCTGTTGTTGCAGGAGAGACGCCGGTTGAGTCTCCTGTTGTTGAATGGAATGGAAGGCTTGAAATTGGAAAAAGTCTTGTTTGAGAGGGAGAAGTCACAGGTTTTTGAGGCAAAGAACAAGCAGAGGTAAGAACAAGCTGTAGTTGCCATTTCTTCACCAAGGAATGGATGGGATAAGACATAACATTAACATAACATAACATAGGAGGCTGTTTCTTGCTTTTTTCGTCCTAAGATAAGCCATATCTCTCTCTCTCTCTCTCTCTCTTTATAAAATCATGTGAAATTGTACTGAAAAATGGTTGAGTCTTAAAAATGTAATCGAAAATTTAGTAAGAGTTTCTCTGGCACTTTCAATTATAATTATCAGATAAAGAAAATAGTTTGCTACAGTTCATAAATGCTATATGTTGTTAAAAATAAAAAAAATTATTTCAGTTTTTTTATACTACATTTAAAATTTTTGATTGTTTCGGTGCTAGAATAAAATAGATGCCTAAAAAGAAACTAAAGCAACCCCTGTTGTTGGAGGGGAGGGATCTATCTCTTCTCTCTTCTTTGTAATATTATTGAAAACAATAAGACTTGAATCCTTATGAATATATATGGGTACGAGAAGATCGTTTACAAGCACTCTATGAATAATAATATGGTAAAAAAGCGATGTTATTGATAATCCACCGTATATTATTCTGACACTCCTTTATTATTATTATTATTTATTTTTTTTGTTAATGATAATTTTAACCTATATTAAAATTATTAAGGACGACAAAAGTCCTAAGACACTAAGAACATTTTTTTTGTTTTTTTTGTTTTTTAAGAATTCAACCTTATTCTTTTACTCTTTTACAATTACAAACCCTAAAACATCTCTTTTTCCTATCAATATTTTGAAGTTCTCTTTCATTCTAATTTGAATGTGTCGTTTTAAGATAAAAAAAATATGATAAATGTATTTAAATTAAGAACTTGAAAAGTTCTTGTGTATTTGTGTGCTTGTATATTGATAACATGGTAATAATGGGAACAAGTAAGGATGCAATATATTCAACAAAAAAGATGTTAAGTTCTAATTTTGGCATGAAAGACATGGGTCAAGCTGAAGTCATTTTAGGAATTCAAATCAAACGGAAAAATATTGGATACATCCTTAGTCTATTATGTAGAAAATATATTAAAGAGATTTGATCAACTTGATTGCAAATTTGTTGTGACTCCTTTTAATGCAAATTACAAGCCAAAGGAAAATAAAAGAGATGCAATTTCTTAATTGGAATATTCTCATCAAATCACTGGCAACTTATTATATTTGATAAATTTTACTAAGCCAGAAATTGGTTATTTAGTAATCAGACATACTAGTTATACAAGCAGTCCTGGTCAAGATCATTGAGAAACTTTGATCAGAGTTAGGACAACATATCCACAAGAACTAGAATGTTATAATGATGCTAGCTTAGAAACCAAGTGTATTAGTGGATATATCTTTACATTAAGTGGAGATCTAGTTTAATGGAAGTCTTCCAAGCAGACATGTATAGCAAGTTCTAAAATAAAATCCAAATTTATGGCACTTGATAAAGCTGTTGAAGAGCCAGAATGGCAATTAAATTTCTTAAAGGACATTCTAGTTTGCCCTAAGCTTGTAATAGTAATTTGTGTACATTGTGATTAGGGGTGGACATGGGTTGGCTTGGCTTGGGTTTAATTTTACCAAAATCAAATCATTAACTAATCGGCTTAGTAATTACAGCCCAAACTAAACCAATCATAAGGTAAAACCGAACCAATGAAAATTGGTTTGGTTGGATGTAAGATTCAACTAAAATAGCTTCAACTTCAAGTTTTCAAGTTGTTTCATTAATTTTTCTTTATGCCATCATTAATATATGATAGTAAAATTGTGTTTCGAGAATTGGATATCCTACAATTCTTTGATGCACAATAAAAATAATGGGTAGGCTTACTTATGAGAAAGTACTATGATGCTATTATAATAACAACCCTAAGTATAAAGGCAATATTATGATATATATCACAATTTTAATAGCATGACAATATATATTATGTAGGATATAATTATATGTTAATATACATCTAAGTTCTAAATGATAGAAAATAAAGTATTTGTACATAGCTACAAGTCATATGAAGGATAAATTATGAATTGATCATGACGAACCTTATTCAAACTATTAAATCTATAAATTAAAATAAATTCTAAAAGCAAAGAAAATAATAAAAACAATTAATAAAATAAAATTCAACCAACAGAGAATTAAGTCTAGGATTACAACTTCACCCTACCAATTCACTCATCCTATATTTCTACTATTATTAATTTATTTCGATCACATGATTGATTGAACACTATCGAACGGTCAAGTGAACTTACCTAAATTAGTTAATTAACTATGTGTCTATGACGATTAACCAACCTAAGCACATTAAACATTTAATTACTCATAATGACCACACAAACCACATAGGTATATGTCTATCTTATACAATTCACGTAATCTTATTTCAGATCTAAACATGTGAATATCTCAAGTGCACTCACAGTTATCAAATCATCTAAATTAGTGATCAGTTAATTTAAAACATTAAGAACAAAATAGAATGGAACACGATAATGAAAATTTAATTAAAAACAATTTTATATAGGTGACTTCATGGGTTAGGGTTACATTATAACCCTAGATCTCGAATCTAGGTCATCATCTTATTACAATTGAAAATACCAAAACAAGAATCAAACAACATAATTTCAATGAAAAAGAGAAAGAAAATCTTATTGAATATGAGAGATCCCTCTCATTTTTAAGGCCGAAATCGTCTTCTCCAATTTGAATCTCCTTCACTTCTTACTATTGAATATCTGTTGAATTTCTTGCTCTTCCAAAGTTGATGATGGTGTGAAGCGCGGTTGCTTGTAACTCTCTAAGGCTATAGCAGATCTGCTAAGAATGGGTTCAAGAGGGCTATTATAATGGTAGTGTTTGAGTTTGATGGGGGGTTCTTACTTCTGGGTTTTTGTGTGTGTGTTTTATTTTTTTCCTAAATGATGTCAAATGAGTTGAAGAAGTCTGGGATGAATCATTTTTAATTTTTAATTTTTTCAACAATTGTTTTTTATTTTTTTTTTAAATTTTGCTTAAGGGTATTTTAATATATATACAGTTTTCATCATGTGTGACCGATTGTTAAACAGTCATAGAGACTAAATTATTGATGAATTTTTATGCATTAGGAATGATGGATGTTCAAAACGCATAACTAAGTTAAAAAGTAATATTTTATCAAATGTTAGAAATTAAATTGAAATTTTTCCAAAAAATTGAAAGATAAATTTTATTTTAATCTCTGTGTTATTAGTAAAGTGAAAAATACTAAAAATGCCTGCAATAAAATTATAAATTCGTTTATATCCATCAATTTTAAAAAATTCATTTTTAATCTTTCAAAATTAAAGTTTATACCTACTTTATCTAAATTATCATTGTCTATCTTGTTCTCCTTTTTCATTGTTTATGCTATGAGATTTTTTTACTTCATTTATTAATTGTTTCAGTTTTGTTGAGATATTTTAAGGTTTTCTTTTTTATGATTTTTCAAGTTTTTTTTTTCTAATTTTGGATATTGGTTATTGATGTTATTAGATTTAGTTAAATTTGGTTTGATTTATCTTGAAAATAGAGATTTTTGATGAGATACGATATCGAAAACAACGATTGGGTTATGTGGGATCATAAAACCAAGTACCAAATTATGTGCGATCACAAAACTTAATACCAAGTTATGTACGACCATAAAACTCGATATCAAAATTTATCGTCCCATAAAATTAATCGGATTTTATGACCCCATAAAACTCAATACTAAGTTATGTGGGGCCACAAAACCCTAGTGTCGAGTTTTATGGTTTTACAAAATTCGGTACTGAGTTTAAATTTTGTGTTTTTAAATTTTAATTTAAGAGTAGTTTGATAAATTTAGATTTAGAATAAAAATAATTTATTTGAGAGATTATAAATAAATTTTTTTAAAAAAAGATAAAAACAAATTTTTTCTTTTATTTTTGAATAAAAGTGAAATTTTAGAGCTATGTATTACAAAATGATCCAAACATCCCTCAAGCTTCCTAAATAGATCAATTTATTCCATCAAACCATAAATTTAACAGTCAAAGTTATGGAAAATATAAAATATCAATTTTGCCCTTATTATTAAATTAAGTAAAAAATATATAAAAAATTAAAATATCTTAAAAATGTAATTTTGATCTTCACTGCCTATATCAAATGATGAATAAAACAAACAAAATAAAATTTAAAATAAAAATAAAATTTAAAAAATCTTTATTATCTATCCTTTAGGATAGATAATGGAGAATAAAAACAACAAAATAAAATTAAAAAAATTAATAAAAAAATCTGCTAGAGATCCATCTTCCTACCAAATTGTTGCCAATCTAGTTAGGCATCAAATTGGTAATGATTTGGCCTTTAACCAAATCATGGAGATCGGGTTAAATGTAAAAATATAAAATATCAAATTTACCTTTATTATTAAATTAAATAAAAATACATTTAAAAAATTAAAGCACCTTTAAAATATAATTTTAATCTCTTGAGGTGAATGACGAAGAACAAAACAAATAAGATAAAATCTAAAAAAGAAATAAATAAAAAATAAAAAATCCACACTATCTATCTCAAAAGATAAATAATGGAGAGTAAAACTAACAAAATAAAATTACAAAATTACCAGATCTTTGTCAATCTAGTTGGACATCAGATCGGCGGTGATCTGATCTCTAACCAGATCATGGAGATCGGGTTCATAAGTAGATTATCATGATCTAGTCATGATTTGATAAAAATAAAGACTAGATCGACGACAATATGGTTGGAATTTTTTTAATTTTTTTTTTTCAAATGTTATATGATATTTGCATTTTTATTTTTTAAGTTTAATTTAATTATGTTTGATTTCCACTATTCCTCTCAAAGATGATCGGTAGAGATATTTTCTATTTTAATTTCCTATATGTTTTAATTACTTTCTATCTCCACCATCCATCTTATCTTTTTTATTTTTATTTTGTATTAATTTTTTTATTATTTAATTACTTTTAATTCTAATCATACACGTATACATGTCGTCCTTTATTTATTTATTTATTACATTTATATTTGAATTACTTTTACTCCTGATCATAAACATGCCATCATCTTGATGCTCATTTGTAAATTTCAAAGTTGCCCCTTTAAACCAAGATCAACGCGTGACAGCAAACAAACAAACAGAGACTAATTAGAACTGTTTTAGAAATTTTAGGAGTTATTAAGAAGGCTTGTAATCATAGTTAAAAATTGAAAATTTTTTCTATGGAGGCTGCTTTCAGGAATAAAGATGCTCCTCCGTTAATTCTAGAATTGTCCCGGGATGTCTCCTGCTCTCCTCCAGCTATTAGATGTAGGTTTTTTTCTATATATTTATTTTATTTTCACTTGTGTTTAGTTTGTAAAAATTCAAAAAATAAATGGTTAAAAATAATAATATCTTTTAATTAAAATATTAATAATTTAATTTAAGAATAATATTGAAATTTTAAAAATATATAAAGGTTGTACATACGGTAAGGGTGCAAATATAGCCAATCAATACAAATATGTGTTTTTACTTTGTTGTTTCTTCCATCCAATGATGGGCTTTTACATACATCGGGTTGGTCTCATAAGAAGTGAAAATTTTCAGTGGGTAAAACATTCTTAAGGTTTGTTAACTTGGCCCACAACACATACGAGTGGATCACTTTACTCTAATGGGCTCAGAATATGAACAAGCAAAGATATGGGTCATCTACAAGTAATACCATACCCAAATCAAAGTTTTGTTCTGGAAGAACCCATAAATAGTTATTTTTTTTATATTTTCTAGGTTGTTTGATTGATTTTAGTGATGTTTTACCTTTTTAGATTGATACTGTTTTTCAATCTTCAATTTGGATAAAAACCTATGCATTTCCAAAAGAAATGCGGTAACATGAATATGTTAATAATACAAATTAGCTTTTTTAATTTTGAATCCTCATAACTTATCATATGTAAAATTAAATTTGTAAGTTCAACATTCATCAATTACTTTATTGTAATTCAAGAATTATTCTACCCTTAATTTATTTACTTTTCTCAACTCTAGATTGTAAATAAATAAATTACAAGATATTAAAGTCACAGTTTTAAGTTAACATAGTTAAAGTTAAATCAAGTTAAATTTTGAATTAGATTTAACTTTAACTTAAATTTTGACATAGATTTAATTTTAACATTCACCAATTCATTTCCTTCAATTCAAAGGCCCTCATCTACTTTAGATTTATTTACTCTTTAAATTATAAAAAAAAAAAATGGACGGTTAGATATTGAACTTACAATTTCAAATTAAACACTTAAGGTGATCCGGCTCATTTTGATGTTCCGTAGTTTTTGTTTTTCTTCTTTTTTGTTGTTGTTTTTTTTTTTTCCTAGATATGTAACACTGTTTATGTCTTGTATATTAGGAAAAATTCTCAATTTAGTCCCTAACTTAATATCAAACATCATTCTTATACTCATGATCCCGTTTTTAGTATTTGTCACCCCTAAAGTTTGATAACTTCATTAAATCCAGTATTCTATCAGTTGATTATTATTCAAATTTAACAATATGAGAGACATTTTAGTCATTTTAATTTATTAACTATCTTGTTGACACGTGCATGGTGGAGATGCAATGAAAAAACTAATAAAATAATTTTTTTTTTTTAAAATAACTATAGATCTCCACCATTCATCAAAGTTACGGTGGATAGTGGAGATTTAATAATAAAAAGATTATATTAAAAATTTAAACTAAAAAAAAATGGAAATATTTTATCACCACAGTAGATGGATGATGGATTTTTTTAAGAATTAAAATAAAAAACAAAAACTTTCAAAAAAATTATTCTTTAAAGTATTTTATTTATTAAAAAATTCAAATAAAATATTAAAACCTTGCAACAAAATTTAAATAAAATTTTTCTTATTCTTGTTGTTCAATAGTGTAAACCATATAAACTAGCCCTAAAGAACTGAGCATTTATTTGATTGACACCAAAAAATTGGATTGAGTTTTATTAGCGCATACTAGAATGAAAAGACAATAATATCCTTCATTAAAAAAATAATAAAAAATTTCTTCAATTAGTCATCTTCTCCAATTCAATCGTTGATTGCCATTTTCTTCTTCATCAAAGAGCTTTTAGAACTCCGATTTAACTGAACACCAAATCAAATCAAATCACCCAACCAAAAAATCAATTAAACACCAAAACAACTACCTAAAACCACATTGAAGTTGATTTTGGCATGAAAGTTAAAATTTTGTTTGTTTGTTGACAATGTAATAGAGAACTAGAACCAAAGCACTTGAAACTAAAAAGAAAAGTGAAAGAGAACTAAAAGCGAGCTCTCCTTTCATGGCCTTTCACGGTCGTTTGACTTTGGACAAAGTTGACGATGAGCACGACGGCATAGAGCACAACTGCATGACAGCATAGAATGGACTAGAAGCAGGGCACAAGATGTTAAAAAACTCGACGAGTTTCGCCAAATTCTTAGATCGAAGGTCCTATTTGCTGGAGGTGGATACTAGGCCCAACTTAGCCCAATTCAACCGATTTGGCGAGTCCAACCATTGTAAAATGGGTCGAAAATCATCCTAAATACCACCAAAAAATCAATCAAAACTCATCCAATACTCCTAACATCCAATAACCAAAAGAAACAAATAACAACAACAAAAAATAAAAATAAAAAAAAATTAGAGAAATAAGTAGTGAAACCCTCACTCACATTCACAGTTCGGCCGGTGATAACTTGAAGGGAAGAGACAACCACGATAACTTGAAGGAAGACATCAATGACAAGAAAGAGGAGAAAATGAAACTTGAACAGTCGGCTACGCAGAGGAGAGAGAATGATATTTGAAACGGTCGACGACGTTCAAAAGGGACTAGCTTTAGCTTCGGCCATGACGACAGTTCATGATCTCAAGACGACAACTCACTTGAATAGCGATGACAATGACGTGTTAGAGATAGAATATGGATGAAAAAGGAGAAAGGGGGAGAGAAGAAGGGAGAGAGAAAGAGAAAAAGAGAGAATATGAGGGTTTGAGCTGAGAGAGTTGTTAATTGTGAGTTTTAAATATGGTAAGGATAATTTGCTCATGGCCTCTGGCGTTTATAAAAATGTTAGTTTATATTTTTAGACTTCAAAAATTATAATTTTCCCTCCAAACAATGTTTTCCGAGTACTCGTCGAGTAACCGATTACTCGTTACTCACTGAGTCATCGGTTAAGTAGCGAGTTTTGGAACCATGTGCACGACATCGCAAAGCTCTCCTTTCATGACTGTCACCTTTGACCTTTGTTTTTTTATATAAAATCTATTATATTGTGAATTTGACGCCTTCATGATCTTCCTTCTTCCTCTACATTTCGTGTTGGTTTTGGCATTGAAGTTGGTTTTGACATGAAAATGGAGGAGGAATAAAAAGACCTACTTTTTATGTTTACTTTCTGTCTGCATTTTCTCTGCATTTTGTGTTTGTTTTGGCATTGAAGTTGGTTTTGGCATGGAAATGGAGGAGGAGGAAAAAGACCGACATCTCATGTCTGTTTTTTGTGTCTGCTTTCACTTTAATGGTGCTCAAGTTTTGTTGGGTTGTAAACTTTTATTATATAAATATTGGGTTATCTTCAATTTCAATTGCATGCTAGTGTTGGATTTGTTCCTTTATCTTGTTTCCTACTTTCCTTGTTTCCATGAGTCTTTTAAGCTTTTAAAATATGGGTATGTTTGTTATCAAAATTTATGAACAGTAAAATTATACTGTTAAAACTCATTTCAGTTCTTTGGTGCTAGATAAACAAGTTCATAATTCTTTAACGCTACTTAAAAAAATAACTCTTCTTCAATATGCAAACACATTCAATCAAAATCAAATTCAATTAGTTTCCAAAAAGAATAAGATCCAATTAAATTTTCATTAACGTAGATCATGATCTCATTAGATCTTCATAAACTAAGTCATCATCCCATCAAATTTTTATCCGCTCAAAACATCATCAACCAAATTTTTAACAATTCTTCAATAGAGCCCAAACACCTTGCTTCTTCAACAGTAATTTAATAAATTCGCTTATTGAATTACTATTCTTCTCCATAAAAAACAACCACAACTAGGTGAAATGAATCAAATAAAAGAAACATAAAAACCAAAAATAAAAATGAAACTGATGGAACAAATCATTTCATCTTCAATAGAGCAAATATGTTTCATCTCTATTTGAGATGGAGTCAAACAACTCCATATCTAATATGCAGTCAAAGAAAATCATTTTCAGAAGAAACTTGAATAACTCTATCTCAATGAAGATGGAGTTAGTTTGCTCCACCTCCATTTGAAACATAGCGGATCGCTCAATCTCCACATGAGATGGACTTGTTTAGTTCCTTCTCAAGGTAGACGTGGAACAAATCGCCTTCATCTCAAATAGAGTTAGAGTTGTCTCTAATTTGGAATTTGGATACAAATTAGATTTCGTCTTTTTTTTTTTCTTTTCTTTTTAAGTGTTCAAATAAAATTTAATAATAATTTTTTTTTTATTAAATAAAAAAACTTTCTATTATCCATCATTATGAAAGATAGTGGAAATATCACCTTTTTTAATATTAGTTTTTTTATTTTCATTTTAATTACTTTTGATGACCACTGTCTATCTCAAAGATAGGTCATGATGGAGATGTTTTCTTTATTTCATTTTAGTTAAAATGAATATGAAAATAATTAAGGGTATTTTGGACTTTATACCCTTTTCATCATGGTTGATTGTTAGTTTCTTTCCCCGGTAGGAAGGTTATTTTGATGGATTTATCAAATGTTTTAGGAATAACGGAAACAAAAACAGAATCATGAATAAAAGTGTTATTTGGTCATAAGATAGTGACTAAACTGTAATTCTCATTTATTTGTAATTTGAGTGATAGTAGGTGATTGTAAGTATAGTCCAATTGATAATCACATTTTTTAGCAAATGTGAAGTTCCACGTTCAAATTTTTTTTACTCAAAAAAAAAAAAAAATAGAAAAAAAACTGTTTGAGTAAGATTAGAGTTAGACTATAACTTTAAATTTTGACTTAAAAGAATAACTTTAACATTATCATCCATTTAAAAAAAAAAAAAAGAAAGAAAAAATTGAAAAATTTGATTCATCCTTTCAACCAAAACTCCTTCACCTTTTGTTCTTTCATTGGTATATAAATGTAATATCAATATTGTTTAAAGTGTATAAAAGAAAGATCATTTAAGAAAAAAAAAAAAGGGTATGGAAATGCAACCCTTCTTTTAATTCATGGATAATTTGGAAAATATCTTCAGGTCAAACTCCAAAAATCTCTCTTCATACAAGATTCATAGAGCTGCCCTTAAAAGCTTTTAGTTTTATTTGGTTTTAAAATATAATGATTGAATTAAGACATTATCGATGGGTGATGAAAGTAAGTTGGTGGAAGACTAGTTTTTTGGGTGGCTCTAAAACATACAAAAAAATAAAGGTGAGTAGCCCGCCTTGAATGCCGGGCAGAAAATGACAGGACTGCCCTTGGGTAGGAAGTATGGTCTACATCACCACGACCATCTCTCTTACTTCCACATCTCCCCAGGCCTCTCTCTGCCCGACCTGCCCGTAGTCTGCTCCGCTGACAGCTCTGTCAGCGAGGCGTCAATCATAAAGCAATGGATTGCAAAATGATTTGCCTTGATTCTCGCGCTCCCATTCGTTCTGACAGTCACCCTATGTCTTTGACCGTATCGCTTACCTTCTCTTTGACATGTCACTGCCCTTTGGCACGTGTGAACTGAATTCCCTTTGAAACAATATTTATTTATTTATTTATTTTATGCTCTTTGTTTCTCTACTATATTATATTCTGTCTCTTTAAAGCCAATGATACCGTTGCCTCCCGCGAGATTCTCGCCTTACTATGCGTTGTGTTGTAACAACAAACAAATGCTTGTTAGATTTTGTTACTTTCCTCTAATTTTATTCTTTTCTCACTTTTTCGTTTTTTATTTTGCATCCCCAATTTCTTGCATTTCATATATTAACAATTTTTAATCTGAATTAATTGCATTTATATGCACATTTGAGCCAATCCCAATTAATTGTTATCTTCGCTTTGATTGAAATTAAACATCAAACAAGGCAAAGCAGGTAGCTAGGGACACAAATTTCACAAAGAGAGACGCCATCTTCCATGACCGTATTGTATCGTGTGTGTATATATATATATACACCAGCATTGCATTGATATCTCCCGCGGAATTTTACATTCCTTAGCCAAAGACAGAATCAACACACTTTCTCGGATTTACTCAACGCCTAACCAATTTCGTGCTACACCCAGCAGCTTGAATACTCAAACCAAGCCTTGGCCAATTTGTTTCACAACTTCCGGATTGGTTTTTCAATATAGCATTAATTTTTCTGCCATTTCTTGATTCTTTTTCCACTTATGTGATTATATACCTAATTTGCTATTGTCTCTTAACTCATTTGATTTTTTTTTTTTTTTTAATATTTTGATAATACATTACTTGAATTCCCATTCTCATTTACATAGGTGTGAAGAGTTTAACAATCTTAATTTCAACTTAATTGGTCTTTGATTTTTATAAGTCATTGGCTTATACTTGAAATGTTATGCTCTCTTTCATTGTTATGTAAGTGACATCATAGGGTGTCTTTTAATATGAAAAAAATCCATGCCTAAAATAAATATGGTTCGGTAATTTTTGCAAGCTTGTCTAAGATTCCAGCTAACTTCAGCATTTTTGCTAGTTTGTTTAATGGTGATAATATACAAAAACCAAGGCAGATCATCTAAAATTGGTCATCTGGATATTTAGACCTGGAACTCGTTAGAGCAGATATACGAAACCAGAATCAACACACTTATCGAGATTAATCAATGCCTAACCAGTTTCATGCTACAGCACCTTGCAAATTAATGTGAACCACCACATCTTGCCCAATTAATGTTTCACAACGTCATAATAAGCTCTCAGTAATAGCATTAATTTGTTATGCCTATTAAGGTTTACATGTCACTGTTACCAAATATTTAATAGCATAGATTAGCAAACACCGGTTTTCATTATTGGTGGAGCAAACAACTTATTGTCCAAGTAAAGACGTATATTAATTCAGTTGAAAAAATGAAAACCAAAGTAGCAGAGAAGGAAGGATTAACTTGTCAGAGTCAAAAAAGCTTAATTTAAAAATATATATATATATATATAGTTGGATCAGGGAGCCAAAAGTGAAAAGTATAAAAAAAAAAAAAGAAAAAAAAAACCTTTAAAAGCCATAACATATATAATTGAGCGAAATCCTTTAAAAGCCGTAACATATATAATTGTGCTCTACATTACGTACTTGAACAATTAATGCAAGGAAGAAAACAAAGTTCAATTGTTGCATGAATATACCATGCATCCTACTGTCATAATATGACACAAAATGGACCCACTCGCTACAACTTTTTCATGCAAAAGTTCTCGAGCTACTCAAAACACTGCAAAATTTATGAAAACATTTGAAAAAAAAAATTTGTATTTTGAATTTATATTGAAGGCGTGTCTTGAGTGAAGAAAAGAAGAAAACAAAGGTAGGTTGTTTGTGTATGTGTGCGTGAAAAATAGCGTCATCCTAACAAGTCACTTTCTTATCATGGACATGGACAGATCTGAGGGCTGGCAGCCTCTTTAGACGTCCACATCGGAGGAATGACATGAGGCCACGTGTAAAGATCGGGGACCGAGAATGAATGATAGCGTAATGATGAAAAAATAATTAAATTGACATTCTTTAACAAGTATAATGTGTGGTGGGTGCAGTCTGATGACTGATGAGAGTGACAGAGAAGCAGGAAACAGTACGGCCTCGCTTCCCTATATGGAGGTTGAGTAGCTCAAGGCTTTTAGCTTTTAGCCTCAGTCAATGTCTACCCGTGCTTTTCTACTGCTACACTTCTTCTACGTACCCCTCTCTTCTCTACGCCTTTTACTTTCTTTCAAATTTCAAATTTATCCACCTTGTTTACTTTGTCTAATTAGATCTTTAACTTTTATAATTTTCAAGATGATTACAAATCTTCTTTTAATTTTTTAAATGAATATTATATTCTAATTAGTATGACCCTTGTATTTAATTAATATATGAAGAACGAGATATAATATAATTAATGAATATTTAGTTATCCATGCAATTCTTTTGTTATGTTTATAAATAATCACAAGAATTGAGATATGAAGTTCTTATTATTTTTAAATTTAATTTGATTTAATCTTTTAAGGGTAATTTTCTAAATGTTTTTAAAAGAGTTTTAAGATTCTCAACCGTTGGGTTTATGGCATTTTTAAATTCTTTCAAAAAAATTATAAATTTTAAATTCAGAGAGATTTTTGTCTGTAATTCACCTAAAATTTAAAGAAAGTTGATAAATTTTCAATTCTGAAATAAACAATAAATTAAAGGTCATAGAAAACACGATGGGTCTTTAAGATGGGCAAAAATAAAGTGATGGGGTCATGAGTTTGAAAATGAATGTCGTGGAACTGTGCTTGTGGGGGAAAAAAGCACTTTACAATTCAAAAGTTAAGTGGCTTTAAAATCGAGAAAAGTCAAAGTGGTAAACAGTTGAATTATTGCATGACCATCGCTTTTAACTTCTTTGTATTTATTAACCTTTATAGTGATTATTAATTATTTCTATTTATCAACTATATGTCAGTTTCGACCAGCATGCTAGATTTCGTCTTAAAAGAAATTAGAGAAACGCTTCCTAGATCCAAGCTGAACGTATCAAGATATTCTCAAGAATTATGTTAAAATTACGTCTTTTGGGAAAAATAAGCTCATAATTTTGATTAAAAATGACTGAAAATTTTAATTAATAATTATCGTTTGTTAAATAATAACCTGTAAAAAATTCTGCTCATGTGAGCTCTTAAATCTTAATACGAGTTAACAGAAATCTATTTGTGAAAAATATCCTGTAGTGGACTCAAATTTCTTGCTTGTGGTGTTAGAACATGTATTATTTAGATTCTGATTATAATTGGAAAAGAGAAAGTTCGACTTAGAAATTTTACCTTTTACCATATTTGATGTCTGTGTTTTGAATAATAGTAGTCCCGATTAAGATTCGAAAAGAGAATGATGATTGATATTTACTAACTTTAGTCAAAAGTATTTATGGAAACGCATCTCAAAAGATTTGCAACTTTATTATATGGGGCATGAATGTCTCTCAATGAAGGTGTTAGGACAGCGAAAATGACTGGCATAAAATCACACAGTAGCTGGGTTATGGAATAATTAATTGATTGTTGATTTTGTATTAAATCATCATTATAAGTCCAAAACGACTTAATTATATTTTAGCAATATTTTTCATTTTTATTATTGAAAAGTATACAAAGTTTGACAATTAGCAATTAAGCTAATAATTTGTGCCAAGACAGGATAACTGGGAGCAGATTTTTCTTTTTGTAGGATATTAATCTACGCAGCATCGGAATCTTGTAAGTACTTATGATTGAAATAAAGCTTGAATTATATTTCAGTACAATGTCACATTTGCTATTTTTCACGTAAATTCATACCTATATAACATGACATGTGAGTTATCGATATCATATTAACTATCATATTGTCTCATAATTTATAAGATATTGATAACTTATAAGTTATATCATTTGGATAAAAGATTTGGAAAATCTAGCATTACTCTATAAGATTTAACTACTTAGTTAGAAAGTTTTTTTTATTGTTCTATAAGAGGTATTAAATTTAAATATAGCTCACATTATATTAACAATTAGGAGGGGAATTTTTTTTTTTTTTTTTAAATGTGTATAAACTATAATGACATTTTTACTTCAATTACAGGAATCAGAATAACTTGGAATCGAAATGATGTATTAAAATCAGAATAAGTTGTTTACTTTAACCGCATGAATCGAAATCAAAATCAACAGTATTCCTATTGAGTTGTTTATTTTGTTTGGGAATCGGAATATATTAATTACAAGTTATAAAAATGTTTTTGATTAAAATAATGGATTAATTACAATATACAAAATCATGTTTAAGATGTAGTGCTATCTTTTTATCACGTAACTCTTCATAATAGACTAAAAAAAAAAAAAAAAACTTTCTTAACAATACTATTGTAAACATATTATGTATCTATATATATATATTTAAGAATATATCGTGTATCTATATTGTATGTCAAGTCATGATTGATATATATATATAAAGTTACCTAAAAATATGCTTATAATAATATTATTAAAAAATTTTCTTAACAATGTTATTATAAGCATATATATATATATATATATTTCTTATATAAAAAGTTGTGATTTAATAATATATGTTATGTATTCATATTATTTTTTAAATAACGGTATAACAGATTTTGGGAATGGATTCCAAAGTGGGGCTGGGGGGGGGGGGGGTGGAGGAGAGAGGGGGGGGAGATGGGGATGGGGAGGAGAAGGAATGAGATTCTCATTCTATAATCCTAAGTTTATGTGAGACTCACAATTTTATTCCCATTACAGAATGATTTTACAGCATATAAACACTATCAATTATTCTCATTCCCTATTTTCATTTTCTATTCCATCAAGTAAACACATACACCATAAATTACCTTATTGTTGGAGGGTAAGAAGTCATCTAATGATACTATCTATAAAACAAATTATGTCCGCCAATCGAAATTAGATGCTTCAACTCATGCTTCAAGTCACACAAATGTCTTCCGCTCCTATGAATTTTTATATTGGAAGATGAACTTCACGCAAGTATCTTTCATGGCAATTGAGTAGGGAATCCACTAAGGTTTGCGTAGATAGTTTCATGTTGGTTTTTGCTAACCTTTAAAGAATTATGTAGTGTAATTAACTAAAACTTAATTTTCTATCTAGCCAAATTTGATTTTGTGCAAGGGATCATGGTTTTTCGCTTGATTGACCAGGCTAGTTAGCATCTGAATATTCATCATGACTTAACTGAAGAGTACAATTAAGTAAAACATGGATTAGCAGATTCGGGGGTGATTATTAATGGTAATTATAAATGTTATAAGTTGGGCTGTGATTTTTGCTGTGAAAATTAATTAATCACTGATTTCCACTGTAGTTTGTAGACTTTGCTGAATATTTCTCTGAGTATCCAGGCCTGTTGGCCAAATTCTTGTTCAGGACCACAAATATCAGTGGTTCTTATTGTGTATTTGATCAACTCATTCAGATATGAAACGGTTCGAGTACAGTTGTACAAAAGTGGTTATCGCATTGATTTGGCTTAAACAAGGCAATTAATTAGAACGATAATGTTCAGAAAATAAATGTACTGAAAATTGTAATTAATTTGATATTGGATTCTTCTCTTTCAATTGTTCATGTTTTCACCTTAGCCCAAGAAGAGAAGAGTTGATGTTATTTACCTTTACGTTAGTTTAGGTAATTAGTAATTTATGAAAAAATTTAGATATTTCTAGATTTGTCAAGTATGTTTACTTTGGCTAAGTGGTTGTTTACTATCTATTTGTGACGATATTTGAGTCCATCATCAATAAAATTGTAAAGTGCGGGGAGCAGCCACCTATAATAGGAGTTGTAGCAGTTGAGCCCTTTGTCCAAAAAATTATGAAATATGGGGAGTTCCTCTATAGTAGGTATCGAACCAAATTTATAATGATTAATCTTATTATAAAGTGGGGGAACCATTTATAGTAAAAGTTATTATTGGAGATCAAAAGTTCTCTCTCATGCGATCTTTGTGCCTAGCACAAAGAGTTAAATATAAAACATAATATTTGAAAATAATAAAAGTACAAAAGAAAGAAGCAGAATTTATCTTAACCATTGAGGATACATATTATCAAATCTTTTATACTTAACACAAATATCAGCATAAGAAAGATATTAATTCTATTATTGTACTGGACTTACGGTGATCGATCTCACAAAATCTCAATAAAACAATGATAATTTCAAATATATATAGATCAAACCTCTTCCAACTGAATTTTTACCTACTTTCCCTGAACTTTTAAATTTGCATAAAGAAAGAGTAAGTTATATTAAATAACATTAACATTAATAAAACTTTCAAAACTAATTTTGAATAATAAAAATGAATTTTTTTAGTTTCAAAGTTGGTGAACAATCTATTATAGATTCATTAAAAATGTGAAACACTTTCTGTCTTTTCAACACTTAATTTATAAATAAATACAATAATTTACAAAAAATAAAAAGGTTAATGATTTAAAATATAGGTATCTTATGTTGTTTTGTATATTTAATCACAAAATTTAATCCTTTCAAAAAATAAAAATTAAAAAAAAAAACAAAACAAAATTTAATGGATAGTCCGTCTTTACCACAAATAGACCTCATTTTCTTGGTCACGTGCTAGATATAAAATTCTTATCAATTTTACAGCTAAAAACAGATCTGAACTAAGAATCAACGATACGAATTGTGAAAATAAAAATAGGTAGGAGAAAAAAATTGTAAGATTGGTGGGGGAGGGTCAAACTTATCATTAAATGTGGTTGAGTAAATAATTTATGAAAATGTCACAATAAAGCGGAAGTATAATAATAATAATAATAAAGGGAAATAGAGGATATTGTAATCATGCAACAATAATTGCTAAAAAGCTACCATGCTGCAGTAGAGGAGAGAAAGAGTGTGTGTGGGCGCGCCCTATTCTAGTTGAAACGTGGCAAAATCACAATGATCGTGTCATCAGCATTATGAGGCCATTCTCTCTTCTTCTTACACTGTATATGTCACGCGCTTTCAAAAACCATTATAACTTTCTTTAATTATGATTTTTAACTCTTAACTTCATTTACATTATTTCAATTTATTATTATTATTATTATTATTATTATGTAACTGTATGTACATGGATTTCTATGAGTTATTTTAGAATTAGTCGGGAATTTGGACTAACTAAATATGTAAATAAGGAAGTTTTGTTTTGTTTTCTATTCTTTGTAGGAATATGTTTCAAGTTATTTTGATGCACTTGAACGTAAATCATAATTTTAGAAATTAGATTTAAATCCACATACATGCACCTCACCATTTATATTAGAGATGAGTATTTAAGTTCCATCACATATATTTACTAATATATATATAAAGTATTTTTCTTATATTATGAGAGTAAATGTATATCTTTTGTTCATGGTAGGGATGATAACATATCGAGTTTAGGGAGGTAAATGAAATCCACACCGGTACCTGCCAAGTTTTTCACACTTGCACCCGCAAAATTTTGTAAGTTCAAGCGTGGGATCCTTAAGTTTAGGTGAAACCCGTATTCCACTGATTAACCAACAAAAAGTTTTACAAGAAATTTTAAAGCTAAATTATAATAAAATTATATCTTGGAATATGACCTAATAACAAAAATTTATATTATTTTCAAATCTAACAATAACATCAATAAAATAATACAATCAAACTTAATGTTCCAACAAATAAATATTAAGTTCTAAATAAATTTGATTAATCCAACATAAACATAAAATATGTAGGTTTGTGGTTGCCAGTGCAAATTCTTTTTCTAACATACAAAACATATCATTTTGAGCATAGTTATATATATATATATATATATATAGGGTAAGATCAGCCGCTCCTAAATTTTACACAAATTATTACGCAATTTGTTGATACTTGGATAATAATGATTTCAATGGCTTAGATCTAGGATTTTTTTTAATTATATTTCTTCTTTTATTTTATTACCATACGTATATGAAACAATATATAGCAAGTGCGATCTATTTTTTTTTTTTTTAAGAATAATGTTATGTTTCCCAAAAGCTTTCTCAAATTTTTGTCTAATTGATGTGGTAAGATGATTTATAACAATCACTTTAATTATAAAATAATATATTAATGAAATGGTAACTATATAAGTTTATTACATCATTTGAACGATAAATTTGAGTAAAATTTTGGGTAATGTAGCATTACTCTATTTTATATGTATCGTATGAAATGCACAGTAACTGAAGTGCAACACATTGAAAATGATAATAAATATGTATATATATTTAAAAAAAAAGAAAAAACTAGTTACTAAGTTTTTTCAATGTCGTGTTTTAATCAAAAAACAATACATGATAATTTAAGTGAAATAATTGTAAAATTCTTTACTTTTGTTTCTCTAAGTATTTT
Source organism: Nephelium lappaceum (assembly GCA_021234005.1). Classification (NCBI taxonomy): domain Eukaryota; kingdom Viridiplantae; phylum Streptophyta; class Magnoliopsida; order Sapindales; family Sapindaceae; genus Nephelium; species Nephelium lappaceum. The sequence continues at coordinate 8,105,040 of CM038004.1, forward strand.
TTTTTTCATGGTCATTTACTTTAATTTTATTTGTTATGTGAAAATCTAATTTGGATGCATTCAAATAATATTGATGGCTAGTTATTAAGATGATTTGGAAAGGAGTGAGACATTTGATTGGGAGAGAAGAGAAATATAAAATGGGTTTTTTTTTTTTTTTTTTAATTTTTTATTTTAATGATGAGAGATGAGAGATGTTGTAATGATGAAAAGAAGAAAGAAAACATATTTATGTAGAGTGTAAAATTAACATTGTATAAAATGTGTGACTAGATTAAAGCCATTGAAATCATCATCATCCAAGGGTTAACAAATTATGCAATAATTTATGCAATGTTTAGAAATCGGCGATCCTTCCCCAATATATATATATATATATATATATATATATTCGTTAATTCATAGGTGTGGAGCCAACACTGGTGCTCTTTGACTATAATTTTTCTATTTGTATATATAGGTTGTAATGATTCGTTGTCATTAAGATAGACATGAGTCAGATTGGGTCTGTTTTGATTAAAACCGATAAAAAATATAGTCGATTGTTTATTTTCAAAATTGATTCAACCTGATCTAGAGACAAAAATCGACTCGAACCAATAATAATTGGTTTGGTATATATGGATCGGTTTATGTCGGTTTAACGGTTCATCACCAAATGAAACCACAGTTTCCTAGCTCATCACAAAATGATGCCAAAATACACAAATCAAATGAAAATTTACAAAACTCAACTAAAAATTACACAAAGCTTCAAAGAAAAATCAATCAAATCGCCAACAACAATAAAAAAAAACCCTATCATTCCAACCAAATCTTAACAATCACCAAACAAATTACACAAAACATAATAAAAGAAACCAAAATGAGAGTTATGTGATAGAGAGAGAACTTGGATGATGAACTGAAGAGTGACAAAAAACGAAGGTGAGAATTGCACCAATGGGTTGATAGTGATCAACTTTAAACAAAACAAAAAGAAAAATAGTTTTCAGATGAGAGGAGAGACGAGATGAGGTGACAAAAGAGTTAAAGGAGAAGAGATTGGCAACGATTACTTGAGCAAGGTCGACAATGGTGAGAGAATAGAGCGGTTGGAGAGAGAGAGAGAGAGGCTCTTAAGGATAAGAAGGGAGAAGTGAGGTTGCCACGGTTAGAAAAGTTGACTTCTACATTTTTTTTTTTTTTTTTTTATAAATCTGTTTCGATCGAGTCGGTTTTAGGCCTCAGTTTTTGATGACCCAAAACCAATCCAAAACCAACATTGATTGACTTTTATCAGCTAAAACCGACTTGACCCAAACTCAAAATGAAAACCGGCATTTATGGTTTTTTCAGTTTAGATCTCAATTTTTATGTCCACCACTGATTATTGTTGATTGAGAAAGCTAATTCTCGGCACAACGTTATCGTAAAAAAATAAGTTGACAATAAATTAGTGATAAGAAAAGTATATATTTATTATTCAAGTTTAAATTTCAATATTATTTAATTTTTAATATAATATAGGGGTGTTCAATTTTTAAATAAATAAATGAAGGACCTGGAATTGTCAAGCTTTAACAAAAAACCATGTAGCCATAAACATATAATGCTTGTTACTAGTTTACTTCACGCGCCTATAATACGAATGGTGCATTTAATGGATCATTTATTGTCCCATATGACTTTGGAAAGGTAACTGACAAACTTCTTTAAAAATTTCCAAGCAATTATATCAAGTAGGCATACACTTGATCATGCAACCATCAATTTTAAATTAATGCTCATTTGATTTGCCTCCCGTTGTAATTTTTTTATTTCCTTTCAATTTCACATTAGCAATTGTACTTTTCAATCAGTGTATTTCACTTAATAGCTCTGTATATAGTATTTGGTTGCTGGGAAAATTTATTTCCCATCTGTGTTATCCGGGTTTTTAGCTAGGTGTATGTTATGGACATTTAAACATTATTTAATGCTTCAGTTATAATTATCGATAATTCAAATAACTGAAATCAATAATTTCTGTAGGTCTCCCATAAATGTTTGAGCAATGCTAGGAGGAGTCATGGTCAAAATTGTTACACTTTTTTACTCCTTTATTGACAGGCACTCACTTTATAATATTAAATTATTATAAAGTGTAACGTAACAAAGAATGTCCTTAATTAATTTATCTAAAGTTTTGAAATTAAATTAAGAAGTGATGGATACGTGCCAAGAACAAACAAATCTTATCAACTTCTTCTAGTTGATTTAATTGATAGGCCTTATCATATCAATGAACAATAATCTTATCCAAAATATTCAACTTTTTTTTTTTTTTTTAATGAAAGCCCAAATTATTCATCTTTAAATCTGAAAGATGCATAGATTGCATTAATTTCAATTCAATATCTGTAAATATGACTTGATAACATTTTCTGTCGGTACAATGTTAGTTAGCTAAGCCCTAACTGATGACTCAACTGGGCTGTTTATTCCTTTTATTTTTGTTTTGTTTCAATTTGTTTTCTGCTAACAACTTTAGTTAATATCTTAGACTTTACAAGACATCATCTGAGCTGATAAAGACGAAAATTAAAGGGCGAAAAAGTTATTCTCTCTCTCTCTCTCTCTCTTTTTCCATGGATTTTAACACCATGTACTTTTTTTCCTCACTTTTTATCTAATCACTTTCTTCTCTCATGCGAAGCCCTCAACAAAACAGAAAAGTTTTAAAAAAGAAAAAGAAAAAAAACTTGTATTTCAATTTTTTTTTCCTTAGATTTATCATCACCACCACCAACTTCTTTTTCTTTCTCCTTTGCCTCTTAAAGACAAGTTTTTTTAGGCTATCCCTCATAAAAGCTTCTGGCTTTTGCATGCCTAAGAAATAAACCCTACTAAAAAGTTCTATAGTTAAACCTTAAAGTTACAGTTCCTAGATTCAGAAATTCCCCATTTAGTTTGAATAGGATATGCTACACTTAGCAGTTTACATGAGTAAATTTGGGTACATTTTTCTCGTCGATGACTGGTCATTTTAGCAAGGAGTAATGGTTGAAGAGAAAACTGTCAATATTGTACAATTCAATAGTTTCTGGACCATATACATTTCAAAATGAGGACACAACCAGCTTAACAAATTTTGCCACCGAAGCTTTCAAGTGATGTCACTTTTGTCTTGTAAGTTAGCTTGTTTTAGGATTGAGAAAATTGGTTGACGCCATATAGAAGGTTAGTAGTAAAGACACTGTGGACCTTCTTGTGAGAGCTAAGAGGGGCATCCCATCTGTTCTGTTTGCTTTCTTCGTGGAAAGAAAACAGCGACCAAACCTTCCTTACAGGGTCACCTCAAAATTTATAACCATGGGGGGCAAGGGCACTGCTGTAATTTTTGTTTAAATTGGATGGACATTTTGATCATATGATATTCTTTTACTAGTGTGTTTCTTTACTGTGATTATATCTACAACAAAATTAGAAATATGGGTTCTTTTTTCAATATAGCACCATTCTGGTGTTGATATTTTAACAATCATCTGCTTAATAAGTTGAACTTTTTTTAACGCTTTTTTATCACTTTGAACCAAATACATTTATTTCATATGAACATTCAACATCCTACAAATAAATCATGGGCCATAATAAGTTACTGAGGCATACAATCAGTTAAATATATATAAAACAAATCTTGAACACATAAAATGAGTCACATTGTTTATAAATCTGGAAGGCACACAATAATTCATGAAGGCATGAATAAATCTCAAATGCACAAAATCAAGTATAATAGTAAACTAAAAAAGAAAAAAGAAATTCAAGGGATAAAAAAAATTAGGTCTTGGTGTAATCTATGCTTCTTCTTTTTTTTAAAAAAAAGGAGATTGGTGTAAACAATGTTATTCATAATGTTCGTTACCAAAACACACACACACACACAAATTCATTTTTCAGTTCCAAAATCCATGAGTATACATTAAATAGAGTAAAAAATTTCGAAGGTGAAAAGCAATTATTGCTAGAACTCAAGGTACAGAAATATACTTTCTTGACAACGTAAGATTTTGTTCATCGAAGGAAATAGTGCTTCTCATTAGATCTTGTTTGATTTGGTTTCAGAGGCACCAATTTGATGATTTAAGAGCTATTAATAAGCTTCAGTTAAAAAAAAAAAAAAAAAACTCAAATTATTAACAAATTGATAATCGTAAAAAAGTCGTACATTTGGTGCGATTTCTCCCTTTTCTCACTAAAGGATTTGATGGAAGGGACTTGATAGTTTCCAAAAGGTCCAATTAATCAAAATTTTAATAACAAAAAATTTAAAATAAACTTACGATAGTATCTTTGACTAAAATAATTAAATAATTTCAAGAAACAGTAAAAAGGATAATATTCTTTTAATGCTGATGAGTGAATTAATTAATACATTTCGTTCAAATATCCTATCTATTAGTATCAAAATATAATTGTAAGGCCATATTATCCCATGAGAATTCTTATATATTTGATCAAACATTTGACCAAATGTTTGTCAATGACCTAAAATATGTACTTGTAGAAGGAAACATTTGACTGGAAAACAAAATTTTCCAAGAATCCCAATACAAAAGAAAAAAAAAAACTTGATTTTCTTGTCTTTCCTATTCTTCTCTAGACTTTTCTTCAGCTTTTCTCAATGATTAATTCTCTTTGAATTTTTGCTCATCCATGGAATGTTGTGGGGTTCTTGGCGTTGCACATATCAACTTTTTCAGTGGTTATAAACTACCCACTTAATTAAGACAATAATTGAGTAGCATACTATATATGTAAAGTGGCATATAAACACAAATTAACCAAATTATTGTATTTTACTAGTCCTTTTCCTTTGAAAATAGGCTTATTGTATCTTGGTTTAATCAAATAAGAGATGTTGAGGTGATATACTTCAGCCACTGCTATATAATTAGCGAACAAAAGCACACACAAACATATATGTATAAAAGTACAAATGTCCACATTTTTCTAAAATTCAGATCAACAACAAATTAATATAGAGTTGACATTCAAATATGTAAATGTGAAATAACTCTAAATTGGACATCTATTTCATAGAAGCATATGACATTTCTTTAAGAAAAAAAAAAGCCATTATTTCTTGGTTGAATTTTGATTATGTATTGGATACATCAGGATTAATCCTTTTGCCCCCCTATAATTTGAATTAATATTCAAAATTTCTCTAATTTAAATAAAGAAGATTTTGATTATTAATTCAAATTACAGGGAAAAAACACTACTTTCTCTTAAAATTAATACGTGATCGGCTTTATATTAGTAACATTACAATAGTAAAATAATTTGAATAGATGGTATCTTCCAAAATTTTTGGACCAAATTTTGTTATCATTTTCGGAAAAGCTTTCCTCAAGCCCTAGTCGGTACAATAAATTAAAATGATATTATCAAAATACCCCCTGAAAATTAAATTAATATGAAATAATCAATTTTTATGTTAAAAAATGGGGTTTAATGATATTATTTTTTATTTTAGAGGTTTTTTCAGATTTTCTCCCAAATTAATTAAATCTACAATTGATCATCGAAGAAATCTAAAACAGGATAGGTCATGTTTTATCCCTGTGCACAATTAAAAGTGAAATGACCAAGTTAATAATTAATTTGGAGATAAATTTTCCTCGAGGGTGTCATATATATAAGGATTAGAATTTGTATTCTTATAGAGATGAATATATCAACATGTAAACACCTAATTAAATTATTAAACTGGAGTGGTTGGGGTTTCCTTGATTTGGGTCACCAAGAAAAATATTGAAAATAAAGGCTAAATTAGCTAATTAATGAAGGATAGGTAAATTAGCTCACACTAAAATGAAAATATTATAATGCAGCAGGCTATTCAGTGAAAATTTGTTGGCAGGAGTCATTTTGTGAACTTTGTTTTCCCTCAATTATAATTTAACTTTTGGTATTTCTTTAACACTAATTAATTTTTTAATGCAATCATTTCCCAGTTGTTTCCTAGTTTGTAATATTCTTTCTTTTCCTTTGTTCACAAAGTGAAAAGTGTGTGTAAAATGCCTAGACATGAATAGAGAGAGCCAGAACACAAACTACAAACCCTTTTGGTAAAATTAATTTATATAAAATACTTTATAAAATGTAAAGTGCTCCATTACAATTACCAAGGATCACTTCATACTTTTAAAGAGTTAAAGGTCACTCTCTATCTAAAGTTGTCTCTTTCTCTTTCTCTCTCTCGTGCAAAAACATACAAAATCAATTAGATTTCATATATTTACGTAGGAATATTATAATATTTTTGATTTGGATCTAACACAACAATTGAAATGAAGGAAATGCTTTTCTATTGCCACCCTTCTCCTTTTGTTGCTTTCTGTCTTTCTTGTCTCCTTGTCTTTCTTTAGCTCTCTCTTTTTCTTCTTTTTTTTTTCATCCTTTTCTTTTTCTCTGATTTCCTCAGCGGGTACCTGATTCTCTTCACCAGCTCCCTTTGAGAGAGATTATAATGATTTCAAATTGAGTACTACACATGCATAGGAGATATCAATGTGGCCTTCCCAATGTAAACTCCAGATTAGGCTTCTTGGGGCTTGTCCCTGAAAGGTTTGGTGAGCTTACATCTGATATTCCTTCATAGCTCAAGCACTTTGGATCCATATCCTTCAGACAATATTGAACAAAACAAATTTTAAAGTCATAAAATGATTTTTTTTTTTTTTTCAATAACAGAGTTAGGCAATAAAATAATGATAGTGTAACACAAGAGAAGTGTGTGAAGCTGGGAATCAAAGGACATTTGACTCAGGGAATGATAGAATATTTATCAATGAAAAAGAAAGTATACTGTTGCCAGAGTACATTAAAAAGCCTGCTACAGTAATGCATGTCCTGTTTGCTACTCCCTATACTATTTATCGTTATTGTTCTTCAGCATTACTTTATTACATTAATATATTATACGTTTATTTGACCCTACTAACTTAACATAATTTTGATTTCAAGACCACCAGTTGAATTTGATGGGTTAATGGATTAGGTTTTCAGGCGATAATAGAACTGTGGTAAATTATTGTATGGGAAAAAAAGCACCTTTTTTTTTTCACTTGGACTTGCTTAAAGTGACAAACTTGACTCTTGAATTTGTTGAATATGTGAATCAGCTTTTTGAAGGTCTCAGCCTTTTCTTCGTTCTCTCCACTTTTATAATATATATATGTATGTATATCTGTATATTAAATTTAAAGGTCGTTTCGGGAAAGAAAATGTTTTTTCTTAAGTGCATACACAATTGATGAAGAAAGAAACACCGATACTTTCCTCTTTTGCCCTTCCTATATTCATCACATCTATACTAAAATTTAGAAGTCTCTATTATGAAAAATATGTTTACAAGGGCTTGAAATTAATTTGTACCTCAAGAGAAGCCAAGTTTCCAGCAGAATCTTTTGTTTTGCTATGCAGCCAAGCTTCCCTGCTAGAAACCAACACAAAGAGAGAATATTTCATGTCAGTGGATGCCATGCAGAAGAGAGAAAGCAAACTGGAAAAAAGAAAAGAAAATAAAAGAGAAAAAAGCAAACTTTTACTGTCTTGTTTATACTCGCTTACTTTACAATTTATTCTGATTGAAAAAAAGCAGAAGGCACCAGCTCCATGTGATAACCCATTACCCCATAACAACAGACCACAAGGAAGTTTCAAAGCGGATATAGCTTTAATACCAAGATTTCCACTAATGGGTCCAGTCCATCCAAGGGTTTAGCTTTGAAACTAAGTTTTCTAATAGTAGGTCCCATTTAATAGCCTATCTTTGAGCCCACAAAATCCAAAGGAAAGAGATATCTCCATTTTTTAGGTGGATTTGTCAAATGGGGGGATTCCCTTGTCTTGGAATGGTAGGAGAGTGGGTTGGTTTCTTTTTACTTCCTTTTCACCCACTACTCCAAGAAGAGTGTATGTATATATAATTACCCCATCATGGTGTCTCTGTGTTCTTGGTCGTAGACAGACAGAACAAATCACTGAAATCATCTCTTCCTCTTTTTGTGATTTCTTGCATGTAACGATGTTTGTATGTGTGTGTGATTGGAGAGAGAAAGAGATAGATGGGGATGTTTACACATATAAGATAAATAGAGTAGCCAGTGTCGACTGCATATAAAGTTTCTAAAGCTAACATGATATTTATTCTACATGAAGGTTCTTATTCTTATCAACATCATCATCATCATCATCATCATCATCATATACATATATATATATATATTAAGGAACAAAGTCCAAGAACAATTAAAAAAAACAAGTAAGATATCTGTCAGTCAAAAACATTAATTATTATCTATTGTTGTATTGCGCTTAGAACATTTTGCTAATTATATGAGGAAAATCACTTGGACAAAACCTTCACAATATTTTATATAATCTAATTTTTTAAAAAGAATTAAAGAGAGAGATTTCATATTTCTAAAAACCTTGATTAATCGGGATGTACTTGATTATTCTACTTGTAAGGCAAACAAAACAAGAACAAAACATAAAGCAATTCATAAGAAAATTAAGCTAGGAATTTATCCATATCAAGATATATATATGGGTACTGAATTTTCTTCTTTTTCTTTTTTTTTTAAAATTTGTTTAGTCGTTTATTTTTCTAACATTAAAAATAGAAAATATTGAAACAGAAATAATAGAGATATTGATTGGGATATATAAGCACGCAAAAATGAGTAGGTAGGGGAGTAGAGGATTTACCTTGAAGAATTGCTCCAGAGACCATGATATTCCTTTTCTTGATGATGAGCATTATTTGTCCTTCCCTGTTGGATTGTTAACTCGGCTGGCCTTCTCGACTGTTGCATGTCAAACATCAAATCTTCAGAGGTATCACCAGACGAACCATTTTCAAATGCATCTGATTGTGCTGCATAAACAAAACCAAAAAAACATATTTCAATATTATGTAACATGATCATCTATATTTCTAGCCAACACTTAAAAAAAAAAAAAACAAAATTATAAATATATTAACCAGAAGAAGCTGCTGCTCTATCGGTGGTCTTCACTGTTCGGTACATCTGCAAAATAAATCATGAAAATAAGAGTCTGATACTAGACTGATAATAGAACACTGTATAATTACAGGAATTTAATAATTAGGGCAAGGATGAAGCACAAATAAATATAAGTGAGTTGTATTTACATAAAAATCAGATAAAGAACAAAAGAAGATGAGAAGGGACCAATATACACTGTTTCTATACAAGCAGACATGGTCTGATACAGTGCACTAAGCAAGTACAAACTGTAAAAAAAAAGGTTGGGAGGAGATGAATATGTAACTACACACGGAAGCATTTATGTTCATATAAATGCATGCATAAGTGCATATATACACAGATACACAGATGTGGGGCTGTAAATAAATGGAGTTAACCATGGTCAAAGGAAGCATGGTTAGATAAACTCATCTGAAGAAGATATCATTGAGAAATGATAGTGTTCTGTACTTGCTTGTTTTCTTTCTTATCTCCAGTGTAAGAGAAATTGTTTTTTGTAAGGGGAAAAAAATGTGACCGAGTGTAAACCTTGGTCGGCTTGGTTATGACTTAATTTTCATTTTCTTGGGCTTTGTCTCATTTGTTTTGTGAAATCGATAATATTCTCTCTCTTTCTCTCTTACACAGACACACACACACACTCTCTCTCTGAGTTAATATGAGTGTTTTTTTGTTTTTTTTTTTTTTAATTTTCATTAATTGGGCTGGTTCATTCTTCCAAGCAAAAAGCTGTTTATTAGCTTGCAGGACCATCAGATCTAGTTGAAAAAGAAGTGCTAAGGATTTGAGAGACCCTCGGCAGGGAAACATTGGAATTTGTAATCTATGCTATTAACACCTTCTAGTAATGTAGATTGTAGCGCTGTTAAGCACCATTAGCACAGCATCAACAGCTATGACACTTAAAAAAGGACCAAGATAAGGAAGAAGAAATGAAACTTAAAGAGTAAAAACCGTGTGAAGAATATGCTTCAATTTACACAAAAAGAATAATCCCAGCCCAACCGTAATCATTATCAGTGAGGGGTTTTATTTACCTGCAAATGCGATTTAACATGTGCCAAGGTTAGATCTTTGACATCCATTAGCTCAAGAACGGATTTGGGAGTAGCTCCTATACCCATTAAACAGCAAATAAAAAGTAAGATTATGAGTCAAAAATTTCTTTAGCATATATAATATGTTTCTTTTTTGTCTTGTGAAAGAGAAAAGATGAGGAAGAAGAGAAAGGAGAATAGTGGGGAAAAGATAATACGAGAGGAAAGAAAGGAAAAAGAAGAAAATGAATGCATACTTTCATGGCCACCCAATAGCTCAACAGCATGAACAAAGCGAGCATGAAGTGTGGTAGTCCATCGCATCCTTGGTGCTCTCATGCTACGTTTGGCCGGAAACCTCGATATGAATCTTGATCTCATCAACCCTTGAGACTGATAAGGACTTAAACTAGAGGTACTTGTACTGTTAGCAAGCATAGAAGGAGGAGAAGTAGCTAAAGAAGAATCCAAAGCCTGTTGAGGAAATGGAAAAGAAGGAGAAGGATGAGGAGGGTTTTGGTAAACAGGAATCCCTCTTATGGGTCTCAAATAACTAAGCTCTTGGCTTAATCCCTGTTGCTGTTGATGTTGATGATGATAAAGCACTGCAGGGTTATGGAGTTGCTGGTGTGTTGGGTACTGGTTCTGTTGAAAGGAGTGAAAAAGATTACCATTACAATTGGTGTTGTTGTGGAGGAGGTGAAATTGGTTGGAGTTGTTGGACTCCGAAACCCTCGGATTGGATAACGAGAGCTCGAAACAAGTACTATCAGGCTTTGCCATTGAAGACACAGAGTTTCTTGAGTCCAAGGCTCTCTTCCAAAACCCCAAATCCATCTCTTCTTCGGTTCTTCTCCATGTTGATGGGGGTTTGCTGTTTGGAGGGCTAATTTGTAGGGACAAATCCGGTTGTGCTGGAAATAGCTCCATGTTTAACAACCAAAACAAACCCTTCAAGCTTCCCTTTTCCCACTTCCTCCTCCTACCTTTTCTCTCTTCTTCTTCTTCTTCTTGTGGTATTATTAATGGTGAAGTAGTGGATATTATTTCCAGGATTAAGGATATCAAAGTTGTGGGGTTTGTTTTGAGTGATTTGTAAAAGCTTTCTTGATAAAAATTTAGGTGAGATTTTATGAAGGTTATTCAGATGGAGTTTGATCAATTTGAAGGGAAGTAGTTGCAGGGATTTGAGATTGAGAGAAGAAGAAAGGGAGAGAGAGAGGGAGAGAGAGAGAGAGAAGAAATGACAAGGTATGAAGTGAATGGTTGTTTCTTTTGTGTGAAGTATATGTGAGAAAATGACACTTGAGGGGCTATAGCAAGAGAAAGAGAGAGAAAGAAAGTATGTTTCTTTTTGTGGACGTGGGGGTAGAGTACTAGGGGTGAGAAAATTAAATAAAAATAAAAAGTGAATAAGTTTTGGCACTTGATTCCTTTTTTACTACAACTTTATTTCTTTTCTTTGGAGAAGAAAAAGCAAGATTTTTTAGTTTTAACGTGTGTGTATTGTTCCTCTCTCAACAACCCATACTTTGCCTTTCTAACCCACACACACACACACACACAACATACATAACTCTTCTTTGAACTGAAACCTATGGTTCCTCCTCTCTTCCTACTCCTTTTACACAAAACCTTAAAATCAAACCATTTTTTTTAGCACAAACTCACATTAGTACTCACTCACTCTTCTCCACATCCTAGGGTTTCTTAAAAACCACATCATCACAGCCACTCATTGCGATATGATGAAGCCATAATTCTTGCATATCAAATCATTTTACTTTTGTCTAACTTTTGGGCCCCACCATTCCAATTCATTTGATCGTTTATTATCTCGCGATAAATTCAAGCTGTGGGTTAGTTACATCCAGTGGGATGGTCCTCCTAAGGTCAAATTTATCTTTCACCCTACCGAAAAAAGCAGTGAACTGGGGTTTAATGGTTAATATATGTTTTCTGTAGGGATGATTCAGTCATTTTGAACCACCACAGCCCCAGGCACTGCTCTCTGCCCAGATGTACCATCGACAAAATGTTAAAGTGGATTTAATCAGCAGAACGACAATATAGAGCCTATTTTAGACTTAGCATATATTGAAAGGACATGTTTGGCTGGCAGGGTTATCATGTGCTAATTTAATAACTGCTTACAAAGTCGGTAATCATTAATTAATTATTTTTTCACTCAAATTAACTCAAATCAAAACCACTCTTTTTAAATTCAAAGACCATGGACTAGTCTCCAACCACTGCATAAGTACTTCTGGACTATCTTCTTTATCATAAATGCTTTTGAAAAAACAAAACAAAACAAATTTGTTGTGAAATTTGCGTAAAGACTAACAGATAGTTAGAAAAGATCGGACAAGGAAAATATTCATCTTTAGACAATGCTCATATTAATCAAGCTAAGAGAGGCCCATGCTTGAAATCGGATCACCTGGAAAATAATTGATATATACTTGAATTATTAATTTTATATAGCGGTACTCATTAGATAAATGAGTTTAGTTTTCACACATACCTGTACGAGGTAGGATTACAAATCTAACCTTTAAACAAATTGTTACATGCACAATTTGAATATTGCAGTTGATAAAATATCACAATTTTAATGGTAATTTTAGTGATCTCTGACATAAATACATAAATAATACACATTAAAAAAACAAATGCATGTTCTATAAATTTTCAAGCGTTGAATGTTATCTAATCATTGAAAATTTATATCTTATGCTGTCTACGAAAAATCACAGAGAGAGCACCATGTCTTAAATTGCCATGTAATTTTTGGGGATGTATAGCTTTATTAGTGAGAGGTTATAGACACGTATTCATGTTCTATCTAATTTTGGGAAGTGACAGTAATCATAAAAAGATTTTGATAATCATCACATAGAGGCTCTTAGGTATCGAATCCAAAAAAAAAAAAAAAAACACGTGGCAAGAATTAAAAATCCCAGTATCCCATGCATATTCTTCAGAATTTATAATAATCCAACAGAATTTTCATGAGCTTATTAGAGAATTAGCCTCCTAAATATTGATAAATTGTATATACTTTTCTGCCTAATTAATCCTAGCTAGGAGTAAATACCTGGCTACTCAGAAAGCAATGAACCCATGGATGAGGAATTGCAAGTTTATCCTTTTAGGTGCTATTAAAATTTAAATTATTAATTTAATGACAATAATAAATGAAAATGCAAATGATTATAATTTCTATTTTCACTTAATTAAAGTAATATTAAATTTGATTCACCCATATCCGTACCTAAATTTCTAAGAAAACAAGAGAACAATTAATATTGGTTATCTTTAATTGGATCAACTTCTTTAAAAACATTGTTGATTGTTCTCAGAATGATTTATAATAACCTAAAATCCTAAATATTAGCGGGAGGTATGGTTATGTTGAACATGATGACACAAAAAGGAAATTCATTGCTTTCTGAGTAGCCAGGTATTTACTCCTAGTTCCTCAAACATCTTCAACATTCAATTTAATAATTATTCTCTTCTAATACAAATCTATCCCAGTTTCCATCTTAAAATCCCTAAAACACTAAACTCCAAATTCCAACACACTCAAAATGTATACAATTAATCAATTTCGTCAAACTCCACTGTCTAACTTGCCATGGAATTTACCGACGTAGTAATCGCGGAAGTCATCCTTAATATCCCATTTCCGTCCCGTTGAAGTCGCCGTGGATTGGGTCTGTCAAACCATCGTATTCTCTCTTCTCCCTCTCTCATAGTTTCTTTGAAGCCCCGTGACAGTTGCAATTTTTTTTTTTTCACTTTATATATAGTGTAATTTTGTCTCAAACCTAAAATAGATTCATAAAAATTCACAATAGTAGTTTAGGGATGTTAGAGTAGATACTTCAGCTCATCCAGCAGCTCAAGCTCACTTAACTACTCAAGCTGCTGTCAACACAAAAGCCTGTACGACAACAGCATTACAAAGCAGCTTATATTGATATCAACTTAGCCAAGCCAGTCACTATGTTTACTCAACTTAGTCATTTAGCTTATCATTAGCTTAGATGGCTCAGTTACATTTTGGAGGGATAATCGTGGTGTATAAAACCATTGTTATTGGGTAGCTTGTAAAGTAAGCACAATGAAGAGAAATCAGTTTTCTTGAATCCCATTGTTCATTCTCTCCGAACAAACAGTCAACATTACTTTGTTTACAATTTTACAAGGGATAATCGGAAAACTCATCCTATACACAATGCCAATAAAAAGAAAAATCTATTTTTTAATTACTTTTATACACTCTATAGATTTTTGAAAGGCCCTGTAGTTTGTTGGGGTTCGGAATAATTAAGCTGTTCCAAGTCTTCCACCCTTTGTGTGAGAAGCATCGGGCTGATTTGTGGACATAATATGTAATTTAAGTTATTCAATCGTTTGATACAAAATATTGACAACAAGGTTTTTACACTTGGATTATAGGGTATAATTCAATTAAAGTTGTTTGCTATGTTATTAATTAGATTTTTAGTTTGTAATATGCTTTTCTTTTCTTTTTTTTTTTTTTTGGGAAAGGTCATAATGTGCTCTCTTTTTTAAAGCAAAAATCAGATATCATTTATGTTATTTTACTGATATTATGTAGTTAATTGTACTTTGGATCAATGCCCGATTAAATATTGGGCAATCTTAGACTATCTTAAGTAATCAATAAGTAATATTAAGCATCTCAACTTGTATCTCACCTTACATATCCCACCTTATATCCCACCTTGATGAGGTACCATTATATTATTATTTGACATTAATTGAAATATTATTTCAGTTGCCATATAAAAATGATTTGAAATGACACTTTACAAATTAAGACATAAGATGAGGTAAAAATTACAATGTTTAATCATATTAATCTTAATTAATAGTTACTTTGTAATCGACCAGCACATTTTAATTATATCGTCAAGTGACACTAAATTATAGTATCGTCGAGCACATTTTAATTCTGTGAATTATATACTTCTGACACTCAAAACATTTGTTAAAACCTTAATTAAGATGTTCGAACAAAATGAATCTTATAGTATTCCTTGGCAGTTGGCAATCTATTACTCTCAAGTTGTAGAATTATTTGTGAGATTTCTCTTTCTTATTAGGCAAGGATATTCAGTGGGATTTTTATACATAGTGAAATAGTTATTTAATATGTGAAATTCATATAATTTATTGTCAAATATGAAGGAACTTTATAAATTAAGTGTGTGAGTATATATATATGTATGTATATATAACATTCTCTCTCCAAAAATAAATTTTCTCTCATATTTAATTCAAATATAATCGATAAATTTGATTGATTCATCCTAACTTTTTAAAGTTATGAGACATTGATGTAAGATAAAATCTTTTATAGGGTGTTTAATTGGCGTGCCATACTGATAGTGGTGTAACATTTGAATAATAACTTCTCACGTGACATTTCATTTTAATAAAAAATTAATGTTGATGCCTTTGTTTGTTTAGGAGAAAATTTTCATTTAAAAAAGTATTTTCCCGATGAAAAATCACTCACTCTTTGTCTCTCTCTCTCTCTATATATATATTTAATTCAAATGTAACGAAAGAATTTGATTGATTCGTTCTCATTTTTTTAAATTATGATGCATTGATGTAAAATCTCTCTCTTTCTCTCTCTCTCTCTCTATATATACACACACGTAGGGGAGAGATCGGAAGACTCAATATTTAACATGCCTTGATAGCCCTTGAATCTATGAGATTTATGACTTTGATTTAATAAATTTATTATTATTATTTTTTCCTATCCATCATTAACTCATTTTATTCTCTCTCTCTCTCTCTCTCTCTCTCTCCTTTCTCTTAGATTTTCTTTTCTAGATCTATTCAAATCTGAATTATCTATTTCTCTCCCACACACACCTTAATTGGATATTTATACGTAACCATATTTATATGTAAAATTAATTGGATATTGAGTTGGATTAGGGACACAAATTTCAACACAATATTTGACACGATTTGATAGCCATTGAATCTATGACATTTGGTCGGCTTGGATTTGATAAGTTTATTATTCACTTTTTATTTTTTCTCCTATCGATCATTAATTAGTTTTATTCCCTCTCTTCTCTCTCTTAAATTCTTTTTCCTAAATCTGTTTAAATTTAAATTATTTCTTTCTCTCTTACGCCTTAATTTGCTCTTTTTCGTACATTTTCTCGTCCATGTATTAATACAACAACCTCTTATCTCTTTGATTTATCTTCATCACTAACATGATGTTCATTTTTTTTTTTTAAAGAAAAAAGAAAAAAATCAACATGGTGTTTTTAAAAACTGATTACATATAGAGAGAGCTTTTATAATCAGATATACCTAATTTTAAAAAGTAATGACCAATCAATCAAATTCATCCATTACATTTGAATTAAATAGGAGAGATAATTTATTTTAGAAAATAATGCAATGGATGAATTTAATTGGTTGGTTTTTACTTTTTACAATCAGATATACCTAATTATAAAAGCCCTCTACATATAGATATCCAACTCAGAAAATATCATCCCATATATTCATCACCAAAGCTAGCTCCAACATTCTGAAATTTTTTCACCATTGAAAAGAAATGTATGCTTTAAAAAAATCAAATAAATAGATTATAAATGTACAAACTAAGAGAAAAACAGAATTTTGATTAAAACTTATATTTATATGTAATTAGTTTTAAAAAGCATCACGTTAATTTTTTCTTTTTTAAAGCAAATTTACATCATATTAATGGTGGATATAAATTAAGAAAGAAGAAATTATTGTATTGTTTCAAAGAGGAGAAGACATATAAGCAAGAGGGAATTAAGGTGCGTGTGAGAGAGAGAAATAATAGATTTAAGAAAGAATTTTAGAGATCAAAATTGAGCACTTCCTTTAATTTTAATAAGTCAAATGTTCAAATTTCACTTTTATTTTTTAAAACACAAATCTGGGTTGAATTTAAATCTCCTCTCCCCAACCTTAAAAAAATTGAAAAATAAAAAATCCCTAAAAGAGAGGAGAGAGAGAATAAAATTAATCAATGATGGATAGGAGAAAAAAAAAAGAATAATAAACTTATTAAATCCAAGATAATAAAATTTCATAGATCCAAGGGTTATCAAATCGTGTCAAATATTATGTCAAAAATTGTATCTCTCGATCTCTTCCGATATATATATATATGTATATGTATATGTATAAAATTCATTAAAATTCTCTTCTATAGAGGTTAATTTCCAACTTCAAATTTTAAGGTGCAGAGAATAAATTAATAATTATGATTTCTGAATGATATTATTATAATATAAGACCATATCCATCCTCGATTAGGCGTCGAAATAACATAAAGACGAGATGGTGCAGGTCTGGTAATTTGCTTGATTAAGGCAAAATGCAAGTTGGTCCTATTGACTTGACCTTTCTTTTTGTCTATAAATTAATGACTTTAATTGGTCTGTCAATTAATAAACCTACTAAAATGAAATGACCTACCTGTTTCCTAAACCAGTCCAAAGCCTCTTTTGACTTTAATTATTTCTAACTTTATGCACGTATGATTCTTCACAGTCACAGCCTAACATGCCCTGTTATTTATTGTTTTTCATTTTTCAGAATTTCCTTTTGTAATCAATGTTCCAAATATTAAAAATCAATATCCTTGCTTGGAGTTATTTATTGCAAACCTTGCCAACAAACTAAGTTATGTATAGAGTGGGTATTAATCTTAGAACGATGTCCTTATTATATGCGGCATTAACAAGTAATTAACTTAATACTTCAAAAACAAAAAAGGAAGAAAACAAGTAATTAACTTAACGTTAGTCTTAAATTTAACATGTGTTCTAAGAGCATATAGTAGCAATCTAAAACTTCAATAAATAACTTATATTTATTGTTTTAAAATATCAATACATAATTTTTTATGTTTCAAAAGAATGAATATAATATTTTATTTATTTTTTTCAAACTTTAACATGAGTTTTAAAAGCACACGTTAACAACTTCCTTAACTTAATCACGTAAAAATAAGTTTTATCACTCCTCAAAAGAGAAAAAAAAAAAAAAAAACTTTTACCGTACATCCCTTCATGGTTCAAGTCTTTAGTGTATTTCCTCTTTACTTTTTGAATGGAAATTTAAATCATATCATCCAATTTTATCATCATGTATCAGAACTTTTCTTTTCGTGTTGTGGTACTAAATATTTTTCTCAATGTTATATGAACAGATTTTTAGACATTATGTAGTATTTAAATTCGATAAATCTCAATATACCCCTATTTATTGGTGTTAATAATAATAATAATAATAATAAAATATTTACAGAGATTATATAATTAATTTTTAACTATTACAATTAATTTTGAGGCTTGGGTAACGAGATTATTTGAATCCATAACTTTATGAGTTTGAAGTGCATATCACTAGATTAACCTTATTCTATTCCGTAATTTTATTAATTGTCCTGCTAATATTATGGTACAGGTGACTGATCTAAATTTAAGCATAAATTTTCAAAACCATTTAAGTAATTTTGGCAGTTTAACTTCAAATAATTGAAGAAGTCAATAATTGATGTGTCCGGTAGTCGTAGTCGAATGGTGCCTGAAAATTAATTGACTACTGGAAACGATTACCTAGGTTATTGACTTTTTGCTACTCTACCTCTATAGGATGAGAAAGGCTATTAATTTGCTAGGAAAAAAAAGTAGTTTTTTCTTTTTTATTTTCTGTGATTGAAAAAAAAAAAAGAAAGAGTGATTTGATTTTTTTCTTTTTTATTCATGATTAAAAAAATGATTTGATCATTTTATAATAACTTTAGTTGCACAA
This sequence comes from Nephelium lappaceum, assembly GCA_021234005.1. NCBI lineage: Eukaryota > Viridiplantae > Streptophyta > Magnoliopsida > Sapindales > Sapindaceae > Nephelium > Nephelium lappaceum. The sequence continues at coordinate 8,123,998 of CM038004.1, forward strand.
CTAACGAGAAGCAAAAGGCTTATTTATACTCTTTTGATGTAAAATGTAGAAACAATTATGTGTTGGTGTTGGTCATATAGAAAAAATGATGCAAAGCTTTTAGCAACTTTATCGTTAAACCGTGTTTGGCTGTATACATCGGTAAGCGTTAACTTTGCAATAGATTTTTTTGCTTTTTTTTGGGTGACCCATGAGTCATGACCCATCTATCTGTGGCCTTGTTTCTGGATAAATTGAGGATTGGATTTGAGGTCCCCATTAGTATTCCCTTTCATTTAACACACACTCAATTTACCCAACCAACATCACCTCTGTCATATTCTTAAAATCTTAAAACTCTGTTTGGTTACACATTTTTAAAAGTGACTTTGGTTGTGCTTATAAGTAAATCGGCTTTATGTAAATTCATTTAACAATATTTTATAGAAGGTTTTTTTTTTTTATTTATCAAAAATTTTTTGAGATATGTACTTCAAATGACGTTTAATTCGTTCAAAAGAAAAAATAACAATGAAAATATTTTTCTATTTTCCTAAAAGTGCTTTTATTTATTTTAATCAAAGACCATAAGTTAGACTTTTAACCATTTTAGATGATTTAAAGTCGATTTTAACGTATAAATATCCTCAATCAAGTAGATGGATTTATAGCATGGTCCCTATGATCCTAACATTAGTTTCAATTAATAATTACACCCATTTATCTTGAATTTTCTCGCACTAACTCAAGAACCGACCTATGTTCCTCCGAACCAGGCTGATACTCAAACGGGTCCTGCTGGATTAGGATGATATAAATGCTTCAGATTTTCCTTTTCGTACATTGATTATATCTTTTTCTTTTCAAATGATAGAAAATAATCTATTATATTCAAAATATTCTTTAAGAGAATGCAGAATTAAACATTAATTAGCCATCGATTTGAGCACTGTCCTATTAAAATATTATAAATCTTTTAAGTCCATATTAGTCAGGTCAATTCCCCATTATCAAAAACAGAAAACAAAGACAGTAGGGACTTAATTAAGCTTATACATTATATTAGTATAATATATTTTGCATTTCATTGACTCCATAAAAATTATAATATTTTAAGCATAATTTAAGACATCACAACTTGTCTCTAGCTTTCATGTTACATAAACCTTAACTTATAATTACCTAGAGATCAACAAGATGCCATGGGGATTTCCATGTAAATAGGACATTTCATCTTACTTTCTTGTGTGTGTGTGTGTATATATATATATATATATATTTGAGATGTAATGAATATATATAGATGTATTCATTCAATGTAGATGTAATGAATAATTGAAATGATTGGTCATAATAATTTAAAAGTTAGGACGTAATGACCATAGAAACTATATATATATGTTAGTTTTTTCCCTTTCGATATTAATACAATAAATTCAATGTCTTAATTATTAGTTTTAGATTTACTTACTTTAACTTGTTTTAACTTAGTCAACAATCATTTATGCATAATCGATTACTCACATGTAATATATTGATATAATAAATTTATAGAGTGTTTTTATAAGCAAATATATTTGATTTTAAAAAGTAAGGAACAACCAATCAAATTCATTTATTGTATTTGAATTAAATAGGAGAGATAATGCAATGGATAAATTTGATTGGTTGATCCTTATATTTTAAAATCAGGTATATCTTATTATAAAAACATTATAAATATATGTTCTACGGTCAGTACGTCATAATTTTTAAATTATTAGGATCAACCATCTCAACTATTTATTACATATATATTGAATGAAAGAGAGAAATTTTTTTAGAAGAGATAATGTAATGAATGACCGAAATGATTGATCCTAATAATTTAAAAGTTAATACGCACTGACCGTAAAAACTATATATATATATACAGAGAGAGAGAGAGAAAGAGGAGGAAGGGAGGGGGGGGGGGGGGGGGGGGGGGGGGGGGTGTGGGGAGGGAGTGGACTGCGTGCTTTTAAAAAGTTAGGACCAACTAATCAAATTCATTAATTGATTTGAATTTAATATGAGAGATAATTTGTTTCAAGAGAGAGAATGTAATGAATGAATTTGATTGGTTGATCTTTACTTTTTAAAATTGGGTATACTTAATCATAAAAACATTATGTATATAAAGAGAGTTTTTATGCATAATCGATTACTCACATGTAATATATTGATATAATAAATTTATAGAGTGTTTTTATAAGCAAATATATTTGATTTTAAAAAGTAAGGAACAACCAATCAAATTCATCTATTGTATTTGAATTAAATAGGAGAGATAATGCAATGGAATAAATTTGATTGGTTGATCCTTATATTTTAAAATCAGGTATATCTTATTATAAAAACATTATAAATATATGTTCTACGGTTAGTACGTCATAATTTTTAAATTATTAGGATCAACCATCTCAACTATTTATTACATATATATTGAATGAAAGAGAGAAATTTTTTTAGAAGAGATAATGTAATGAATGACCGAAATGATTGATCCTAATAATTTAAAAGTTAATACGCACTGACCGTAAAAACTATATATATATACAGAGAGAGAGAGAAAGAGGAGGAAGGGAGAGGGGGGGGGGGGGGGGGGGGGGTGGGGAGGGAGTGGACTGCGTGCTTTTAAAAAGTTAGGACCAACTAATCAAATTCATTAATTGATTTGAATTTAATATGAGAGATAATTTGTTTCAAGAGAGAGAATGTAATGAATGAATTTGATTGGTTGATCTTTACTTTTTAAAATTAGGTATACTTAATCATAAAAACATTATGTATATAAAGAGAGTTTTTATAATCAGGTATACCTGATTTTAAAAATAAAGACCAACTAATCAAATTCATTCATTACATTCTCTCTCTTAAAACAAATTCTCTCTCATATTAAATTTAAATGCAATTGATAAAATTAATTAGTTGGTCCTTACTTTTTAAAAGTCTCCTCTCTCTCTATATATATAGAAACTTTTTAAAAGCTCTCTCTCTCATATTAAATTCGAATGCAATTAATGAATTTGATTAATTGGTTCTTACTTTTTAAAAAGTCTCTCTCTCTCTCTCTCTATATATATATATATAGAATGAGAGATAAGGGGGAGGGGAATGGTGACTATTTTTTAAAAGTAAGGACCAATTAATCAATTTCATTAATTGCATTCAAATTTAATATGAGAGAGAATATATTTCAGGAGAGAAAATGTAATGAATGAATTTGATTGATTGATATTTACTTTTTAAAATTGGGTATACCTTATTATAAAAGCATTATATATAGAGATAGAAAACTTTTATAATTAGATATATCTGATTTTAAAAAACAAGTACTAACCAATCAAATTCATGGACTAACTAATCAAATTCATCAATTGCATTTGAATTAAATAGGAGAGAGAATTTATTTTAGGAGAGAGAATATAATAGATAAATTTGATTTATTAGTCTTTATTTTTTAAAATTAGATATACCTGATTATAAAAACCCTACATATATATTAGTTTTTTTCCTTTCAATACTTACTAATATAATAAATTCAATGTCTTAATTATTGACATTAGATTTACTTACTTTAATTTGTTTTAACTTAGTCAACAATCATTCATGCATTATCAATGGCTCACATGTTATATATTTATATAATAAATTTAGGGTCTTCATTAATTATTAGTGTTAGATTTAGTTACTTTAACTTGTTTTAATTTAGTCAACATCCTTTTATGCATAATCAATGATTCATATGTAATGCACTGACTTAATAATTTCAATATACACTGAGTTGAAAATTATTATATTTATACTAAATTAAATAAAATCATAGATCTTTAACCCAGCTATGCTTATTTGTACATGTATTCTATTTGGTTATTATATGAAATAACAAATATTATATATATGTTAATGATAAAATAATGATTTAAGATTTAGATTTCCTATGGTTCCCGACAGCATTGGAAGAACAAGAAGATAAAATAATGAAAAATAGTACGAAACACATAATTTATAACTTAGTAAGTTTGTGTCGATGTGCATGTTTCTGATTTTAAATTCACAATCTTGTTGAAGAACAGAAATAGAAGAAGAAGGAAAAACAGCAGCTTCTTCTGACATAATGAATATCGATTTCTGTAATTAATTCATCATATTATAAACGCAGGGATTTTTATTAGAATTAAAGTAATAAGATCAATGTCAACCACTCTCTCCTTGGTAACAAGAATTAGGGTTTCAGAACATACATGCATTTTTTAAAGGTGTAGAAGCATCTATTTTTGTCAGTACTAGAAAATCAATATTTATTTGGTCTCGATCTTAATTATTTTTTCAATGCTATGGCTATAAGCAGAAAGGTCAAGAAGGAATCTTACATTAATACCTTCTTATTTTAAATGTAAGCTATTAATTGATATCTCGATTTTTGTATATTATGATTTATGAGTGCTTATTTGTCTTTATTCCATATCATACGTGATGGCTCTTTCTACTGAGACATAAATTTTATTATGGATTCCAATGCTATACAATTCAATTTTTTATATTTTTAAAAATTTTTGGTTTTCTGTGCAATAAATATTAACTATCAAGTAACATATCGGCTCTATATGATAATATGACTCACATAAAAAAAATTACATTTATCATTGAAACCCTGGATTAACAACCATTGATACATCCAAGTGCTGACAAGATCTACTTACTCTTTTAAGTTTCCAGAACTTGTAAAAACTGTACCAAAAGTTTCATTTAAATGTAAACTTAAATCAATGAGTGTATGGTTCAAATTGTATCCATATTTACCAACTTTTAAATTTATAATTATAGAAAAAAAGGAGCGAATACAAATCTTGAGAAAAGATTAGATGGTCTAATAATAAGTTAAGAGTATGAGTACGATTTGTGTCTATTTCTCCCAACTTCTAATTAAGATTCATACATAACATTAAGATCCAATCGTCAATATGTTAACTTTTTATTTCTAGTTTTTACCATCAAAGTATGAACGGACTTGGGGGAGAACCTATAAGATCACCTAATAATCATATAAGTATATCCACCGTCTGCGGGATCACCAGTTGATCATAACAAAATTATTATGATTGATCTTCTGATTGATGATCTACCAACCTCTTGACTGAGAAAAATGTCTCAAGATCTGTATGCCCAAAGGCTTTTTAGTTGGTCCACATTTCTATGGTTGTGGGAACACTTTTTGTAATGTCATTTACAGTACACTTCCAACCACCCATGGAAATACATTATTCCCTTCTTCAAGATAATTCCAATCAAAGAATTAAGCATATTTCCGCTAATATTGACTTGTCAATGATTTCGTTTATATTAAACTCATGGAATTTGATGAATCTGAAAATGACCAATTGATATCAAACTGACTTGACAAACAATAGTTTTGATTAATCATTGAAGAAGAAAATACTCTGTACCGACATTAAAGTGCCACTATTTTCTGGACATCAATTTGTCATTGAAAATTGAATATGGACCGCCATGTTTCCTTTTTTAACACCCCAATTTGTTACTCATTCAGCAAGTTGTAAAAGTTACATGTTGTACATTTTGTAGTTTTTCAAAGAAAAAAAAGTACATTCCCAGAAATAAAAGTCTACATTTTTCAAGAGAAAAAGAATTGTTTTGGAAAACCTTAGTCAGTATATAAGAATAAAATATATTCTTATTATGATGAAAGATATTTGGGTTTAAGATAATGTAGAGAACTAAATAATACTCTTGACAAGATGAAGTTGGTCAAGTGGTATACTTGTCATGCCTATTACACTAAGTCATGGGTCACTTCTCCAAATCATGAATTAATTACAATATTTCAAAAAAAGAATAATACTCTTAAAAATTTTAATTTTAGGTGGGTGTATTCAATTATGACTTTAAAAAATTTTCATAGACTTTTTTCACTGAATGACTTTTGTAGAATTTTATAAATTTTTAATGATTTTACAGATTCATGAAAAACTGTTATAGACTTTCATAAACTCTTTTATAAAAGATTTTCATTAACTTTGATAAACTTTAAAAAAAAAATTATGAAAGGCTTTCATAAACTTCCATAGACTTGTTTTTATAGATTTCCACATATTTTCATAGACTAAACTTTCATCAACTTATAATATAATATACATTTTATAAGTTAATAAAATTATATTTATCATGTCAATAATGATGAAAAAGCATGACACATAAAATAAAAGTAAAGTCACCTCAATTACATAAATTGATAATCAAAACATCAAGTATTTTAAGTGTTTAATTATTCATTTTATGTCTTCTATGAAAAATAAAATCTTAATGTCTATTATTATTAATAATTCCAACATCTCTCCACATTATAGTAGTTATAGCAGTCTTCTATTCATTAGTATACTATTTTTGTTGCTCTTGAATCTTAAGAAATGAGTTAAAATTGTCTTATTTCATTAACTAGTAATGATGAAAATGATGAAGATTCGTAGATATTGATAGATTTTTATAAATTTTCATTTATTTCTAAAATAAAAATATATTCCTTTAATAAGCTCGTACAAATTATATACTTTATAAGTTATATTTATCATATTTTTTTATACAGTGTAAATAAATTGGAAAAAAATAATTATCGAAAGTAAAAGTTTAAAAAATTCTTCAACAAGTATGTAATAGAAATAAAAGTTGAAAAAAAATATATCACATGTATAGATATAATTAAACAATCTAAAAAAATCTTCAAAATTATTATTATTTTTTTATTTGAAATAGAGGTTTTTTTTCTTATTTTTTAGCATTAAAAATAAAGATTCTGTTAATTAATTTCATCTATTTTAAAGCAATGAGATTTTCAAATGAGATGATTAGGATTAATATCCATCTAGACTTTTTTTTTTTTTTTTTGGGTATTGTATATATATATATATATTATAAGATGTTTCCCTTTCTTAAATTTATTTTGTCGATATATAATTCCTCAATTTTAATTTCAAATTTGAAATTTTTCATAAAATAATAAATTTATATCCTTTGGAAAAGAAGAGATCTGATAAGATTCAAAAACTAAATTTGAACATAGGGAAAAAAATATTGACCATTACAATTCACAAGAAAATAGGAGTGAAATATATACATATATAAATAAATATATATATATATATATAAATGTGTGTGTATTTTTAAAATAAATGAAATATTTTTACTTATTACTACTATTGAGTTTGGGGAGATTCAAATGTAAAAGAGATTGTGAGGTTTGCTTTTTATAATCAACAACAAAAGTCTACAAAAGTTTTTTAGGGGAGTGTGAGAGAATTTATGGAGTTTGATTATTATAAATTTAACATGAAAGTCTCTAAAAGTCTACCAAAGTCATTAAAATTTTAAATTTTATAAAAGTCATTGACAATTTGAATACCTCGTAACTTTTATAAACTCTTAAAAGTTTTGATTAAATACCTCATAACTTTTATATACTTTTTAAGAGTCATTAAAGTCTATATTGAATACCACATGACTTTTATAGACTGTTTAAAAGTTTATATTAAATACATCCAAACTTTTAAATTCTATAAAAGTCATTAAAAGTTTAGATTGAATACACCTCATTTAGTGATATATATAGTTATTCAAAATCTTTAATTTATACAATTTTTTTTTTTAAACTTTCATTTATGATGATTTTCTAAAATATATTTTGTATCATATCCTTTCATCAGAAATTTCGAAAATTAAATAGGAGGTCCAGATATCATAGGTTTCTTATTTGAGCACTGATCCATTTGATGGTGTTCATTCAAAATGCAACCGATTTTTTTGTTTCTTTTTTAAAATTTCCAAAGATTGGAATCTCTAATGCATTGAAGTGTGATATGATCTTGTGGTCAATCATTCCTTCAGAATTCTTTTAAAAAAAGAAGGCACTCACCCTTCACTATAAAAAATTGAAACATAAATAAATAAATCTTATCATACTAGGGAATATTTTTCATCGTATATAATTTTAGGATATGATCGTAATGTTACTCATTGCTGCAGATAAATCAGTTAATTCTTATCCTGCTGACAATTAAAAAAGAACAAAACAATGTGGTTTTTTAACTTTAACAGTAATTCTTTTTTTTTTAAAAAAAAAATGAATGAATAATTAGTGTTAGATTTTATGCTGGTAAACATGCAAGCTGTCAACTTTAAGAAACAAATTAAGATAATATATAAATAGTAGGATTAGTGGTAGATTTCAGCAAGATTATTCCCTAATATTTATGACTTTTTGAATAACTTAAAGAAGAAACGATACCCAAGTGACTTTTTCCTAATAAGAAACACAATATGCTCAAGAAAATTGACCACACTTCAAAAGAAGATTTTCCCCAATCAAACCCACATAACAAGACTTAAAGTAGTAAGTCTCTCTTTTTCTCAAATCGAGTAGTAGCTATTAGCTAGGTATAGGATCCTATTTTGTATTTTTTTTTTAAAAAAAATACACAAAAAAAAAAAGTGGAAACATTTTGAATCTTTTCCAATGACTTAGAGCAAAGGGGAGCTTAGAGAAGTGCCCTACAAATCTAGAGAGACTAGTGATGGAAAGAAATTTGTGGATTTTGACAAGAACCCATTAACAATTTATAATCTTATAATTTTGCTTTGTTCCTTTCTCATTCTACATATTTTCTTGTTTCACTTTCCTTCATTCCACAATTTTATTCTCTTCAAATAAAGGTTAAAAATGATTGTAGAGTTGAGTTGGTCCCACTAACTTTTTGACACACAAAATCCAATCACAATGGAATATGGTGCTTCTTTTAGGGAGGTCAAGGTAAAGAAGGTTGTAGGCTCCCACATAACAGGACGCTTTGCCCCAGTCAGGAATTGATTTTTTTTTTTTTTTCCTTTCAAAAAATAAGTATGAAAATTTAATTTGCAGTATAAAAAGGCCACCTGAGAGTGGGCGAATTGAATGTTTACAAATCTTTAACCATAGATACAACTATAAAAGTGATGGTGCAAGTGAATGATATTATTGAACAAGAAGTTACTTTTGATTTTTCCAGAAAATTGTCAGAATTCTACTTCTTGTTCATAGATTTTCCAAATGAGATGTAAAATGAACTAAAATTAAATTAAGGAAAAAAATAATATAAAGGTCTGAAAAACATCTTCAGTTGCTCAACCACAAAAACTTATCTCTTTTTTTTTTTTCTCAAAAAAAATTTAAAAAAAAAAAAAACTAATCTTTTGAGCAAGCTTACACATGCTTCAATTACAAGAATATATTAAGATATAATATTTAGTACTTTATCTTTGAAACAGTTTGGCTTTATGCATTTTTATCCCTTGAAATGGAACTTGGATTTCTGCTTTCTCACATGTCCAATCGGCTAGCTTTTCCAAATACATTATTCTAGCGAGAATATTTATTTCAACTTTTCAATGTGTCCCACAAATGGAACCTAAATTGTGTTTACACTTACTTCCAATGAATTGCTTATACAAATTAAACTTCGCATGTTAAAATTTTAATTGATTTTCTCACTGTACTTTGAATTTCTTTACTGGTTGATCAGGCACATTACAAATGGAATGTTTCCGGCAAATGAGGGATAAATTCAAATTTTTGCATATCCTGCAAGGGAACTTGATTACATAAAACTAAAACTGGAGTCGGCCTGGTATTGTTTTTCGGCCTTGTACAACTTCTATTTTATGCTGATCTCCAACCTAACAAAACCCTACCGGCCCAATCTACTAATCTACTTAGGAATTATAAATGGGTATTTGTATCACTTTCACATACACGGTTAGCAGAGTGAAACTTTAGCGAGGGTTCCTTTATTTTATACCAAAAGATCAAAAATGCAATGAGTGGTGCTATTGCGCACCTCCAGTGACTTGAAAACATGTGGAGTTACTTAAAAAGACATGTAATTCCATGCTGTAATTCGTTTGCTAATCGAGTTCTAATGCAACCGTAGTCAATGGTGAAGCAACTTATAAGGCGCCATGGCCCCCGACCCATACAGCAAACTCTAGTTTGTATTAGCATTATCAAAATACTTTTTTTAACATTTAATGCAATTTGTACATTGTTATCAAGTTTGGTCCACCAATGCTTTTATAACCTAATGTAATTAACAAAATTATATGATAGCATATTCACTTATAGCAGTATATTTTTTGTATAATACATTATAGGAGTTTGAATGTTATCATATGTACTTACTAGCATATATGAAGAGTTTTCTCCCCTTAGATTACGGGATAGATTTCTCATCATAGTAAGAGTAAAATTTCAGACCCTATATACAATGTCTTAGTAGGGTCGTTGACTATTAATATCATATTACTTTCTAATTATTTAAATAAAAAATATAATATAATATATGACAATATTCTGCTTTCAAGATATTGCTTCCATCTTCACTACATACAGCCTTATCAATAGCATATGGAGCAAGTTGGAACAGTTTTATGTGCTTTAAGATAGATGACTTACCAGAAAAATAACTTGTTTCCAAATCATCTCTACCACACTTTGCGGTTTAAGTCTATCTCTTCAAGATGTATTGATTTAGCAAAGTTATTATTTGCATTTTATTCAAATATGCCAAAATGTGTCGACACAAAGTACCTTCAATCTCAAATTTTTTACAATTGCAAGATGCAAAATCCAACCTTTTTCCATACAAAATTTCTGTTACCTGACAACTACTTTCATCTTGCCTCTCAACTCTGTACACAAAGTGGTCACCATTTTCTCTCATGAAGATAATATCATAAAAGAAAATGTTCCATAATTCATCCTGAAACAAATAAAAAGCTTAGGTGTATAAATTTCAGCCATTTTCTTCTCAATTAAACTTGGCATTTTCGATATTGCTTTCTTATTGATGTCGGCATGATCAGTCGTTAACTCTTCGTGACGTTGGCTTGCAATTGCTCTGTTAAACCGTCCTATAAAGTCCAACAATGAAATTCTTTTATAAACAAATCCGCTTGAAGAATGCATGAGAGCTTTCAACTCGTTGACTACTCGATATTCCTATTAAGAAAACATGGTTCACATATACCGGAACCCAATTTGAACGAATTTCGTACAATGATTGAAGCCCCCTATTATCAATTAACATACTTTTGGTGAATCAAAATCCTCCTTGGTGCAAGATTACCATGTGCATTTTGAAAATCTTTATAATAATCCTTATAAGCCACAGCATCCAACTTTTCAGAAAATTTGTTTAAGATATACCAACTACAATACCTGTGAAATGTATTTGGGAGAGCTTGAGATATAGCTTTTGTCAACACTGGATCTTGATCACTAATAATTATTTTGCGTGGTCTGCTACCAAGCATAGCTTTCTTGAATTGCTCCAATAACCACACAAAAGAGTCTTTAGTTTCATCACTAAGTAATGAACAAGCAAAATCATTGTTAGTCCATGATTATCAACACCTATAAAAGGAGCAAATGCCATACCATATCTGTTTGTATTTTAGGTAGTATCAAATACTACCACATCACCAAAATACTACTAAGCTGTTGGAAGTTTTGAATTGGAAAAACTTATAATGTTCAAAAATTTGAAGTTGAAGAGTTGCAACTATTCATTTAAAAGTTGCACCTTTTTACTTTTAAATTTGAATTTGAAGAGCTGCATCTCTTCACTTGATTATACCTCTTCAATAAGACATGGGATTGATTCAAAGGACACTAATCTATCTATAAATAGGAGTAGTTATATATCATGAGAATAACTTTTGATACATCAAATTCTTCTCATTTTCTTCTTCATTCTCTGCACTCAAACTAACTTTTTAGTTTAGAGTTGAGTATTGGTTCAAGTGCAAAAACAAATATATTAAATTGTATTAGATTGTTGAATTCTGAGAGACAACCATAAGAGTCTTTAAACACAGAGAAGTGTGAAAATTTGTCTTTAGGACATTGTAAACAATTGCAAGTCTCAATCTTCTTCATCTTCATTGAAACTAGTATTCTATATTGTTCTTATTTTTGCATTGTTTATACTGTTATTATTTATTAGTTTATGGTGATCATTCTACTATTTTTTTTTAGCTATATTCATATTCATTGTGTTGTTAATAGTTCGTGTATAAATCTCTTGTATCACTTCAACAATCTAAAGGCAATTCTATATTGTATTTGTTGTAGTACTTGAGATGGATTCACAAGTTGTCTTCAAAAAATTCTATGATGAGAAACCTGAAAAATTCAAAGGGCTCGATTTCAAGAGATGGCAACCGAAGATGTTATTCTACTTGATAACAATGAATTTGGCACACATTGTCAAGAAGGAAGTATCAAAAACGGATGAAAATCTGGTGATCAGGGAAACAATGTTATCCATTGAAGCCTGGGAACAATTTGACTTCCTTTGCAAGAACAACGTTTTGAATAGATTGGATGACACCTTATATGACATCTATTCATCCTACAAGATAACAAAAGATGTGTGGGACATGCTTGAGAAAAAATATCAAACTGAAGATACTAGAGCAAAAAAGTTTGTGATTGGCAAGTTTCCTAAGTTTATGATTGTTTATAATAAAACCATTGTTAAGCAAGTGGAAGTACTTCAAGTCATTATTTCAAAACTTGTTACTCGCTACTCGACTGGCGACCCAGCGAGTAGCCAAGGACGTACCTGTTTGGTTGGCCTACCTTAGCCCCCTTAAAAATTTTTTATGTTATATTTATTTGTTAGAGTATCTTCAGCTCAAGCTCATGAAACTAAAAACAATTAAGCTAAATCAACTTGTATCAGCCTATTAACCAGAAAAAGTCTCAGTCATGAAACTTAAAATGGTTCACCTCATTTAGCTTGTATCAGCTTCATGAAGCTGAAAACAATTCAGTTAAATCAGCTTGAGCTGAAGATACTCTAACATTATTTTAAATAATATATATATTTCATTTATTAATTTTTATGATATAAAAAAGTACATATCTTTATTTTCTTATTTATATTTATATTTCTATTTAAATATTATATATAATAACTTTATTTCATACATCAAATGTGAAATTTATTTAAGTTTTCCATATTTTACCTTCTTTTTGTTATAAGTTACATAATATATTATTTAAATTTAATTTCGTTAGTGTTTATCTAACATACTTTTTAATTTGAAGTGTAGTAATAATTATGAATTATGATTATCAAAATGTAGATTGTTTATATTTAAAGAAAGATTGTTGATGTCGTAGCATTAACTATAATTCATATTTGATAAATTTTATTATTTAAATACTTTGTTCAATCTTTTTACTTTTATTTTTGTTAACATATTTATTTATAATATAAATTCCGAGGAATAAAACTTATTATATCTCATTTTTTAATTTATAAAATGTTTTCATATCGTTGGAGTTTATTAAAAAAATTTCTTCTAGCCCACCTTGATATCAAATCTTGATTACATCCCTACGAGTAACGAGTAATCAACTACTCGATTAGTACTTGGCGAGCACTGTTTTGGGGGGAAGTTATTATTTTTAAAATCTCATAACGTAAACTGATATTTTTTTTAAATGTTAGGGGTTAATTTGATATTTTTGACTATTAAATTTTATCAAATCTCAATGACGGTTTGTGTAATATACCATAATATAAATTAACTTAACCATACAAACCTTATCAGTTTTCTTCTTCTTCTCATTCTCTCTCAAATCACCTCCACCCCTCTCTTTCACAACTGTTCTCTCTCCCCCATCATTTCAAATGCCACTCAACCACCATTTCAAGAACCCTACACTACCAATCTCATAACCTCCACCACATCCACCATCTCGCCTCTTTGGTCTTTGTCCTTCTCCTTCGTTACCATTGCAAGACAAATAGGTTTTTATCATCCACCGTTATTGCTCCACCTTATCTCTCATTCTCCTCCGCCGCTACTCTAGTGCCCCATTTCTCACTCTCCTTTGCTACTACTCCATCACTAAGTTTATTTGAACGGTGATGATTGGTTTGGGGAGGTTTGCGGTGACTGGTTTGGGGGTGTTTATGGTATGGTGGTGAGATGATTGGTATGGTGACGGGGTGACTAGTATTGTGGTAAAGCATGGTAGTTATGGTGAGTCAGTGATTGATCTTTTATTATTATTTTTTAAAATAATCCAAGTTAGACCAAGTTGGCTCGAAAACTTGGTCAACTCGACCAAATACTCGCATGGTCTGAGCAGAACCCCTGATCAAGGGGTTATCAGATCGATTGGGTGTCGATCTATGATTTCTAGTCGAAAACTTGACCTACTCGACCGAGTTTTTAAACAATGCTTCAGGTATTGATCTATGAATTATATTCTAAAGGTTGTTCCACTAATAAGCATTTTCAAATTGGAGCAATTATTGAAAAATTGCCAACATCATTGCTAGACTTCAAAATTTACTTAGAGCACAAGAGGAGGGAGATATCTCTAAAAGATGTAATTATAAGGCTTTGAGTTGAAGAAAACCACAAAAAGGGAGACAAGAGTGATGTCCCTAACATTATACATATATATGTATATGTATGTATGTATGTATAAAAGAGTTAATGCATATAATTAATTAATTTTTCTGCTTGGTTACAATAGCAATTAGGATATCAAATTGATAAATGAATACAACTTAGAAGATTGAAAAATCAAATAGTAATCCCCTTTGATGTTCGGATCTCCTTGGATAAAGGAATGTACACTTTTGGGCGGTCTACCTCCCTTTTAGCTTCTTATCAATAGAGAAAAAAGGTTAGCTGTCACCGATGGTTTACCAATAAAAATCCCCTAATACTTAAGTCAGTAGGTTTTTTATGGGTGAGTCCTTGGTAATGAGGTTAAAAGGCCGAAAAAGGGAAGAAAACTAGGTTATTACTCTAAATAAATCCCAAGAACAGCACCTAATACTTGTGAAAGCCTTTCTATGGGGAGTTTCTTCGCGTATTAGTATGTTCTTAGGTTAGAGAGACTGACCTACCTCTTTTTAAACAGTGGATGTCTTTATATATTCCTTCTCATGTTCTAGGGTTTCTTCCTAATCCCTTTTGCTGGTGGTCAATTATCCCTATTCGTCCTTTCACTTTCTCTCCTACTCTTTGTCGCCTGTCTCCCTTTTGTCCCATCCCTTTCACTTTCCCTTGTTTCTCGCTCCTTGTCCAACCGAGTCAGATTTGAGAGACATATGACATCTACTCATTCACCCCTCTTCTCATGGAACTACGTGGCCAACCGTTAGCCCTTCCTTATCTCCTACAACATGGTACCTACTGCCTCTAGCCACTACTTGTCAGTCCTAGGTCTGTTGCTAGGCCTGATTATCATGTTCTTCTGACGAGACAAAGGACTGGCAAGCACAAAAGACTCTTTTTGAATTTCTAAGCTAGGTCTCCCTTCGATTTACTTTCTTGTTCTTTGACAAGGGCATTCTCATCTCTTCCACATTCTCTTTACCAGATAACTGAGCTTGAGTCGTGGCTTCCCTTTAGACTTATCTGTCGGGTTTAATTCTTGGGCCCTATTCTCTAGGTTGGTTTGTAATTGTCAAGCTTCAATGGTTTGGGTTCAATTTGATTTTGAGGAGCTAGTTTTCCCCCAAATAACATTAAGTTATATTACATTACTTTAACTAATTCTTCTTGTAAGCATAAAAATAATAATTTTATATAGAGTGATGCTATTGGCAATC
Organism: Nephelium lappaceum; assembly: GCA_021234005.1. Taxonomy (NCBI): domain Eukaryota; kingdom Viridiplantae; phylum Streptophyta; class Magnoliopsida; order Sapindales; family Sapindaceae; genus Nephelium; species Nephelium lappaceum. The sequence continues at coordinate 8,139,690 of CM038004.1, forward strand.
TACTTTATATTTTTTTTCCCTTAACTAAAATTGTTAAAGTTGAGAAGAAAACGTTCTAAAGATACTACATTTTATATTTTAATATTTTAGAATCCAACATTCTTTCTTTTCCTCTTTTGCATTCACAACCTAAAATACCTTCTCGTTTTTTTTTTTTTTTCACTATTTTAATGTTTGTTTGATTCATGGAGAATAACATGCAATCAAAGCAAATTTTGAAATAAATGAGATTTATTAGCAATAAAAATAAGCAATATGAATAAGTATGGTTTGAAAGTAATGTTATATTAGACAAAATTTTATCGAAATTTATTGTCTAAAAGATATAGTAAACTTTAACTATCACATCATCAATACATTGTCATATAATTAAGGTGATTGTTACAAATTATCTTATCCATCATTTGAACAAAAAGTTTGAAAGTGTAGCATTATTCATTATTCAATTATTTTTTAAACTTAATAGTTGTTTGTTTGAATCTTATGAATTTTAAACTATTTGTTGTATAAAAATTTTAAAAATATAATTTAATATTAATTTCATTTGTTGAATTGAAGTTGGTCATTTATACATATAGCTGTATAAGTGATTATTAATAATTTCATCAAAATGCTTAAATTGATCGGAATTAACAAAAAGAATGTTAAAATAGATTGGAAATAAAGTTTTTTCAAAATTTTATATAACTTCAAATTTTTAGATCAGAGTGTCCCTAGAAAAAGAGGGAAAAAATAGTGCTCAAAAAAATTGTAATAAGAAAATTCCTATCACATATTGGAATCTCAGAGACATTCAACACAACATTTTCGTAGCAATTAAATAAACAAAGCGTGACATGAAAGAATTCTTGGTTTTCTTCTTCATTAAATACGAGGAAAGCATGTGATTGTATGGTCACGAGGGCTCAGTTTTGCACAAAATAATTGATAACCGTAATGTTGTGAGATAAAAAAGGCTTTTCTCTGCACTTTATTGGAGTAGTTCAATGCTACAAAAAGAATAGTGAAACTAACAGAGGAAGCAGCAGACCGGAAATTAAATCAAGAACTAGCGGGAATACCCACTTTCCTTGCAAGAATTAATTTGAAAAGAGTGAACAAATTTACATCACAGTCACTAACCCAAATTCTACTTTGATTCAGCCTTGCAGGAGGGTTCTCCTGCCAAAGACGGAAAAACACCCCGGCTGAAAGAACCCCAAGAATGTGTCATCAGTGCAGATTGCCCCAATTCGAGACCTGCACAAAGAATAAAAATATGTCCTAAATTTGGTTAATTTTTGCCGCTGCTCCCAGAATCAATCAATCTTTGCATTCTTCCGTGTTGTTTCAACCCCCAAGTTAGCGAAGTCAGCCTCTAATTTAAGCTCCATAGACAATTCAGGCAGCTTTCTCATCAGTTTTAGCAATCTAAACTTCAATCATATCTGTTATCTGGCCCTAGAAACGATGGTCCTCTAACCTTAAGACGCTTTGGCCCAATGTCAAGTAGAGGTGGTTCCCTCATGGCTTTTCCTAACTCATGTCGAAACCTGTCATTTCTCTGGTTATCTCGCTGTCTACTCGATGCTTCTTCATCCGATAACTTCTTATACTTTATCGAAAGTGGGATGGCACTAACTCTGGCAGACCTGTCTTCAACCATACCACTATCTGAAGCTTCTTCCTTATAGTTAGAATAATGACTAATATTACGGTTTGCTAAATCAGTTCGGCAGCACTCTGATGGCATTAATTGACCACATCTTCCTTCGGGTTGGTGTTTCTTCAATCGTTTAAGCCCCTGCTCATTTTAAGATCAAGTATTTAAGGTTCAGCATACTTACTGACAAAGAAATAACACAAAAGGTGCGATTAAAAACTGATGAAAGACAAATACAAAATCATGAACCAAATTAACCATGCTATCATCTGGCACCAGTACGATTCTCAATTCAAGATAAATTGTGAGACTTATAACCGATGATAACCAAAAACAAGATAATTAACAAAGGAGAAAGTAAAATATTTTACAAATAAGAAGAGGCCACACTACAACTTCTAGAAAAAGCAGTTGAGGGGTTGAGGAAGTAGTGGATAGAATACTGTTTGCTGGAATACTTTACTATTAATCAACCTCAAACTTCTTTTACATCCCAATTCAGTTATTAAACACATTACCATAATACATGTAACAACTCCAAAATTTGCAGGAAGACATTTACCAAGATCAACACATTTTAGAAGCATTTAGATTTCTTTGACTCATAACATAATAACTATTAAATTCTGCACAACCCAAAGAAATAAGGCTGTTGGGTTTTAACATCAACAAGACAATATAAAATCCTTCAAACAATATTTCAAAAAAAAAAAAAAATCCTTCAAACAAGAACAACAATGTTTTCACACATTTTTGGTACCAAATTATAGTTATACCGAGAAAAATTACAAAAGGAACTACTAGTCATCAACTCTCTAATTCATAAGTAAACTCCCCTTTGCTAGCAACCTGTGGTTAATTCATAAATTAAAATTTCCCTTAAAATGGGTTCAAACTTCAAAACTTCAATCAATTGGAAATGATTAATTTTATTGGCCAAAATTATCTGGCCCTCATAGCATCACTTATAAAAAAATTAAAATTAAGCAGAGCAAAAGACAAATCTAAAGCATAAACAAAAACTGATAGATGATTTTTTTTTTTTTTTTGACATCAACTAGAAGATGATATTACCTTTTTTTTTTTTTTTGACATTAACTGGAAGATGATATTACTTCTAATTTATTACAAACAATGTCAAACATCACATTTCAGAAATTAAATTCAGAGCTCCATAAAAAATACCTGATGTTCAAAATTCTTTGAAGATATGGAATCATTCATGGTTCTCTTTTCCACCTTAGTTGAAGAACGACGCTTAACCCTAAATATCTCTGAATCAGAATCATCACTAGGTTGATCCACAATAGCCCTAACTTCTGATCCCTGAGTACTGTTCTCATGGGCACTACGGCATTCATTACGTGTTTGAGAGAGAGAAGATTCTTGTCTGATGCGTGACACCTCTTCAGAAGATTTTTTAGCATCAACCACCCCTTAAGTCAGGTTTTCCCTGTACCTGCTTAAAAAATTACAAACTTCAGGATTAAACTTAAGTGCATAAAACCAACAAGATACACAAAGAACAGCCAAATCTAGCATTCAGCAATTGTTCTCACATTGTAGGTTGTGGAGCTTTGAACTTTCTTTGCAAAAGAACAAAGAGTTGACGCAGCAGAAGAAAGAGAAGCTTCCGCAAGTTCAGGGCTGCAATCTTTAATGCTACGGCTTGAAGTAGGTGGACTGTGACAACTAGGCACTAATTTTGTGAACTGTTCCAGAGTTTTTCCTACAGTCCCAGGATTCAACTCCATGATTATTTCACAATAAGGAGAGTATCCATCCCCTACAGCACTCTGGAACATATTTGACAATGGATAAGAATACAAGTCATCACCACCCTCAGCTTCCTGTTGAATCTCCTGTAACACTCCTTCCTGTTCAAATTTTTTGGCTGCAGCTTCCATTTCCGCTATATCCTCCCTCAAGAAAAGTGTGAAATTGCTCCCACATGGAAATTCCAGAGACATTAAATCTGATTGAACAATCAACATCATCACTATATATAAATAAATGCATTACTAGCCTAAAGAAAAATACTGAGTAAAACATACCATGTCGGAGGCAGACAGGATGCAAGTAACAATTGCAGTTCAGATAAGCAACATAGCAGTCACGTTTACATATGCTGCAGAGAATAGTCCCCTGGTAATTTGGAGAAATTGCAGTGCATGTCCTTGATTTCATAACCAACCAGCGAGCACGGTGCTGAAAACGTATTAGATTCACAAATGAAACCTTAATACAATGGTGAGAGACCAAGTCTGCAGATGAACAATCTGAATCTTCCAGCACTAAACTTGTATACAGAAGCATTGCTTCTCTACATAAAAGTTCTTCATGAGGAAGCAGAGGCATCCGGTTAAGATGTGCATAACGCCAGCTAGCTACAGCTCCTAAAGGGAACCAGTCACCAATGGCAAAGTTCACAGCCTCACCACAATTGAAACCTACATATTCAAAACAGAAAAGCATGATTTCAGAAATTGTTGTACCATAGACATGCAATATGAACTACCTAATTAAAGAATTTCTTCATTTGTTCCTGGTCTGGAGAACTGAAGCTTACAGATGTCTTACCATGACTAAATCCAGCATGATATGCTCTAGGGAAAGTAATAATGAACTCCCCAGGTTTTTGTACAGCCTTGTAGACAGGAACATCATGCTCTAATAAAATGTTCGGAGGAAACAATGTAGTTTTCCCCAAAAGGACATCAAAAGCTCCATCCTCCCCATCAGTTGATAGTATGTCACGGGTATAGACATGTTCCCTAACCACCTTTTCAAATTCTAAAGCAGCATGGCCTGGAATCCCATACCAAGTTTTTGATGCCCCACAGTGGTGGTAATTGATACTGCCATAGAATAAATATGATGAATATAAATAATATTTACTAGACAGAACAAATAGAAGATATAATTGGCACAAAAATAATCTATACCTATATAAATAATGATCTTCCACATGCCAAGCAAACATACTAAATAGCATTCCAATGTAAAGCATTGGATCAGTTACTCCCTGAAACAAACCAAAGATTAATAACAATGAAACACATATTTAAATAAAAAGAAAAAAACAACAAAATGAGGAAAAAATTGTCATCTCATTACCGGAATTGCAGTGTCCAAAAGACGCAAAATGGACTTGGACAGCCGTGAAAGCTTCTGTAACAAGAAAAGAAAGGTAAGAAACCAGAATTAGCACATATGGTCCAGGATACATGGAAAGTCAATCATAACAGGAACTACTCTTCATGGTTGACTTAACTTAAAGAAAAAGTGGCTGTGCATTTAGGAGAAAGTAAAAATAAGAAGACACAAGTCCTAAATTTTAAGAATAGAAACTGTGATTAACTGATACAAACATGACAGCAAAATGTTATGTAATATAAAAGTATATGACATTGTTATCCATAGAAAAATCATTCTTCACACAGAGACTCTATCTCCTTTTACTTCATTCAACTCACATACAACCATGTGCAGTTAAAGACGAGACCAAAAACACATTCTTAAATTTAATATGTGCATAGTTCTTTTTAAAAATATATATATATTGTGAAAAAGCAAACCAGAACCTTCAATTCCCTGAAATAAATCAAATCTATGGCGGCATTTTGGCAATGGCCATCTCCCACAAAGATAGTTTGGCATCAGACAATGACAAAAAAAATTATTGGTTTAAGTTAGGCTCCCAGCTTCGACCATATTGTCTTATTTTATTTTAAGTTTGACACCAGGCTAATTCTGCTTCTCTAACTCTGTCCCTAGGGAAACAATAAAGCACACAAACCTTTACTCGTAGAAATTAAATGGATATAAAAGTAGGTAACAGAATGAACACCTTCAAATTCCACTTGCTACTTCCAAGCGGATCACTAGAAGAAGATGAAAAGGCACTACCATCAACATCGCATGCATATTCAACAGTTTCTGTCTTTCCACAAGCAATTTCATACCAAAATTCTTTTTCCAAGTACGTGGCAGGAAGACAACCAGCACTACAATATCTACGAGCAAAAACCTTGTTCGCCATTTTCTCGAAATCACGAAATGTATAATTTCTGAAAAGTTGCACTCTTACTCAAAACCTAAAATAGAAAAACTAAAGCCAAAATGTAATAGTTCTCAAGCATTGGAAAAACTCACCTGCCACTCATGAAAAAGGTGACTTTGTCATCAGTGTCCCATTCAGCCAGACGAAGAGGTTGTACCCTAGTAGTGAACTTAAATCCTGCTTTCTCCTTCATCAATACAACTCCAGCCGGAACAGAAGCACTCAAAGGAGAAACAATCTTGCATATACCTGTAAGTTGAAGCATATTTTGGAAGAAAGAAAAACTTGGTCAGGTATGAGTAAATAACATAACAAACATGTTAGATTAGATAAATAATAAGAGGGTAACTTACCATATCTTGAAGCTTCTGGAGCTATCTTTTGCAAATAAACTAAAGGATCCTCAAATTCCTCTTTTGTTGGACAGTAGACAGGGCAGTCTGGAATTTTTTCAGTCCATTCCAGATCACTGGTATCAAATTTATCCACTTTGCGCTTTAAAAAAACATCCTTCCCGTTTGACACAGCATTTGATCGAGAAAATGAGTCTGCATTACCATGTAATCTGACACCACACGACGACGAAGCTCTTAAAGCGTCTCCTCCACTTCTAGACATCATGTTGGCGACACCTATTGTCTCAGTGAGAGTCTCTGATTTCATTCGCTGAAGCCTTTTACGCTTCAGAAATTCTAAACCATTTTTAGCCTCTTTGGACAAGCATACCCTTCCTTCCACCTGTCAAAAAGTAAATAACGTCCTGATTCTGGTTAACAAATATGTCAGCAGGATAAATCTAGACATTAAATCACATATAATTAATTTTCATTCAACAATTTCCAATACAAAAATGAAATACCAATATATTATACGCAAACTAAGAAGCTGCATGTTGTAAAACAAAATACTAACCAATACACATATGGTCTTTGTAGTAGTGAATAATGGTGACTAGTGTCTATTTATACATTAGCTGCATTCATACAAGGTTACTCTTTCTAGGAAGGTTTTACCAAGAATTATTAAATTTTACTTTATAACCAAAAATATCTCAACCTTTTTTATTTTGTTTGGCTCATTGGGTTCCAAATTGGAGACAACTACTGGATTCTAAAAGCTCCTTGGCAAGAAACCCCGGCAACATAATCTCCCAGGCGGTCATTCATCAACCCATCCCTTAACGCACTCAAAGTCCACCATGAGTAAAATAATCATATTCGATATAGCTCTGAGCACATCAAATGTCTTTACTGCTTGTGCTTTTACCATGGCTATCAATAACATATACATTAGTCCATACAATAACCATCAGAAAACAGTTTCATCTTTTTGGATAGACATCAAGAAACGGTCAACAGCTGCAAAATGCTTCTACAAATGTGATCTACGTCATCTACATTCATAGTCTCCTCCAACAACTTTGACAATATAAAAAATAAAAATTTCCTTGCAAAAGGAACTTAAATAGTAATAATTACTATGTCACCAGAAAGCCAATCAAGAAACTTCAACATCTTTGTTTGCAACACAATTCAAGAGATAAACCTCAAATACCCAGTAAAATCTAAAAATTTTGCCCATCAGTTTCTCTTGATTTGGCTACACCAGCAGCAGAAATATTACTAAATCATTGAGGATAATCAATTTCTCAAAGCTCCACAAAAGCATTCACTTAGTTACTCTAAAGAGTTAAAAACGATACAACCAAATTAAGATATCATACTTAAAACACCATCTAGTTTCTCAGATTGATCAACAATTAGAGCTGAGTTGTCTTCCAATTAAAAAAAATAAAAAATCATTCCTCCACAACATGAAGATTTCGATCTCGCAACGTAAATACGCTCTATTAAGTCAACCCTATGAGACCGCATCCCTCAAATCGCATGAGCAACATCAAAGTCTTCTAGAAAGTCAGGAACCAGTAATAGCAGCGCACCCATGTTGATTTTTAGACCCTTACTAAAATAATCTTCCTTTACACGTTTTCAACTACAAGCAAGCCTAAATTGACCCAATATGAACACATTCACTCCTAATCAAAATTTTAATTCATAGCTTTCTATTTTATATATTAAATAAAACAACCAATATTCAGGCATCTCCTATTTTAGTTAAAAACAAAATATTAATGTTTCTAGACATCTCCGCACCCTATAGCATTATATATATATATATATATATATATGCACATATATATATATGTATTGCAGCATTCTTATATGAAAAATTAGAGCAATAAAATTATGGACCGAACATTAAAAAGCAGTGAACAATGTATAAGATCTGAACACAAAAACGCAGAAAAGAAATTCATGAAATTCTCATGAAAAAATTAAAATTAAAAAAAAAAAAAAAAAAACGAGATATGTTAAAAAAAAGGGAAGAGATCAATCACGTACCATTTCATTCCGCAATCGTTCTCGATAAGTCTCCGTTTTAACTCTCAATTCACCAACTAACGAACGGTTAAAAAACGACAAAAATCAGAAGCCAAATCGACAAACAAACCCTAGATCACGATCTTATCCATTAACGATCAAAACCAGACCTTTAACGGCAGCCACATTCTCTTCAGAAACGAAGAAACCTCGTCAAACTCAGAGATCCAATTTCTTTAACAAATAGGCCGCACCACACGCTACCAAAACCTTGAAATTATTAATGAAGAATGAATAGCTGGCTTCCTACAATAGAAGGAGACTAGTCGCCGGAAAAAAAGCGGTTTCCGGTAACGGTATAGTTTGCCGGCCAGAAATAGAAGGAAAAAGGAAGAGAGAGAAACTTTAAGAGAGAGAAACACAAGGCTTAGAAAACCGAAAAAGAACTAGGACAGGATAATTTATAGTTTTATACTCGATAAATATTATAGCTTTAATGGTTAATTTAAAAAAATAAAAATAAATTGATTAAAATTGAAAAAAATATAAATAAATAAAACAGCAAAACAATTAGAGCGAAAAGTGAAGAAGTGTGGAGGAAAGAAAGTGGTGGTAGTTAGGTGGTTCAACCAAACGCCTTGCCGGCCAAAACGCGTTTTTCTACACGTTTCGCACCTCTTGGACCGTTCCCGTTTTCTACACGTTTACTATTCTACCCTTGTAATTTTAAAATTTTTATAAATGAACGGATAATTTTTGTCTTACTTTTGTAATGGTATTTGTGTCCAATGAAAAGACGGTGTTATCGAAGGGGTTATGGTTCCTGTTTCGGTCAGAGAAAAGAAAGTGGCTGGAAAGACGGAACTATCACATGTGTGTTTATATCTGCTGTATCAGTATGAATGTGTCAAATGAGTTAATCTAGCCGTCCATTTTATTTTAATCAAGTAATTTGAACGGTCAAAAAGTGAGGAACGCTGTAAGACTGAGATCCCAATTGCGTGTACTTTTCTTCATCAATCTCCCGACTTGTACCGGATCAGTTTTACCTACCTTCTAGTTAGTTAGTCTGCCATTCTAGAAGACGATTATACCCCTGATTGGTTGGCATTTGTTGGGGTGACAAGGAAGGGTATTACGGACATTGTAAATGCGTCCGTAAAATGTGAAAGGATTATCCGGGAAACGTGACGGGATGTGACATGGAAAGGAGTAGAAATCGGACATGTGGCCCAATCAATGAAGAAGAGAGTACACGTGGCAGAAGGATGAGGCAGCGGTTTTGGGTATCACAAAAAGTGTCGTCGCACAAGGAAAATAGCTGGCGGTTACAGCGGGTGTCACGTTCACGCGCCCATATGAGCGGCACCACGGACCAGGTTACCAGGTAGGACGCCTTTACGCCCTCGCGACAATTTCAATGCTAAATTAATAAAATCCGTGAAACCACAGTGGTTTCCGGTTTCTGGTAAGTCGCGCTTTCTCTCTCTAAGCACGTGTCGCTTGGTGATTGGTTTATTCTGGGTTAGTGCCTTATTTTTGTTACGCGGAGGTTGGTCTAATCATTAGTTTTCCACAGTCAGCGACAGCGAAACTTTGGCGGCTCGGCTTTAACACCCAGTCAACGTTCCACTCTATCCTCCGGCTCAACTCAGCCGCTCTTACTACAGTTCCAGCCGGCTTGATCTAAATTAATTAAAACTTTTAACACTCACTCTTCTGATTAAGGAAAATTATGACATGATATATTTTTATAATAAATAATCCAATTATTCTTCAAAATAACATTTCCTGGATTCTCGCTTTTTGGCCCATAAAACAGGAACAATTAATTTCTTTATTCAAGCTTTTACCTCACATTTTTATAGGTAATCATGGTGCATAACCACTGTTATCAAAATAGTTGAGTGATTTTTTTTTTTATCAATAATGCCTATTTAAAAAAAAAAAATCGTATTTTTTACCTAAATGATAAGACAAATTAATTTATAACAATCATCATAATTATAAAAAAATTAATTGATAATATGATATTTATAAATCAACTTACTAATTATTTGATCGATAAAATTTTGTTTTACAAGAATTTAAATTTCATCTTTAGCAATTAAAATCCCTATCTTTACTTTAAATATTAAAAGTTCAAGTAATATCTTCTTTTTGCACCAAAAAGTAAGATAAGAGTTTTGAATATTACATTTTACCAATTAAAACCTGAACATAGGTGTTTGAGTCTCGTATTCTCCGATTAAAACCTAAATGTGGTGATATTGATTATTATAGTATGATTATATGTTAGACAATGTTTTTCCTTTAGATCATAATAAATTCTGCTTAAATTGGTGAATATTTTAAAAACAAATACGAAAATCATAGTAAAAATTATTCTTTTTTTGTATTTGGGTTAAAGAAAAGAATTTATTGTGAAACACATGGACACAGTTGGGCAGATTTCTTTTTGTTTTTCGGCGGATTATGAAGAAAAAAATTTGGTGCAATATTCTTGGCATGAAATGACAAAGGATCCCTTTTTTATATTTGAAGTAACATGCCATTAATAAAGGACCCTTGTGAATGACGAAATTTATTGGGGTACCCTACTTCGCGAGTACGTTTTAAATGGATAACTCGCTCTCATATGCCCAACTCTATCACTCTGAAGGGTATTTTGGTAAAGTTCGTTTAATGTAAGAGGGAGAAGGCGAGTGTTGTTTTGTTCTCGCGTAAGAGTGGGTAATAGTAGAGACCAGTTTCTGGCAAGTTGAGTAATTGACGAAAATGCCCAGATGAACAGTGTGGAGTCACTTGAATACCTCCGACCTTTTCGTATGCGTACGTCTTGAGAGTACATGCCATAAAAGTGCCCTTTTCATTTCAATGGAGAAATGGACCACATATACAACCGGCCTTCATTAGGATTTGAAGTAAAAACTAGAATAGATTCTGTTCAAGAATCATCAAGCCTTTCTCCGTTTGAACTGTGCGACTTTCTACCCTTTTAAGTCTGATTATCAATAAAAAAATTTTGTCAAAGCACACTGTACATGATGCCAATTTCGGTCCGAAAATGATAATAAAATCATGTCATTTACACTTTAGGTATTTTGATAAACTAATCATGTTAGTTCATTTATTGGAAGTGAACAAGCTAAAAGAAGGTTTAACTTCTAACTGCCACTCTTAAAATAGAATGTGAATTTGAAGTTAGAAGCAATATGGGTATGACTTTGATAAGAATTGAAGTTGAAGAGTCTTCAAAGAGGAAAGATTTCACGTTAAAGTGGACCAAGAATTGAGGATGATGCATTGATTAGTGGATTTTCAACATAAAAAAGAAAAAACAAATAGTGATGTGGATGTTAAAAATTCGTTTCACAAAATAAAACACAAGTGGGGTAGATGCTGCTTGGGTTGACCAAGCTAGTATTACTTGGATGCAAGTTGGTAAACTAGACAACCCAACAATCATCATCAGCTAATAATTTTGTGCTGGCTTCCAGGCTAATCAAACTGAGCCAATTCAACCTATAATTAATCTTACTTAAACATACTTTTTATTTTAATCAAATACTAAGAAAAATTAAACAATAGTAAGTTGTTAACCAAATAAGTACTCAAAATGTGCTTAGCACAACATACATCAACAATGGGGACCTACCACAGGGTCAGATGGGGCAATTGACCCACCACAATTTTTTTTGAAAAAATTTTAAGTTTTCAAATTTTATAAATAAATTTAATATTTATCTATCTTTCTTCATTCTTTTATAACTTTTGTGATGTCTTTTTTTTTTTAATCTCTGATACTTGTTAATATTTTTGCAATACTTATTTTCAATTATGGTTGTAGGTATGACCTAATTAGTAATCCATACATCTCGGTAAAGTTAAGGTCCCAAGGTTAAATGTTCCGTTCTCCAAATAATTCTTTTGAATTTTTTTTTGTTATTTATAACATTTTTAGCTTAATCAAGGTCTTATTCCTAATTGAATTTGTAGTATTAATATTGTGCATTTATAATATAAACTTGTTGCATCAAAACTAAACTCGTTGCATTAAAACTAAGGAACATATTGTATTACTATATAAGTTGATTTATTTTGTATTATATAACTTGGAGAACTATATCATCATTTTCTTAAGTAATAAAATATATGATGTATGATTTCCTTTGTATCGTATATCTTAGTTTAATAATTAATTTTGTACTTTATATAAATATAAATAGTTTTGACTAGATAATCAAATGGGAGATTAGTAAATAAAAATTGATAGTTGTGGTATTTTCGATTAGCAATAAATTGTTTTTGTATAACATAAAATTCTTTAGAGGATAAAATTCATAAATAAATATATATGATATCAATTATAATTATTTTTAAATATATATTTTTTAAGTTCCTCCTCTCATTTCAATTTCTAGGTCTGTCATTGTGCATCAAGCATGCCCATAACCATAGTAATCATTAGTCACCACGGTGGTCATTTGTCCACGTAAGCTTCAATTTTGCCCACGGAAAGATCTGGTAAAGGTAGGGTATTATCATGTCCTCATTGAATCATAATTCCGCAAGATGAGGAACACAGGTCAGGGTGTGGAGGAGGTGAGGTGTTGTCATATCCTTCTTGAACTAGAAGTTCGCAAGGTGGAGACCACGGGTTGAGGTGTGATGGAACTGTGGTATTATCATATTCTCCTTGAATCACAAGTCCACAAAGTGATGTCCCCAAAATTTGAGTTAGTAATCTTAAGAATTTTGATAAAATATCAAGTTTTTGTAAAGAGTTTTCCTTAATGTAAATCTTATTGTTTTAAAAAATATTTTAGCATATATTTAAACCAAAAGAAGTTAATTTAAAATTTTAATTTACTTAAAACGTGATTGAACATACTTGTTCAAATCACATAACGTTTTATATTTGAGTTATTGCTTCTTCTTTTTTTTTTCGTGAAATAAGTTATTGCATTGTTGATAGTGTTTAAAAAGAATAACGGATTAAGGAATAGTACATCCCTGATACCTGCTCTAATATAATTAAAATTAATGTGAGTGAGCTTTATGTGTGTCACATTCTGGATGGCGGATTCCTTAAAGGAATCTTAAGTAAAGAATTGGTCACTCCCATCAACCCACAACATGTTTAAACAAATTAAAACGAACATAAAATATTCAATAATGCAACCTTATCATGAACAACTATCTCACCTACTATTCTACATCCACATATAATACATTTGTTATCCAATTAGCAACAAAACCATTACACCAATAATTAACAACACTAATTAATTAATTAAATTTGGAATCTGGTTGATGGTAGGTATCTTAAAGATAAATTCAACTCCCTTTAGATGGTTTAACTAATTGTACAAAAGAGATACCAATTACATTTTAAAATTTACAAAGTCAATAGAGATTTTACATGACGAATTGGTGATCCAACACATATTACATCAAGAATCTGATTAATCCTTATAAGAGAAAAGAAATTTATTTATTTATTTATTATTATAAAATTTATTAAAAATTATTGAAAATTAAATTACATAAATCCCATTTATAAATCAAAGATTAATTTTGTATTGCTAAGGAAACTTAAACTCCGTTTGCTGTTATTTTGAGAAACTAAAATTAATCATTTAATAATATTGATATAAATATATGTATATATTTGGTACAACTTCCAAAAGTGAATAATCTGAATAAATTTGACAATAATTTTAACAAGCAGGTGGATGTTACTTTTGTAAAGTGATTATAAAATAATTGGTTATTAGATTTACTATGCTCCAAGCATCTTCATTAATTTTGATTACAAAAAAATACTTTTATCTCAACTTTAATTATATTAATACCAAATATAAATTAAAATATTTTATTTTTACATCTATTTTAGATAATTTATGAATTCACAACAATTAAAATAAAATTTTTCAAAAACATATATTTATTACTTTTGAGGTTTATAACAATTCTAATAGCAAAATCACTCAAAGTTTAACCTGCTAACTTTACAGCAAATTAATTCTTCAGTACAGCTAATAATTATTATTTTAAAAGCTATGACAGTATCAAACTGGGCCTTAATAATTAATAATCTTTTTCCAATTTATGAATTAAATTTCCTTTCCTAATTCTCTCTACACCAAGGGCACAATTTATTAATCAATAAGAGAAAAAGGGAATTCTATTTTTTTGCTTTTTTTTTTTTAATAAAAAGGGGATTATTATTTTGTGATTCATTATTTAATAAGAATTTATGAAATCAAATTATATGGATCATATAAAATAAATAATTAAATTCTATTCAATCCTCTCCCAAGGAATCAAGTTTCCTATCCCAATTTTCTTTGCAATGGAACTTAATTCCTTTTGATTTTCTCAATTAGTAAACATGTCCCAAGAGAGAAAAATTGAAAAATATAACTCTTGATTTGTAATTACTATTTTACTTAAAGCAGTTAGTTAAATTTTGTGGACTCAACAAATGAATTAAATATTGAGTTCTTGCTCAAACGAGAATTTAATTTCCCTTCCCACCAAAAGGTTTCAAGTCATCTTTCTCGATTTTCTTATGTAACTTGATTTCTTTTTATTTTTAATCTTGATTAATTATTTTTTGAAACCAAACCTGATAAATTATCATATCTCAGAAGTTGATTCCTTTTCATTTTCATTGAATATTTTCATTTTTTGTTAGTTTACGTGTCTCAAAATAGGCTAATAAATTAGTGAAATTTTATTCTAGTTAGCAACAACATCTATCAGCAAAGTTAAGGACTCAAGTTTAAATCCCTTTCTAAAGTCAGAATTAAAAAAATTTCAAAAAAAAGTGAAAATTGAAAAAGAAAAAAATTAGTGAAGTCTTAATTAGCTAAATCCGTGTGCTACTAGTTTGATCCTGTTTAGATCTAGTGACTCAAAAAAAAATTAAATTAATTAATTAATTAACAGAACCAGTTACATCAACGTGTTGTCACGTGTGCTTGCGGTTTTGTAGGATGGTAGTGAAGGCAAACTTTCTACTTTTTTTTTTTTGACAAAAACTTTCTAAGGTTTTAGATTGCCGATATCAAAGGTTGAAAATGATGCATAATGAATAAGAAATAAGTGATCCAGTAAGGAAATAAAATTATATATTAATTTAGATTGATTTCTCAAAAACAAAATATTTAGGTTAAATTACATTAGACCACTTTTTGTTAAAGCATTTAAAAGCGTTTTTATAGAATATATAATTTTTTTCAGTAGTTGCATCTAGCTCCTATGACATCTTCTTTAAATAAAACATATCGAGTCGAAATATCACCCATTTGGAATTTGAGAGTTTGGTTTATAATTTGTCAAGTAATCTTTTAAACAAAAAAAAAAAAATTAAAAAAAAATTATAAATTATTTTGATTCCAACTAATATTGTCAGCGGTTGAGCAAGATAGTTAAACCCATTTTATTTTTATTTTAAAATCAATAATTTGTCAATTACATTGTGATGAAACATTGGAATACATATATATATATATATATGGGAATTTAGTAAAAATGCCTCTTTTTAACTTGCTTAATTATTCCCTCGCCAAAAAAGAGCTGCAAAACTACCCCAAATTACTCAAACGACCCCTAATTAATACAAACCAACACAGTAATACAATTTCTTATTTTTTACCAACCAAAATTTAAATTATAATAACACATTATTCAAACAATATCAACCCAACATTAATCCCTCTTATATCACAAATTTACTTAAACAAAATAAAAATTTTGCCATCATATTTATTTTTGGGTGTGTGAAAATTTAAAGGAATTTATAAAAAGTATGAAAAGGTTATTGTTTTACTAAAATTTGCTTGTCTATTTTGAAAAAATATCTGTGATTTTTTTTGTTTTTAGAAAAATGAGTGTAAAAAAGTAGGAAAAAAAAAGTTCTGATATCGAGTTAAAAAGTAACCTAAGATCGAGTTAACTTTTGACATGATAGATAGTTTAACCATTGGGTTTTGTGTTACCCGATGCCATGTTAGGGACTGGCCTAATGTCTTAAATCACGTCATTGAGTTAAGGATTGACCAGTTTCTAATTAGGTGTGTGACTCAATGATATAAAATTTTTATCGAGTCAACATATGAGACTCAATGGTTTAATTTTATTTTGGGTTAGCTAATGACTCAAATGGGGTCAACCCCTAACCTGAAATGAAATAATTTCACTTTAGGTCAATAGCTAACTCGAAGTGATATTATCACTTCCAGTCAAAGGTTAACCCAAAGTGAGATTATTATTTCACATCAATGACTAATTTAAAAGGAGTTAAGAACTGTCCCAAATTGAAATTATGACTTCGGGTCAACAACTTACTTAAAATGAAATTTGGGGGCAAGTATGATGTTTTTTTTTTTTTTACAATGTGGAGAAGCCGAGTGTGAGGTAATGTTAGAAAGGGTATTTTAGTAGTTTTGGGGTAACTTTGTAATTTTCTACATTACAGGTGCCTTATGTAATTTCATTAACAAATGGAATGCTTTTGCTAAAAACCAAAATTTTTACCAGTATAAAAACATTCTCAAACTTGTATGATGTTACCTACTTACCATGACTTATTGAGGCAATTAGGTTGTAGTTCAAAGTACAATGCAAATGGCCTTATATCCCGAGTTTTTGTTCTCCTTGCTTTCTATGTTAGGATAAAACTGGAAAAAAAAAAAAAAAAAAAAAGAGAGGCAGTTAAAACCAATCATAATGTCTCTACAAATGTGTAGTAGTCTATGAACATTATGATAACATTGTTTTCATTATATTTAGATGAATAAGTTATAGTTTTATAAGAGTTTAAAAAAAAAAAATAGTTATAGTTTTATAAGATGGTTATCATTGGGTCAGAGAGACATGATATTAAGTCAAAGGAAAGATGCTACCATGTCCATCTAAATATGTTCACATATGAGATCGTGTAAAGTCTATTCTATCTGCATATGACAATGAAAGAAGCACAAACTAATTTATAAATAATGGAATTAAATAGAGGGATCAAGATTACATAGAAGTTATCAAGATGTATATGAAAAATTAACATGTGGTTAATTTAGAGTTTTTTTTTTTTTTTACTCTTAACACTTTGGATGCATTTATTCATTGGAAATTATTAGGTGGGAAAGAGAACTTAAATTCTATTTTGTGATTCTAGTGTTTACTGAAAACTTTAGGAATCAAATTACGTGAATCCACCTTTTCAAAAAAAAAAAAAAAAAAGTGAATCCACGCAAATTTAGAAATTAATAAATTCCAACCCAAGAAATTAAGTCTCTGATTCATTTTTAAGTGAAACTTGATTCTTTCTAATTTTTCATTTCCTATTAGTAAATATACATAATAAATTAAATCTTTTTAAGATGTTTTGTTTGTTTTTACTTTAAGAAACAACTTCAAAAAAGAAAAAAAAAAAAACTAGAAAAAAAGTTACAAATTATGACATTTCACTTAATTCAAGGGCATTGTTTTATTTTTTTTTCCTTAAAACTGAATAGGTCTAAATATTACTGAAAATAAAATAATGATTAAAAGTAAAACCCGAATGATGTGTTTGTTTTTATTTTTTTTTTCTACCATCGAATATACTTCAATTTGTTCATTTTTTAAAGATAAAACCGTCTGTAAATAATTAATTTGATAGTTTCACTTTTTTTTTTTTTTTTACTGTTAATTGTTATTTTATGTTTTTGTATGATAGGACAACTAAAAACAAATAATATAACAAATATTAAACCATTTTTTATCAACATATCAATTAGATTTTGTTCATAATTTGACTGTAATAAAGAAAAATGATGTAAAATTTTTTATTTTGCTTAAAAAATATAAATAATGTTCAATAATAATATTGAAATGTTAGTAATTAAGAAAAAATATAAATTATTTTCTATAAAAAAGTTTGGGGTAATTAGTTTTTTATTTATTATAAGTAGTAGGTTATAATAAATATATATATACAATATAAAATAAGGATAAAATTGAAAACATATTATTTCTGGAAATATAGATTTAGAAGATAATATTAAGGGGTTGTTCATTTTTTTGTCTAAAAACTGAACAGTGTTATTGAAAACTGAAGACTGAATACTGACTAAAACTCAAAATCTGAATAACATATTTATATTTTTTCTTTACTTCTGAATGTATAGTAATCTTGTTTACTTTTTAAAATTACAATTGATTGAAAACTAGTAATTTGATATTTATATCATTTTACAGTTAGGTGTTACATAACTTTATTTAATATAATACAAAAAATTATAATAAATTATTTAATAAATACTAAAATATTTTTATACATATTAATAATATTTTTATTCATAATTAAAACATGATTAATTATTATAGTAAAATAATTTTTTTTAAATTATATATACATAAATAAATTATCATAGTAGAGTAAATTAAATTTATATATTTAAATAAAAATGAAAAAAAATATTGTTAAATTGAATTACTATTACAACAAAAGTTGAAATTGCAAAGTAATATATATGTTAGTTATTGTAATATTTCATTAATTATATTTTAAAAAAATCTATATAATGTAAAATTAGAACAAATTTGAAAATATATTATTTGAAGAAGGATAAATTTGGAATAATATATTTAAAAAACTATTAAGTGACTTGGTATTCAGTGAAAAGTTAAAAATTATAACTTTTTATTTTTAGTAATTTTTGGATGGTTTTAAGTGATTTGAGCACTTAAAAAAATAAAAATAAAAATCAGTTGATAGGTGTAATTCAAACTTATTAAATGAAAAATGATAAAAATAAATAATCTCTAAATGTAATTAAGTGATTTTTGAAATAAATGAAAAATCAGGATTTTTTTTTTAAAATCTTTTTTAGTTGTTTTGGATACTTTTAAGTTGATACATAAAAGAAAAAACTTAATAAATCCAATTTATATTCTTTAAATTTAAGTTGGAAAAAACAATCAATTTCCAAATCTTTGGATTTTATATAAATTTTCATCCAAAACTATCCAACCAAAAAAAAAAAAAAAATCAAATTTGTCCTAATATTATATTGTATGACTTTTTTTTAATCTAATAATTATAATGCACAAAAGCTAATTGCTTTAGCTTTTTTTTTTTTTTTTAATTAAAAATAATTAGAGTTGCACATATTCATTAATATTTCAACATTATAGTTGGGTGTTCATTTTATATTTTTAAATAATATAAAAACAAATACTACATCAATTTTTTTTAATTATATCTTAATTATGAATAAAACCTTATTGATTTTTACATAAAACTAGTACAAATTTTGTTAGGTTATTTATATTTAGTTGTTGTCCTAAATAAAAGTACATAATAACTAATAATGAAAAATAATATTAATATTAAATCGATTGATTTCAGAGAATTTTAAATGTTAAAAACAAATAAGTTGATAGTAACTTCAGGGTAAATACAAATATGTCATTCAAGTTTAAGTTTCACTTGGTATTCAATGTTTGGTATAAAATTTAGGATTGTTCGGTCATCATAATAAAACAAATGACCCATCATTTTCATTTTTCCTTTATTTTTCCTTTTAATAAATAAATATCTTTTCCTCTATCTGCAAAAATTTAAATAATCTACAGGAATTACACCTATTATTTTTTTGAAAAATGCTTAAGATATAGAGTTTCACTATAAATAAAAAGCCAAGAAGTTTTTTGGATTTGAGCACTAAAGAAGTTCTTTTAAAGCAAAATGACATTTGTAGGGAGAACGTGCAAATCAAGAAATGGCGAGAGAAAGCAAATGGATGGGAAAGAATAATATTTTAGGACATGTACATAGTTAGGTGTTAAAAAAAATACTTCGTTATTAGGTTAGTGCCATTCCCACTTAATTAAGGCAACAAAAAAGTGACATCTGCCACCAATTTCTTAAAAAGAAAAAAAAAAAAAAATCATTAATGTAGATATCCTAATCATTAGAGAAGAACTACTAGTACATGCACCCAACAATTTTGAGTTAGTGTGGATCCTCATCAAAATCCGAAAAACCTAATTCTATTCCTGAGTATGTAACTATCTATCATATATGTCACTCTAAAGACATACTAGGGAATGTTGTGAAGAGTTTCAAAAAGATTACAGAAATCCGAAGTGATTGTAAATAAAGTATATTTAATAAATTTCTTGAATAAATATTTTCATTTTTTTTTTTTTTTTTTGCATTATAAAAGCTTTGTTGGTTAGAAATCTTTAATTTACATACGATATTGCAAGACAATTATTATTATTATCATTATTATTTTTAATGATTGATATAAATCTAGAGATCAACGGAGACCAAACAAGATAAAACTCTAATGCTGCATCTCAGGAAGCAGCTCCCAAACAAGAGGAAGAGACCCACATGAATGCAAAGCAGTTTACATTAACAAGAATCCTGCATCAATTTTGCACCGTCAATAGGTGCTCATTCAATTAGTGGTGGGGGTGGGATGCGGCTCCTTGGTGCATCTAGAAACAACTTCAATAATTGGACTCTTGGGGATTTCTTTCACATTGATATATTCCGTTAATTTTGAGCTTCTGTTACATTGCTTCTGATATTGTCTTTTTGTTTCTAACATTATTATATCTTTAATGAAGTAACACCTAAGGTTCTTAGCTATAGGTTTCTGAAAGCATGCATGAACATCGCCCTCACATCATTATTGATTCGTTGTCGTTTTCTAACAACTTCACTAGATAACAATAGTAAAAGTACAATTGTCTGGATGAATAACCGCTAAAATTCTTAGCAACCAAGTATTATATTAGGTGACAACAATATTAGTTTCCCCTTTTGCTTTTTTGTACTTTCGGATGTGTCCATATAGGTACACATTCTCAACCCCAAAACACAAGAGAACACATGCAACCATTAAAGTGTTAGCAACTAATTAAGATAACATTAATAAGAAGAACTTGAATCTTGTACATTCTTCTTTTGTTAATTTGTTGATAAAAAGAAGAAAAGAAAGGAATATTCAATTACCTATCTAATGTGGTAGTGTAAATTGGAAATATTTGGAAAAAGAAATATGCGAAATCAAGAAAAATATTAACCATGTGTCAATTAACATTTAAAGTTATGTGTCAAAAGATTCTTTAGGACTTAGGTGAGGACTTTTTTTGGTATTGATCTTAACTCTATTGCAATCCATAAGGACCATAATTCCATCGTTCCCTTTCCTTGGCCATTTTTTCTACACCACGTCATATGCATTAATTAAAAGTAGGGGATAGTTGATTAATTAATTGAATTGCACTAAAGCATCATAAAGTCTTGATTCTTACTGGAGTTGTTTATCCTTTTATCTTATAATAATAATAATAATAATAATCAACTAGTTTTTCTGGACTCGATTCAAGATGTCAACCCTAAAAGAAGAAATTTAAATGGTACATGTGTCATGACCAGAACAACCAACATTCAAAGTCCAATCCAATGAAGATCCCATGCACATATTTCATTTTCACAAAAGCATGACGAAATTCCTATATATTTAGCATTCATTGGATGCGCGGAGACAAAGTTCAAGGTTTAGAAGAAGGCAATCAGATTTGACCGTAAGTATTATAGCCGACAGACAAGAGAAAGTTTACCCAAATAAGGAGTCTACTACGACCTAAACACACGCCATTTTTTACTCGGAGTCTTGCATGAAAAAGTTAAGGACTTGAACCGTTGAAAGAGTCCAAGTGATGATCCTAGAGCTTCAAAACGCTGACCAAATCTTTGAATTTTTTGTTCACTAACACGGCTAATCTATGACCAACACCACTTTTTCTAATACAATATATTTCTGACTTGAATGAATATTTTGGCCATGTTTGTGCTATTTTTCAGCTGATTAGCCTAACAAAAACAAGAAAGTGAATAGTTGTAGAGTTAATTTGTTTATGGCCATCGAAGCTCCCACGTAGCACCCAAAAAGGAAAAGCAACCCCAACTTTCCTGCTTTTGTTTGTTTGGACTCGATAAATATACAAAAACAAAACCCATTCGGCTGGAGGAAAGTCACCGTGTTTTCACACTGTATAGATACTTGGCTTATATTTCTGTGCCTCATCTGAAAAGTTGCACCAATCTTTGCCACTTGCATGGTCAGCTTCTTCTTCTTTATTATTACTATTTTTTTTTTTTTGTCGATAAGTTTCAAAAAATGATAGGCGCGTTTTATGGTAGAGCGTGAAAGGTCAAAGTTATATAAATGTATAATACCATACCAAGATTCTCAATTTGTCACTTTGTCGGTCGAACCTTTTATTTATTCTATTGTGCACGTTCATGATGGATTTAGAGATTTCTTTTGAGATTAATATTTTCTAGAATTCTTTTTGTAATTCTTTAAAATTGTATAGTTGGTGATTATAAAAATAAATATAAAAAATAATTACATCTTCATCATTTTTTTATTATAATATATATGTTTTATGAAATTAGGCTACTGTCAATAAAAAAAACTCAGATCAAGAGAACATCCAAATTCTCTCATGAAATGCGGTCATGCTACCTACCCTTATATTGCTAAGCTCAATTATTATGTTAGTTATTACTAGATCCTAAAGTTTAAATTTATAGGAAAGAGTATAATTACAGTATTTAATACCTGAGTTGACACGTGACATATTCATTATTCTTATAATTGAATAATTAATAGTAATTAAAAAAAAAGTACTTAAATTAATAAAGCATGATATAAATATAATGAAATTAGTTGGTTTTAATTAGTGTGATGACTTACACATGCTACTATTTAGTAGAGTAGTCAAGTATCGACTTTGACCGTAAGACTGCTGTTTGGCATGCGAGATTGGAATGAAATGGAATGGATTAAATTGAAATAGAATAAATTGAATTGTATTGGATTGTAATGGAAAATCACTATCTCATGTTTGGTAAAACTTAGGATTGAATTAAAAATTATGTCATATCATGTTTGGTGTAGATTGAGATTGGATTGGTTTATTATATCTAAAATTAATTTTATAAAAAATCTAAAAGCATAAAAAAACAAAAAACAAAAACAAAACAAAACAAAAAACATCTCCCACAATTCAACATCATCAACCCACTTCATCAATATCATCATCTTCCATAATTCAACATCATCAACCTACAGTTCATCAATATCATTAATCCAATTCATCAACATTATCATATTCTATAACAACAACATCTTCAACAATATTAAATTATCATAACACTAAAAAAAAAAAAAAAAAAAAAAAAAGACTGAGAGCATCTAGTTCTGGGTCGGCGAACCCAGAACTGATGACCCAGAACCAGATCGGTTCTAGGTCCGCCGACCCAAAACCAGCAACTGGTTCTGGGTAGGCAAACTATAAACCAGATGCGTGATGAAAAAAAAGATGAAGATGAAGATGAAGAAGAAGAAGAAGAAGTGAGGTTCCATGGATGCGTGAGAGGAAGAAATGTGAGAGAGAGATAAATGGAGAGAAAAAAAAAAAATGATCAAATTCAATCCCATCCCACCCAATGACATGAGTGTGGGTGGGATTGAAAAATGCCAAAAGAATGGAAATGGATTAGAGGTTGAGATTCAAGGAATCCCAATCCCATTCATTCTAATAGCTTACCAAACATGATATTCAAGTAGTTTGAGATTTTTTAATCTCAATTTCATCTCAAATCTCATACAACAAACACAACCTAAGAGATTAAGGATTCAAATCATATCCTAATTATGGGTTGTCCTATCCCTAATTATAGTAGTAATCATTTTGACTGTGTTATCAGTAATTTATCTCGATATATCTCGATAGTCATATGATTTGTAAGATGTAAGCATCTAAAAAAATAATAATAATTGATCTGATGGGTTGGCAATTCTACAATTGAATTGGCCGCTGTAATCGGGAAGGCCATTTCGAATAACCAGGTTTTATTCTCTTAGACCCTAGGTAAATTGCACAGGTCACAAAAACATGCCTATTGGCTATATATGTGTAATTTGAAGAGTAAGACAATCTTAGTTAAAATCTCTCTTATTATTTTAATATATTAGTTTAAAATAAAATAAATAATTTTTTAATAAAAAATTGATATGAATTTTCTTATTTATTTAGTTAAAATAAAAAAGAAAAATGGTTAGAGTGATCTATTAGAAAATTGCTAGTTAAAATGATTTTTTAATTATATAACTAAAATTTAGTTAATATTTATGGAGCTTTTCTGCAGATGTTCATAATTGTTCATGAACTTATAATCTTTGATATTAAGCTCTATCTATATCTTTTATTTCAAGTTAAACAAATACATTTTTTTTTTCGGATAATGCTTAATATTAGAATGATTGGTCTGGGCCTCAGTCCACAATAAGTCATTCTGTTGAAGCCCATATTTCTTTTCGCTGGTTCCAAAAACGTCTCTATATTTTCCTAAAATATCATTTAAAAAAAAAAAGGCCGACAAAGACAAAGTATAGTGGACAACAACAATTACTACCTTACCAGGAATATTTCTTAAATCTTTGTCTGATGAATTAATGTTTGACTGGAAGTTGGATGGACAGACAGTGATATTATAGAGGAAAGACCATGACTTGGACCTCATTTTTATGGATGAAACAGTACAAAGTCCACACCAAAGACATTGTTTTATTTTGGCTTGTATATGATTCTTTCCCCGAATCTTTGCCTTAGATACCATTTTCCACACTTCAATTTGACTGTTTCATAAGTAGAGATATCACCAATGAGGAGTTAGTAGGATGGTCATTGGTTAGGCATGTTTTTTGCACCGATAAGCTTTAGCATTTAAATCTTCTCATAAGTACTTACAAGATCATATGTCATAGTGTCATGTTTTTTAAAGATTGTAGCGTTACGATGGAGATTAAAATTTAGAATTCAAATTCGTTAAGTGGGTTTAGAAAATTATTACACCCCCCCCCCCCCCCCCCCCCCCCCCCCCCCCCCAAAAAAAAAGAAAAAGAAGTAAAGCTTTCATACGCATCAATATTAATTTGTGATTTTGTGTAAATATCAACTTTTAAACTTATTTTAAAAATCATTGAATTCTTGATTTCTCTTTGCCATCAACATTGTTACAACTGGTCATAAAATGGTTCTCTCTCGTTAAAAATGAAGAAAAAAAATTCAAGAAAAGTTTTATTAAACACTAATATAAAATTATGTTGGAATGAATTAGATTATGTACTTAACTTAAAATTTTGACTTAAAAAGATAACTTCAACATTTATCTATTTTTTTTTACTTAAATAAATTTTAAAAAAAGTAAATGAATTTGACAACCCTTAGATTGAAAATTATATATGTAAAATAAAATGTTTATGTGAGGTGTATCAATGAAAAAGAAGGCCCATAGGCTAAGAAGCTGGGACAATGATTTCCATAAGTTGGGTGACTGTCTTCAGGTGATCTCCTTATGCTGGGGAGCCTCCAACGTCATAACTCTCACAGCAAATCTATTAGTTGGCAGTGCCCCACTGTTTATATAAAATTTTAAAAAATAAAAATGAGAAATAAATGGTAATCAATTTTTACCTTTCAATAAAATTTTGTAATTTAAAGTGGCAGATCCATGTAAGCCGATTGATATTGTTTTATTTGGTCTCTTAAAATTTGTGTTGCTCTGTGTAATTGTCTAGCGATATATGAATTCGATAAGCTTGGACTTTCAACTAATTTTTTTCAAAAAATTAAACATTAAAGATAGAGAAGATTAAAAGGATTGAAGATGGAATATTTGTGTAATTGTATCAATACAAGTTTGAAGATTTTCCAAGAAAAACTAACACAAAAAACATATCCATTTCTCTTTGCACCTTTTGTGGGCTATAACATATATGATGCCTAATTGCCAAATACCAATTACAGGAGGAGCCCATGGGTAGCCTTTCGCCGAACCTCATCAATGTAGACCACACTTTAGTCGTTTGCCCATTTGTAGTTTAAGATGCAGAAATTTAGAAACAGCTTAATTTTTGCCATGGGGAATTATGGATTTGAGTTTTTGAGTGTTGATTGGATTGGATCTATTACAAAAACAGTTTTTTGCAAAAGAGAAAAAGGTTTTGGAGCTGTCAGATATTTTTTTCGATAAAAATCCTTCGACACTCAAGTTCAAATATTTGATCGAAGATAAATATACATATTATCTATTATGTATTTTCTACATTTTTGAGATGAACTCTCTTCTAATCGCAAGTGTATATATACATTTGCGCACTAGAACATGAATTCTTTTATTGATTTTTTTTTTCCATACTTGGAAAGTGACCCAATCTCTATCTAAAGGGGTTGGAAATCCATTTCGTTGAGCCACGTGTAGTGATCTCTCTTTGCCCTTATGATCTTATTAACTTTTGTTGCATAAATTTAATCATTTGATCATTTGTCCATTGAATGGAACATTTACTGGCATGTCTTACACGCGGGCACTTGTTGAATTGGGTTTGGCTGAGTTGAATTGAAAATCTTCAAGCTAATAGTAATCGGTTTTAAAAAAAACGAGTTTTATTAAAAAGTAACCCTTATGGGACTCCGAAGTTGAAAGGAGTGGATTCAAATGGAGTGGGCTGAGTTGAGCCAGAATTTATCAAGTATATTGGGCCTTGATTCAGTCATCTGCTAGGCTTCATTTAGTAGTAACTTAGTAGGCCGCCATGGGCCGAAAGGAAAATGGAAATGGGCTTTACAATTATAGTCATATTCATATTCTCATGCATACATGTATCGTTGAGGCAAACACAATTACATATTAAATAAAAGGTTTTGAGGCATGATATCACTTTCTTTAATGTCTTAGTTACATCCGCTCAAATAGATTGGTAATGGATCGTTTGTGCAAATTACCTCCAAGATTTAATAAAATCATAATCGTACAAATAGAAATATTGAAGCATTCTCAAAGAACTTGTAGAAAACTCTCATTACAACTAGATATATATGAGAAAACTTTTGGATGCTTTTTAAGAGAAGTATTGTATAAAATTTTTTAAATGTTTGATCAAGATTCTTGATGGGTATTTATAACACCTTGAAATCCTTTCCTAACTAATGTTTGTTAATTTCATTAATTGGATTTCAAGCAAAACTTCTTCTGTCTTATGATTTTGATTTATTTTATATCGAAGAGTATTCTCCTTGTGCAGAGAAGTTTATCTTGGATAATTATTCGAGACAACGTTATTCTTTACTTTATTTTTAATGAAGTTCTTTCTTTTATATATATATATATTAGGGTATATGACATATAAAACTAGAGAATATGTCCATATCAAATGATAAGCTACATATGGTTAAAATTGATTATATGACGTTTAGAAAATATAACGAATATAATACATCCATTGTTGGCTCAATGGTGCACAGGACAACTATTTTTTTCATTTTTGTGGTGGAATATTGACCAAGTTACACAATACGTATTTTTAGCATTATATATGGGAGACGTCTTTTCAATATAATGCTCAATGTTATGGGATTGTATATCAAGACGGTGCATGTATTACTTTAGCTCAGCAAGTTTTAGTAGATTTCTGCGCATCGATTTTTTTGAAAAAAAAAAAAAAAAACTATGAAATCAAGAAATCCTTTACATGAAACCAAATCTTCCGCTAAAGAACAATGATTCTTAATTCAGTTGCATACAGGATTTGGATTTAAATTGAAAAAAGTTCACATGCATACGTAGAGGAGGAACAGAATAAGATAAAGATACAAATATCATGGGGGACGACTACGAGACATGGACAGAGAGAGAGAGAGAGAGAGAGAGAGCGAGAAATGTTAATAGAACAGGACAGAAGAAGCATTAAATTCAAAAGAAAACAAAAGGCCCACAAAAGCAGAAGTCAATACCCGAACCACCTACCCTTGCTGACTGGTTAGGCCCCACCGTTGTTTATAATCTTATAAAGGGCCTTACCAATAAGCAAGGGTAACACCTGGTGCGCTCTTGACTCCCACTATCGTCTTAACATTACAGGGCATTTTTAATTCTATTGCCCACTTTACCCTCCAACACTCCCATCACACGCTCAAAGTCTTAATTTCCTACCAACTACACAAGATATTCATAATTGTCTGTCTTATTTACCAAAACATAAACTCTGGTTTAGTAATTTACTACTGGTAGTACTACCTCTAATTTATTTCACATTCCAAATTACCCTAAATCTCCCTACTTAACTATCATCCCATGACAAAATCACAAAATTATAATGGATTTTGACTCGGGAATTTTTATGAGGAAGATTTTGGGTAATTTGGGATTTGGGAATTAGACTTTGTTCTACTGCTTAACTACACCATTAGGCTCAGTGCAAGAACCTCTAACACTGCCATTATCAGTGCAGTTGGTGCCCGTTCCATTGCTAAGAGCAGCACTGATTTGATGCACAGTGTTGCACAAATGATTGTTAATCGCGGTGACACTCGAGAGGTTAAGCTTGGCGGACGGCATGGTGCTTGCAAGAACTTGAAGACCGACAGTTAGCAGACAGCCTGAGTTTCGAGCATTTGATTCTTCAGGTATCAAGACTGAATTGCCCTCTCCACTAGTGGTCTCGTTGATGGGTTCAACGGGGACTATAACAAAACCTAAAGGGAGGAGAGGGATGCAGGATGGATCCTCGCCGTTCATCGCTAGCTGAATGGAATCAACATCAATGGTGGTGTAAACAACGAGGCTTCCTGACTGGTCCGTGCAGCTCTCTTGGAGCATTAGCTCTACGTGCTGAGATGAATTGCTGGCAACCTAAATGCATGCAAGAAACGTTGATGCATATTGGTAACATATTCTATCAAGACAATAAATAATATGTAGTAGCATAAAATATGGTGCTCGTATCAGAATTTACATTTCATAGGGTAGTTGTCTATAGCTTAATAACATATTAATTAGTTGGTTTTTCTTATTGTAAGTCAGAATTAGAATCTCATATTCAGATTTTACCTGGAAAGATAATTTGTGACATATATCAACGATCACTTAAATTTCAATTAGAAGTAACTATAACTTAAAAAAATAAAAAACTTATTTTAATTTGTTGGGGAAAAAAAAAAAGGAAAGGTGATAGAGAATCCTACACTATAAAAGCTTACATTGATTCGAAGAAGAGAAATGCAGTTTCCTGGATGAGAGCCATTGGCAATGTGAGCCACTTCGTGTAAGGCATTCCCGTTAGAAAGAACATCCAGTTGCTAAAAACACAAGTAATATTTATAAACTCTTACAGTCAGTATAAAACTTCGGTTTAAAATTGAAAAATGAGTCTGGATTAGAATAGGCAACTAAAAGGCTTAATTATAGTTTAATTGAACCTGAGATCTGCGTCGTTCATCCCTCAAGAAATCGAAAACTTGGTGGTGAGGATATGGAAGCCAAGTAGTAGAAACGGCACAGAGAATGACCCCATTAGGTTGGCCAGCTTCTGTGACTTTCCTGGTAGGTAATTCTAACCGTGTCAACGCCAGAATCAGATAAAGCAGTCCAAGACTGGCCGCTACAAGTGCTCATGTTAACGCAGAATGTTCTTATCATTCTCTGGGCTAGCCTCATTAAATTCTTTCGTGCTTCTGGAGATGGTATCACTGTGGCAGACAGAGAAATAAGAAATGTTATTAATATATATGTGTGTGTGTGAAGACAATCATCATTAGTGACAAACATAAGTACTAAAATTGATAGAAAGATTAAGAACCTCCGAGGTCAGCGATGTTTCTTGCCATCAAGCTGGCAACCCTCTCGCATTGCCTCTGTAAGACGGCCAACCAGCGTTGTGCTCCAAATGCCATTCCACTGTACACAAAGTGACTATATACCTGGTGCACAGGTTTCTCTTCTACCTCTGCATGCTCTACCCATATTACCTATATACATATATATATAGATATATTCACCCCTCATAAAGTCAGTGAAAGAAAAACATTTAGTCTTCGTTTGATAGAGTTAGAGTTCCTACAAACAGATTTTTTAGTTGTATATCTTTTAAAGAGAAGCTACTAAATATAATAGATCAGAATTCTCTCCCGTGCTGATATTTATACGGAGTTTAAAGAAACACATAGACATTTGAAGATAATAAAAATGAAAAAAGTCGAAAAAGTGGAACAAGCTCAGTCATTGATGACGATCATGTCGTTAGATTTATCGTCCTCAACACAAAGATTAGCATAGGTAGAGATCCTAAGTCAATATAATGTAAGTCATGTTGGCATAGGTATCAAAGCATAAACTAAATCAATTCCTTATTGGTTGATAATACTTCAATGGATGGAAAGAAGTACATTTGCTCCTTTCAAAAACCTGGATATGATGTGGTAATTTTGATTCAACTGAAAATTAATATTTTTTTCGAACATTGATCTTTGTTGAGCGCAGTAGATTTTGAAACGATCCTTCAATTTAACTATTATTCTTACTTGGACCTAATATTAGAAGTAACTTGATCCTTAAATTCATTTTTTCTTTTCTTTTTTTTTTTCGGTTATAAAATAACTTTCTTAGAGTATATGTGTCGATTTAATCTATGTAGGTTAATTTCCTCATGTAATCACATATGAATACTGATGCAGAAAAAGTACAAAATCCAAACAGAATATGTAATGCGTTTATTAATTAAAACTAGAACTATAAATGAAACTGAGAAATAAAACGCACCCTTGAGTAGCCATTGGGCATGTCTTGAATGACACAGCCAGAGGGTCGTCTCCTGTATAAGGGAAAGGAAGGCTGAATGGTTTCATGGAAACTATCAATGGGGAAATCAACAATGGCCCAAGTACTCTCCTCTACATTTTGGTGGCAATATCGAAGAAAATATGCCTCGCGAGTTGGCACCAAAGGAGAAACAACTTGAAATTCTGCATACATCTGCTCGAATAACAAGTACCAAGTGAATGAGAAAACCATACTACTATCTCCATTATTTTTTGCTAGAAATAATTCATACAAATGTTCAAAGATGAACGAGTCTTAGCGTAGGAAGAATTATGTCTTTCTAGGATTGAACGGACTCTTACCAAGTGAAGGGATCCACTTGCACTAGAAACACCTGAAGCAAGAACTTGTACAGTTTTTGCTCTGGCAACAATGGAAGGAAACAGTTCCATCCATTTATTCTGGAAAAGTGAACAAGAAAATAAATAATTTTCAATCATGAAATCGATAGGATTATTTAAGTTAAGCATATGAACTATTTGTAAGCACGCGAATATAATACGATATTGATATATATAAGAATTTTAAATTTGAATATTGTTAACATGAGGTCCAATTACATATATATACTGAAGAATACTCTTATTCGTAAAAGTGTATCTCTTTTTAATGCATATTAAATCATTTATCAGTAAGACTCTTTCCCTAATAAAATAAAGCTATTATTATATAAAATTCTTAAAATATTAGAATAAACAAAGGATGAACCAATGTTCATATAGAGATCATGATTCATGAGTCATATGGACAATGAAGTAGGATGGTGAAATTTAAGTTCTTCTTCTTCTCTTATATATATATATATATATATTTCGACTTGATAATAGAGGGATTCGAACTTGGGAACTCCTATGTTATGAAGAAGGGTAGTTACCAACTGGCTATATCCAAAACCACAAATCAAATTAATTTTCTACCTTGAGATTTTGTGCTCGCTCATACTGACAAAGGTTCTTCAAAAAAAAGGAAAAAAAAAATGGAAGAAAGAAGAAGAAGAAGAAGTTACTGCATCAAGGAAGCTATCCACGAGAGTGATGCTGTTCATTATAACCATCGCACTATCACGAGTAGCTTCAGTCCTGAACTCACTCGAGTGCTGCTTGATATTCAAAGGCCATTGAAACAACCTACCATGCTCTTCAAGGTTAAGGACCTCCTTTCCGTTTTCGTTGCTTCGTATCCAAAGAGGCTCAGAAGCTTTGCACATCTTAACAAGTTGGTCCATGGATGAGATAGCTAGCTCCATGGCAAGAGATTTCTCCTCTTCCATCAAAACCAGACCAGTCTCAGAAATGGGAGAAGTTTCTGGCATCATTTGCATGGGCATCATGTCAGTGCAAGTACCCATAGGCTCCAGGAAAATTCCTTGAATATATATTCATGTCTAAGTCCAATGAAGGAGGAATTAGAGTCGGAGCTGGAGCCATAGCTTGGACTGGCCGACCACTATACCGTGATGCTAGACAGCAAACACGTTCTAACTGTAAACAATTCCAACATAAACACCCATTAGCTAATCTTTCAGATTTCTGTCATTTAAGCTTCAATTCTCAAGGCACATTTAGTTGTACGTGATATCCAAAGAAAAAAGTTATGTCGATGTATATTGCTCAAATTTGTTGGACTGTTTATTGAAAATTGAAGAACCATCTAGTGTTAGACACTGTTCATATAATGAACCTAATTTATTTATGACGAGCCAATATTGAGTTAAACGAAATACAGGTAATTTTATTAGATTAAAATTTAATTAATTACTTGAGGAGAAAAAAAAAGCAAGGAGAACTAGGACATTTTGTTAAATTACTTGAAAATTGAAGAACTGTATTGTTAAATTAATTATACCTCTTCTCTAAGCCGTGCATTTTCAAGGCGAAGATCTTCAAAGGAGATACCTCCTAAAATGGCTGGACCTCCACAACTAGGACAGATAATATTGCGTAGCTCCGCTTGAAGCCTGTAATTCTCATTCTTTAGAGTCTCATTTTCAGCTCTTAATATCACATTATCAGATCTGTCTTGTTGTGCCTAATAAATCCATCAAAAAAAGGGCGAGTCAAGAACCCTGATTCAAGCACGATCTAATTAACATAATAGACAAAGCCTTGAATAGGCCTTGTGGACTTTATCATTGTAGCACAAAATGGAGTATAGCATTAAATCTGTGCACCCTTTGGGTAGCACATGTGCAGGTAAGGGTTTAATACGCACACCAGCTCCACATTAATGCATTCTGACCGTATGGAAAACCATAACAAGTGATCCAAAATAAATGAGATTCTTCTTCAACAACGCTCATGATGATGGATAACAAATGCGCACCCTGGTTCAGCTGTTTAGGGTTTGAATTTCTGATTTTTATTTTATTTTATTTTTGTTTTTAAATGCAAAGCATAGCAATAAACGCGTTTTCTTGGGAAGCGTGTTGGTGTTTGGCTGTGTTGTGTATCAAGTATAATTAAATACGGTTACAACCAAAGTGAATAGGTCTTTACCTTCATCTGGGTACGACGGTTTTGGAACCAAAACTTGACCTGGCGAGGCTTGAGGCCAAGTTCTTGACTCAGTTTCATTCTCTGCTTGTCATCTGGGTGTGGACATTCCTTAAACAAGCTGCCAAACAACCAATATACCTTTAATAACATTGAGAGAAAAGTGGTGCAATATAGTTTGCATATAAGATATCAAAAAGAGGAGAGACATAGAGAGAGAGAGAGAGAGAGAGAGAGAGAGAGATGTATGCCTAGTAGGAACAGAAAGAATTTCTACTTAATGGCTTTTTTACAACAAGAGAAATACTGCAAAAAAGCATTTATGTTTAATGGAAAACCATTTTATGGAATTATGGAAAAAAGAGATTTGCATAACCTACAAACAATGAATGAAGGCGAAGTCTTGTTTGAAAGAGAAAAAGAACATACGATTCCATTTCTTGGATCTGGCGAGCAGTGTGCCTGTGATAGCGTTTTTTCTTTGTGGGCTGTTGCTCACCACTCTCAAGTTCATTCCCTGATTTCTCTTCAACTTGTTCACTTCCAGACCCACTCTCCATATCTTCTTTACCTCTCATCAGCAATGCATTCTCTTCTTTCTGAGAAAAAAAAACACCAATAAATAACGAAAAAAGAAAAAGAAAAAGAAAAACAAGAAACTTACAGGTATGACCGGAGGAAAAGGGTGGAAAGGCATGAAGTTGAAGCTTGGATTTTGCATCGGCGATGACGAGAAAAGGTTTTCTGATGGAACTATATTCCCTCCCATCGTTGACATCACTTGGCAATCTCCGTACATTTTTATTAAACAAGAAATTCAACGACCGAAATGCAAAAGATATACCAAATATTTCCAACTAGGGTTTGTCACTTTTCCTGTTTTGACATTAGAAATACAGTGAGAACAGTTCAAGCTTTTGAGGAACAGAACAAAAAAAAAAAAGCCCTAAAACATTCCTTTAAGAAACCAACATTACTCATATTGCAATAAAACACGAAAACGGTTCATGCAACTCAAACAACAAAGCCCGCCCCCTGATAAGAAAAACAAAAATTCAGATTAACAAGAAATTAACAAAAGCTTACAAAAACGAAAAAAAAAGCAAAAGATTTGCTCTCACACACACAGCAGAAAGGTAGAGATAATTGAAGAGGCCAACGAAAACTTAAATGAAAGAAAAATGAGAAGGAGAGTAAATAGGAGCAGTACGAGCAGTAGTGTCGGTGTTTTTTGGAAATTGAGAAAACAAAAAGAGAAACCAAAGAGAAAATCTCTCACTCCCTCTCTCTTTGTTGCTTGTTCTAAACCCTTTTTTCGCTCGCTCACTCTTTCTCGTAATAATTTTTTTTTTTTTCTGAAAAGTCTCTTGTAATAAATTTGGTAATTTATTAAAAAAAAAAACGTTTGGGGTAAACGTGAACTTTTAACTTTAACTGCGTTCGACAGAAAGCGATCAATGCCACTTACTCCGTTTACTGTTTCATGTACACGTGTTGATTTTTTATAGGTTACCCATGCGTTTGTCCAAGCTTTTGAAACCTTAAAGTCAAACCTTTTCTTTTGCTAATGTCTTCCCACGTGCATGTCAAGTTCGTGTAACAAAGTCAGCTCGTTGCGCAAGTTGTTGCCTTGTGTGTGATGTTGGTACGTGGCATCACGCCCTATATAAACGCGTGTGGTTCGTGATTGCAACGCTGCTTTTTTTCTGTTTTTTTGAGAGGGATTGCATCGTTGCTTTGATAGAGAGGTTTGGTTGGGGAAAATTGAGTTAAAAGATTGGAGTTGAAAGGTAGAGAAGATTAATTAGGAAAGTCAAAGAATTCAAAGGGATCATGACCCTCAATTTGTCGAAGAGATCAATACACATCCGAGCCGTTCACTTTGTGATGTTAAGACTTAAGAGGGGCCACAAGATAAGCAAAATGACAAAACAAAAAATAAAAGAAAATTCAAGAATATTAATTCGGAATTTGGAATGCTATATGAATCTATAATCTCTACGTCAATAAAAAAAACTTGTGATAATTCATGAGGAGCCTTAATGTTTAATGACTCTGATGAAATAATATAAATTTAATAGATTAATTTCATTGTCACCCATAATTTTTCATCGGTAAATTCGGATAGCTGAAAGAATTTCTTTTCGAAACCCTACACAAACTGTCAAGGAACTCTTGGTAATATGATCATTCTTAATTTGAAGGTTTTAGAATGCTATGGTATACACATTTTTCTTTTTCTATTTTTTCTTTTTGTTTTTTCGGTTGTGTATATGGAAAATTCATCATATGCGGAATACTAAAATTTTTATTTTTTTTCACTAGATCGTAGTTTGCTTTTTGAACAGGATTTCAGTTTTTTATTTTTTATTTTAATGGAAAATTTATCATATGCGGAATACTACAACTCTTTTTTTTTTTTAATAAGATTTCAGTTTTGTAACACTAGATTATTAATCATTGATTCTTTATATCTTTTAGTGTTTTTTTGACGTTAGAAATCATTTCAGATAGAGAATTGTATTATTCTTCTTGTTATTGATGGCGTGATGTGCGTAGATGAAACCCAATTAATTTTATTTAATTTTGATGTGATTTTCTTTTATATATGAATGATAAGATTTATTTTTTTACTGCGTTTTACCCCTGTTTTAACGGTGATCCATATGTACAATGACTCTATAGTGAGAGATCTTTTATATTAATATCGTGATGGACTTGATGCAATCTAATCAATTTTAATAAATTCTTATATAATTTTTTATGGATGATAAAAATAATGAAATATACTTAGGAAAGATTTGATTCTTTTTAGTTAGTATTATGGTTATCACTAAAACTAAGTAGTGATAGGAAACAAAAGGTGAAAAGTTCAAAATCTGTCCAATTTCAAAACCAAAAATCGTACGTTTTTGGCCCTTTTAAAATAAAAATTTATTTTTAACCATTCAAATAAATAATTTGCATCCAATACCTTGTGATTCCAAAAATACCAATGTAAGTAAAATTTCAAAAATATAATGACAACAGGAGCATGACAGAAGAACCTCTTATCACATACAAACGTGATGGAAGGCTCTCCTATTAGCTCAAGGGTATTTTGGTCAATATTGGGTACTAAGTGTAATGAATTTGTTTGAAGGAGTTTAAAAAAAAAAAAATTCTTGAAATTGATTAAAAACGAGTTTTTCTTTTTAAATTTGGATATTTTTGAAATTTTCTCAATAGAAAAGTAAACTATATGTTTTTTTTTTTTTTTTATATAAATCCGAATAATCTAAAAATAAATATTTTTACTTCTATAATCGTTGATCTATTAGTTGTTATACTTTTAGATTTCTATACATTTTTATATTAGAATTTTGAACTATTATAATTAATTTGGGGTTTAGAGAAGGGGAATTTGACATGAAGCCAGAATCTCAAGCTATAAGTATAACAAAATGAAGTTGACTTAGTGGTATGCTTATCACACCTACACCTTAAGACTATGAGTTCAAGTCATAGTTTCTTCTATAAATCCTACAGTAAGTGTAATAGTTAGAAAAAAAAAAAAAACTTTATTATTAATGTTAAAAATAAAAGAGAAACATTTTTATACATTAAAACAACTAAATAAAAAAATTATTTACTGATAAGTACCGTAAAAAGCTAACCATTCCCTAAGTCTTTTCTTAATATCCTCGAAAACACATGGTGATATATAAAGCTGTATAATGCGGTCTAGTTATATAAATCTCGTGGAGCATGTGGAAATTTAATGTGTTAACTTTGTTCTTTTAACTTATATTGCACTTGCAATTTTCCAGAAATAGTAGAGTTATAAATTTAGTCAAAGAGATATACATATATTGATCAGTACTAGTGAATGCATATAAAGATAAAGTGAGAATAAGAAATAAATAAGGAGTTGGAGACATAAATAATGTGGAGCAGAATGGCGTCAAACCTTATCCTTCTTTGATTTATTTGCTGCACTTCTACTTGATCTAACTTCAAACTGTCTTAAACCAGAGACTGTTGGACTTGGACAAGTTTGGTACAGATTTATTACCGATCCAATTCTACTTCAGAAGTAATTATACGCTGCATTCCGATGAACCAAATCGTTTTTCTACATTATTACTTCCTGTTGCAATAAATTTCATCTTATACAGTGTTGAATATTGATTTCATGCTCATACACCTAGATTCATGTATTTGAAAGAATAAAGTATACTTCCATGCTGCCCATTATGGCTTTGTGGTAAAGAATCCTCATTTGACTTGATAATGGACCTAGGTTCCAGTGGCTACACTGCAAGTGTACTAAAAACAATAGTAAGTTATGCTAAACAAAAAATGATAAATGCACTTGGAAGTACTTTAAATTAGTACTTCAAAGTCCTTAATAATTGAACAATATATATAGTTTCAAGTTGATTTGAAATTCATACAATTTAGAACTTACTTTTAAAGAAGGTAACATATCCTTGCACATTATGAGTGTATAATGTGTATTAATAGCTCTTTTATATATATATATATATATATAGATATATAGATATATACATATATTCCACAATTAGAAGATTTTTACTTGTACAATAAGAGGGAAACTCTCCTATTATTTATTTGTAAAGTACTTTGGTTTAATATTTAGTCTATTGAATCTTTTTTATTATTAGAAAATTTAATATGTCTATATTTTTTTATAACGTTTCAAATATCCAAGATTATAGATTTATAGTAAATGAGAGTAGGATCCGAATGAAAAATTAAATCAATGACCTCCTCAAATAGTGAGGAGGCCATTGATTTAATTCTTCATTTGGATTCTGCTCCCATTTACTATGAATCTATAATTTTGGACATTTAAAACGTTATAAAGAATGATTGACATGTTAAAATCTTTTTTGTGCCTCGAAATGCTAATAATGCTACTGACTAGTTGGCGAAAAGAGCTCGTGGAATGTCTGAGGAAGATATATCTTTTTCTGATGCATCCCTATAGTTAGATTATCTTCTTAGTTTTGAAAGTCAGAGAGCTAAATTATCTTCTCAATTTTCAAAGTCAGAAAATACATGCTCTTCGTTAGTTTTTCTTTTCTCCTTAGGGTGTTTGCCCCATTTTTGTATAAAAAGATATTTTTTTAATTTTATTTAGTCCTTTCATTATTCTAGTAAAATCATTCTAAATTGATTTTGTAACTACTTAGAATGCTAAAAGACAAGCAAATCGTTAGTATATTTTCCATCTACATCCATTATGAGGGCTTGAATCCTACTTTATATATTTTTTCATAATAAAAATTTAAATTCTAATATATATATATTTATTTATTTATTGATATGTGTGATAAGGTTATTAGAAGATAATATATTATGTAATCTCGGTAGGTTTTAATTGTAGAATTAAACAAAATATATATTTTTCTATTTCGTGGAGGACTGTTTCGAAATGTAAGTTGCACATGTGAGTGGTGCAGAGGGCAACAACTGTCAACTTTGAGGGCTTCTCTCATGCCTCGCTATATCGCTGTCTTAGCAAACCCAAGATGCTCTCCCCCCACTTCACTAATTTTATTTGAATTTCTTGAAATTTAGAATTGAAACTATTAACAAACGCACAGCTCTGGTTATTGAAGAACTGGACCCCATAGCAATTAATTTGAGCACAGCATTTTCGTCCCATAAAATGTGACAACTATATACGTACACTATATATATGTATCAGTATTATGATTTAAATGCATTTCATGACCTTTGCTGTTTTGGTCAAACAAATTTTAATTGAAATGGAAAAGCAGTGCATTGAAGAAATGTCACCCTACGAGCAGCTAAGACAACAAAATCGATCAATTCACAAGGCACGGAGCTGTGGACTTTGGGTTTGGGTAGACCTAGTGCACCTTTGATGTATGGAATGGACTATATTTCGACGAACTCAATCCCAATCCTGCATTTGATGGTAAGTTGTGATTGGACTGAATTATTTTCAATTGTCGCCATTATTCCACCAAGAGAGTTTTGTGGGATCCTTGTAAGAGGAAGTTCCTTACTTAGCACTCATGTTGATTGAAAATTTAGATTTATCAAACCCCAATTAAGTTTCCTTTTCGTTGTCAAATTTTGGGTACTGACTTGATTAAAATATTCCTAATCTATAATTTAATTTTCTTTCCTTTCTCCATTAAGTTTTTCTTGCTCTTCTCTCTTTGTATCTCAAAGCGTTAATTAAAAAATAAGGGTTAATAAGCACAAGATTTGCTATTGTTTGCCTCCCAAAAGTCCACCATATATGTAATTTTTTTTTTTTAATAGTGGAAATTACATTTAGAGAGAAAACTGTCCATACTTTATATTTTAGAATAAAAATGAGACTTGAACCATTGATCTCTTAAGATCATATATTATATTGAAAACTAAAAATTATTGATTAAATAAGGATTAAGCGCCGAAAATCAAGAAGAATTATGTGCTGAGAACAATCTTTACTGGCTAACATATGAAAGTTAATGTGTAATGTTACTAGAAACATGAAATAGACCAAATCAATTCAATTGATTGAAGCAACCCTTGAATTGAGTATGTTAAACATATCATCGCTCAAGATTATGTTTTTAAGTAAAGAAAAAAAAAAAGTCAGAAGTTACAGGACAATTTCCACTAATTTAATGGCTAATTATTTGTTTCCCTTTGTTTAATCCCACTTTTATTTCTTTTATTTAATAAATTAAAATAATATTTTAATTATGATGTAATTTAGTGAAAATTTGTTTTAAATAATTATATTTTAGTACTCAATAGATGTTTAAATGTTCTTTATCTAAAAAAGTTTAAATATATTTACAATATATTAAAATAATTTTATTAAAATAGCAAATACTTTTGATTTATTTCACTTTTTTGACAAATGACATAACTATTTGAATTGGTTTGGATCAAACACGTGACAAATTTAATTTAGTGGATCTAATTGAATTCTTATATCAACTCAACAATATTTAATTCTATATACATAATGACTTTATCAAACATCGTACACCAAACACGGCTACATCCACTGTTTTCACTTTTTTTTTTTTTTTTTTTCAGAATAACCAATGTTTTCACTTTCAATAATTGTCCAATTC
The DNA here is from genome assembly GCA_021234005.1 of Nephelium lappaceum. NCBI lineage: Eukaryota > Viridiplantae > Streptophyta > Magnoliopsida > Sapindales > Sapindaceae > Nephelium > Nephelium lappaceum. Next base: position 8,180,124 of record CM038004.1, read on the forward strand.
GTGGGCATATAAGTAATTGAAAAATATTGAACAGGAAGCAAATAATGTATGAATTAATTATATAGTCAATCATAAAATGTAAATATATATATATATATATATATTAGTATATCCACTATTTAAGGGAAACAAAGATCATGGTCTTGAGTCAAGACATTTGATAAATTAACTCATATTGTGCTACTCGCGACACTTGAGATGTTGAACTTGAGAGATTGTATCCTCCTTTTATGGACAAGCTTGCTGTATATTGCATAACGTACATTGATCAAGGTAAAGTTAACTTCGTCACTCTGGGGGTCAAAAAAATTGAAAAGTTTTCAATTATTTATGTAATTTTAATTTAATCATAAAAAATACTGTCAAATAGTCAATCACCACATTAACATTTTTTTAATTCTCTTGTCAGATTTTTTTACAAACCAAACAAAAATGTCACTCATTTCTTCCAACTTCTTCATCATATTAGCAAACAAACAAAAGAGTATGTTTCAAATCATCAAAAAACTACATATCTTAATTGATACTCATAATTCATTATCAAAAAGTGTTATGGTTCTATAAAAATTAGTTTTTACTCATTCATACAAGTGATCTTATGATATAAATGAAAAATTAGAATTTGAGAGAGTAAAATAATAAAATAGATATTGATCGGGTGTATTTACAAAATATATACAATAAAATTAAGAGAAAATGATAGTCTTGGACTCAAGGATTTAGAAACAAATTAGAAAAATTTTAAATTTTTTATAGGGTATGCAAACAAAAGGGGTGTACATACCATTTTTAAGGGGTAGAGACATTGCCACTCTAAGAAGTAATCCATATGTTATAAGACTTTTGGGCCTAAAATGGTCATGGCTTGTCTAGAACCCAATGTGGGTTCAATATTGATGTGATCTCATAAAATTACACATTTACAATATAAATGAAAATCTACTAATACCAATGGTTGGAGGTTTATTAGGATTTATCGAAATTAAATATTATATGTGATATGAAAATGTACTCTTATAACATCAAAATAAATTTATTTTCAAATAATGGGAGAAAACATCTCTCGCAAACTTGTAAATGAGAATGTGTGACCCGAATCTTGATCAGAAATGTGAAGGAAAAATGCCCTAATTACTTAATCTATGAATAGATTTGCATGATATGTATAGCCTTTATAAGCTAAGAGATCTTATATATATATATATTTATATATATGCATGCGTATGTATAGTTTCTAAGATCGGTGCATTCTAACTTTTAAATTGTAGAATAATCCTTTCAATCATTCATTATATTGGCATTGAATATAAGAGATAATTTTTTTTATGAGAGAGAATAAAATGAATAACTGAGATAGTTGTCGTACCAATTTAAAATTTATTACGCACTAACTATAGCTAATTATAAAAGCTATATATATGTGTAACTATATAGTTTTTAAGATCAGTATATTCTAACTTAGAAATTTTTTATGAGAGAAAATGAAGTTAATGACTAAGATATATAATTGTCCTAACAATTAAAAATTTAGGACGCACTGACCATAGCTAACCATAAAAGTTATATATATGTGTGTGTGTGTAGTTTTTACGATCGGTGTTTTTCTAACTTTTAAATTATTAGAATCAACTATGTTAATCATTCATTATATTTACATTGAATATGAGAGATAAATTTTTTTAGGAGAAAAAATGAAATGAACAACTGAGATAATTGTCCTAACAATTTAAAAATATAGAACTCACTAACCATAGATTTAAGTTAAATATATATCGTGATTTTGTCATCAATGCTTTCTAACTTTAAAAAATTAAGACAAATCAATCAAATTTATCCATTGTATTTGAATTAAATAGAAGAGCGAATTTGCTTTAAGAGAAAGAATACAATTAATGAATTTGATTAGTGCATTATAGATTTTTAAAGTTAGAAGACACTAATAGTAAAATTACTTTATATATATAACTCAAATAGAGCTTAATGATTCGAAAAACACATAAGTATAATTGTCTTATTGATTATTGATATGCTCAATGGTTCAAAATTTTGAAATATTCCTTAATCATAATAAGTGATATCTTAAGCATGAAAATCACAAATATATTTATTGACTGGAAACTTTCTTCATTTATGATACATTTACTAATAAGAAATTTTTGAGGAAGAAAGAAAATTTAATTTATGATTCATATTTCCATTGTTTACTAAATTTGAAGCAAATCAAATTATGTGGACTCTACACTTAATAAGTAACTAAGTTTTTCTTAAAAAAGAACTTATTCCCCCCTCCCATCCTAGGAATCAACTTTCCTTTCCTTGTTTCATTTTTCGTGGAACTTAATTCCCTTTGATTTTATTCTTGATTAGTACATGTGCCACAGTGTTAATTTTTTTTTTTTTTAATTTTCATGACAAATACAGAATGATATTTTCAATGAAAATATTAAAATATCACTTTGCCAATAGCATAAAAAATGAAAAGTACTGTAGATTGTATGATTGATTGTGTACATTAAAAACATATTTGTTAGTTCTTTTTATGACTATTCGAGCGATTCATTGAACTTATTTAAGATAACTTTTATTTTTAACTTTTAACAATAGAAGAAGAGAAGCAGAAGTCTGAGCTTTTCAGTAACTATTTGAATGATATATTTCTAAAGAGTTTTTATCTTCATAATAATTTTTGAAACTGTTTGGATGAAATATTTTAAAAACTTTTGAACACATACTATGACCTTTATACCCTTTACAAAACATAATTTTGAACATATTTGGTATTACTATTTTAAATCTCTTCTAAGTTGATTATTATTTTTTTAACTTGAAAAAATAGATAATTATTTTTTTACTTAAATAAAAATATTTTATTAATTTATTTAATTTAAAATAATTTTATTTATTTATTCAATAAAATATAGTTCATAAGAGATGTTGTGACATTTTTTCTAATATATTTTCTTAAAAAAATCTAATTAAATAAAATAAATATATAACAATTCAAATTAAACTATAAATACATACATTTAGGATTTAAAAAAAAAAAAAATACATACATTTCTTGATATGATTATTTAACCCTTCCATCTTTATCTCTATCCTCTGTGTGTGTATGTTTGTAAAAGTCAAAAACAACAAAACCCAAAATTAGAAACAGAAAAAGCAAACAAACACCATATTCTACCTTTTCTCTTAGCAAAATTATCAAAAACCATATTCTTATTCTTTCATCTTTTTTCACTTCTCTTTGACCCAAGTCATCAAAAACCATCTTTTCACTTCTCTCACCCAATTCATCAAACACCCTTCAAACAAAAAACACAAATTCAACTGTTGTTTATCCAATTGCTTACTCCATTTCTTCACAATTGAAGCCAGACTCAACCATTGCTTTGATTTTGACTCTGCTCGTATGTTTCTTCCATTATATCAAACAATTAACGAATCTGATTTTATCTAAGAAGTAGACATGGCAGTGATGCAAGTATGATGTAGAGATGACTACCATAAGTTAGTTTAGAAGGAAAAGGTTGAAGATTGATTCTTTGAAATCATATTAATAGTAGAATTTTTTCAAGGAAATTTGATTAGGATTGCTCTATAAACACGTTCTAGCTTATGAGGATATTTATAGAATTATAATTTTATTGTTCCTTATAATAAGGGTTAAATTGTCAATATAAAAGTTTCATTTAATGAAATTGGCTTCGCGTGTTTTTAGATAGGAAGCTCTTTTTATCAAAGCTAGAAATTATGGCTTCCTTGAGAAGAGCTTTTCAAAGCCAAAAGCCATTTTCAGATTTAACCCAAACATCTCCCAAAATGACTTCTGGTTTTAAGAAGCCAAAATAAGCAGTTCCACCAGCATCCCAAACAGGCCCATTATGGTATACCATTTTAGTAGTCGTCTATTGTATTTGGATTGCAGCCACATCTCATGAGTTTTTGTTTTTGTATTACTAATTAGAACTCTATTAGTACTTTCCAAGATCAATTACTACCACTCTTATAATAAAGAGAGAAAACTATTCACACAATTTATAAAATATACTTGGTAGAACCTAAACATGCAATATTAAGACAAATAAGGAGATGCACAATTACTTACACTAAGAGATAAGTGTTAAAATGTAATGGGTTTTTTTTTTTTTTTTTTTTTTTTTTAATATTTTACTCTTTTACTATTTATCATGACAGATTTCACTACAAGAACGTAATGGTATTGTATCTTTTTATCCAATTACATGGATCATTATTTTAGGATTTTCCTATTTTTTTTACGCGAGCTTTTCAATCTAAGAAACATGAGACCACAATGAGGAGGTTTTTTGAGATCGAGTTATTAAAGTGATTTAAAAGTTTTCCGATTAAATTCATGGAATGACTCTAATGGTAAAAAATGTACCGCTCATGTACCCAATTAATAGATAGGTGGAAAGGCTTAAATAGCAGCTCAAGTGTTGGGCCAACAATCAATCTAGTCTAATTGAAGCCTAGAATCCTTAGAGCCCACGATCAACGGTAGCTCTTAGACAATTAATACTGCATTAAATAGGGTTGACCGAATTGATTAGGAGGTTCTCTCATAAACACAGATCATTAGCAATCCAAACTTATGAAAAATGTGTTAGGCTATGTATGGTGTATTCTTATTATTAATTAAAATTCTTGTACAATTTTTAATTCATTTTTTTTTCTTATATCTAAAAGGCTCTTGGTTGGTTTATGGTTGAATTTCTTGACTTTTCAAGTTACTAAGAAATTCATGCTTAGTTTTCACAAATAATTGTGTTCTAAATTTCATGATTGTATTATTAATATCTATTTGGATATCCTTTTGTTGCAAATCAATGATTAAAAAAGAAATTATTTTATTAAAAATTTAATTATAGTTGGAAAAAAAATGAATTTATCATTATTTATGGTATAATTTTTCTAATAAAATGATACACTAAAATTATCGATAATAAAAGATATGCTTCGTAATTTAAAGGCATATGAAGTCAAAAAATTTTAATTTTTTAATGATGTAGAAAATAAATGGATGTTACAAGAATTTTTTTGGGTGGCTCTTAATTTAATCCAATTGAGCAAGTATTTCAAAGTAAGGCAACATGTTCATTTCATATGCATAAAAGATCAAGTACATAACATAAAACATAGAAAAACTTTTGTTTAATTTAAAATTTAAAAATAAATTAAAAAATATATACAATAATTTTGAAGAAATTTTTGATGTGATGCTAAGTTGGTATGTCATGTTTTTTCAATAATAATATGATACGTAATTTTTTTTTAAATAATTAATAATGATGCGATGTTTTAATATAATTATGTACCCTAATTTTTTAAACGAAAATTTAAGTACGCCAACATCGATATGGTGATCAATTCAGCTTAATATGGTAGATTTTCTCATGATTTTGTTTTCGGGGGTCGTCCAGCGTTCATTTTGGTTTGTAAAGCAAATTTTATGTGGGCAGGAGCAAGTCGAAACATATGATTTGAAAGAGAGGAGAGACCAAAAAAAAAAAAAAAATCAAGCGAAGTAGAATCGAAATGGCTCTCTTCTTGGCATCGTCGTCACCTTCGCTCCTTTCTACGACCAACTCTAATTCCAACTCCATTATCTTCTCTTCCAAACCCCATTTGTCTTTCTCTTTCTCTCGCAACAAAACCACCCTCCGCTTCCCTTCTCTCGTCGTCTCTCGCACTTCTTCTTCTGAATCTGACCCCGACCCTGAACCCGACCCTGAACCCCCAGTCAGTATCACCGACGAATGGGGCGAAAAGGCCGATCCCTCAACCCGACCCAGAACCCACCATGCTACCGGATTCGGATCCTCCTAAGGACGAGGACGAGTGGGAGGAGGAATATGTTAATGGCAGCGCTGCACGTGCACAGGTGGTTGATAAGAAGGAGGAGAGTGGTGTTTCCGAGTTGAAGAGATGCTTGGTCGACACTGTTTACGGCACTGAATTCGGGCTTCGGGCTGGCCCGGATGTTCGGGCTGAGGTGTTGGAGCTTGTTAATCAGTTGGAGGCTGCTAACCCAACTCCCAATCCCGTGGAGTCCACTGCTGCTCTTGATGGCAACTGGCTGCTCCTGTCAGTTGTCTTTTAAACTCTTTTTCCTTTTTTCTTTCTTTAATGAAAATTTGTATCATTGGGGGGGTTTATTATAAGTCCTAATTAATTTTGGCTTTTGATTACTGATCAGGTACACTGCATTTTCTGAGCTGTTGCCTCTTCTGGCAGCAGGTGCAACGCCTTTGTTGAAAGTGGAAAAGATATGCCAGTCAATTGACACTGCTAGCGTTTCCATAGTCAACTCCGCTACACTATCCACCCCTTTTGCTACTTTCTCTTTCAGTGCATCTGCCTCCTTTGAAGTTCGAACCCCTTCTAGAATACAAGTAATCCGTGTTACCATATTAATCAGATTCTTATATTATTTCCGTATCATATTATTTCCTGATTTTCTCTTTATTGTATTATTGTATGATTTTCTGTTCGATTCTCTTTTGTAGCCGTTACTCTGTACATTGTAAAGCACATTAAAATACACCTTATTTATCTATACTTTTTCAATCCTTAAAACTAACTTTAGTTGTTGATTGTTAGAAATTCCTCTGGAAACAACCTTCTGTTTTGTGAAACAACCTTCTGTTTTTTAAAACAAAGGGCTTGGGTTCGTTGCTGCTTATCTAATAATAATCTTCATTAACCACCATTGGATTGGTACATGTAGAGTTTGTGGCATTTGAGGTTTGTTGGATTGTACTTGTAAATTGTTAAATATATTTGGTAGCAAAGGGCTACATATATATACTGTTAAAATGTTGGTTGTAATAAACTTGCGGACCTCTAAAACTTTGTTGCAATAGATAGATGCATTCCGGAACCTTATAAATCTCTTTTCCAAATTTGTTCAGGTTCAATTTAGGGAAGGTGCCCTGCAACCTCCAGATATAAAGTCCAGAGTTGATCTCCCTGATAATGTGGAACTCTTTGGGCAGAAAATCAATTTGTTGCCTGTCCAGCAATCCCTTTCTCCACTGCAGGAGGCTGTTGCAAGTATTGGAAGAGCCATTTCTGGTCAGCCGCCTTTAAAGGTTCCCATTCCAGGTGAACAGACTAAATCTTGGCTTCTGATTACGTATCTTGATGAAGATTTTCAAATCTCAAGAGGTGACGGTGGTCTTTTTGTGCTTGTTAAAGAAGGGAGTCCTCTTCTAGATTAGTAGCCAGGTACATTCTGTTGTGTTTTCATATGAAGGGCATATACATACATTCTTTCTCTTTTCTTTTCTTGCCTATTTCTTTTTTGTTTAGTTTACTGCAGCACATAAATTAAATGAGAATTTATTCTTGCCGTTGTGAATGTCTGTGACCTTTTAAGTGGCAAAGTAGATACATTGTCCATTTTATGTTCTGTCCAGTTGCTAAAACTTAATGGAAAAGTGAGTTTGAAACCTTTTCGATAAGATGTAATCTAAAGAATCTTAAGTTTCTTTACGTCTCACTTTGCACCTATTGGAGCACAGGATGAAAATATGTATCTGACAAGGATGTTAAATAATTTTTCTAATTGCTGTGATTTGATAGAACCCAAGGCATCAATTATGTCACAAACAGATTGTTAAAGAGGTCAAAATGAACAGACTATTGGTTCAAATGGATGCATAAATATACTTTTTGCATGTTGAAAGCAGTGGTATTAGTTGGTTAAGGGCTGTGCACTTGCATTTGCATTAGTGAGTTGAAGCAGAAACATGGTTTGAGGCAATCAAGCTATCTTCTTCCAGACTACACGTCCAGTAAAACATTAAGCTGACCTAAGGTTGGACCAATCGAAAATTCAAGCCTCTTGGTCGCTTTATTAACAGTATATCAAGTGTAGTCACACAAAGCAAGTATTGGCCATCGTAAGAAAAAATGGTAGTTGCTAGTAATTTAACGTCATTTATGTCATGTCAAGTAGTGTTTTTACCGAAATTGTAGAACTAGTATGTTCCCTTCACAATTTGGATTATTGTGAAGAACATTTGGGGGACTACAGTTCATTCGCCTTTGTTTATGAATTCGTTTTACTGAGTTAAGCTGATATTATCACGCTTCATTAAATTCAAGTCCTCATAGGATTGGCAACCGTAGTTTCGTGCCTGATAACTGAGGGGACAGCTTTAATAATTGAAGTGCTCATCTTATGGCAAAGATTGTAGTAAGGTCTGGAACCATTGGAGGGTATAGCTTTCAAGTGTTTACCATTATCCGGTGCTTATTTCTGCTAATTTCTGTCTTCTTGTGTGTCAAGAGAGAGATGATAAAGAGATTGAATAGCTGGTAATACATAGGATCACAAATAGAATGAATATTGAAGAAAGAGTGAATAATCTTGTAATTTTTAAAGTCTCTACATAATTTGCCAGGGAGGGAGGTCATTAGGGAACGCATGTATATATATCTGGGGATTTTGCTATGGGTGAAATAAATATTTGTCGAACTTCTCTCTGTTAAAAGGAACTTGTAAGGTTTATTTCTTTGCAAATTGAAAGGAGACTTACAAAATCTTTCTAACTTGAACACAATCATGGGTGGAACGGGTGCAGGGCGTCCACGCACGCAGAGACCACATAACACAAGTGGAGTGCGTTTGTACAATCACATATTGTGCCCATCTTGTGGTACGTTGTAAGTGGACAGACAATCACAATGGTGGGGCATGGGGTGCACATCCCGCCGAATGTTCTCTCTGGCATGTATAACATATGACAATCCTGAGAAATTCAAGGTAATGACAAGCAGAGAATTGATGTAATCAACTCAAAAACTTGTTTGGTTTGGACCATGCAATCTCACAAATCTTTAGCCGAAGTTATGAAAATCCATAGCACATTAACATATTCTGCTTTATTGATTTGGTGAGGCGCACCTGAAATGACAAGTAGATCATAGAGTGTGACTAGACTGACTAATTATAAACCGTCAAGTTGGAGACTTGGAGTGACATCCTGGATGGGTGAAAAAAGATTATTTATTGGTACCACTAGCACATCCTTGCTGGTTCCAACGCTCTTTTGTTTCACCAGACCTCAGACCTGTCAGCTGTCGGATTCTCAACTTCTAACAACTCAATTATTTTAGAATGTGAAGTGACTGCTCAGACGACTTTCTATTTTCTATTGTAATATTTGGGCACTTTTAATTTAGTTTTTTTTTTTTAAATAAAATAAAAATACATAAATTATACAATTTCAACAAAAAAAGAAAAAGTAATACATAAATTATACTTATTAGTAATAACCAAAATTAAATTAAATTAGGTGTTTTTTTTTTCTGATTGTATATCTTTTCATCTGCTTTAATAATGAGTGCCATGATTCATTTAGTTATTATTTGATTATGAAAATAAATATATGGTATAAATAATAATTCATCTTTATTATCTTAATAGGTTAGGATAAATCTTTGACAAATTCCATGTCCGTCTTAAAAAAATAATAAATTTATTCACAAATCACGACCGCAAAATATGGTAATTTTAGATAAACCCAAAGCACCGTCCTTAGTGAATGGGTTCACAAGTCCCAAGCAGATGGGACACACTTTTGTCCCTTGTCAAACATAGTAATGCAGAGGGCAGATTGTAATGATTTGGTGTTGCATGAATCCCTTAATCAATGAAATTTGCGGTTTTAATTGGTCAGATATAATTAAAATAAAATGTAAAGAAAAGCTTTTTAACGGTTGACAAAGTCTCAAAATGAAAGCAAGTATCCAGCAAGGTACACGTCCGCCAATCACGCTATTCCCGCCACTTCTCCTCGCTCTGTCCTTTTTGTAATTTTCTCTGTTCCCATACCAATTCAATAACGTGATAACATCTATTTGTTGTCTTTGCTGTTGACTTATTACCAACTAATTTTTCTTTTTAATAACACACTACGTGTTCCTCATTTGAAAACAAAAAAGAGAATCACCAAATTTTATAATTTCTTTGAGCATTACTTGCATTTGATGTTGTTGTTTTCAGTTCCGATATCTGGGTCAATTGCTGATCCATTCAAAGTGGGAGGTACAAAGAACGATTTTCAAGGCAATCTTGGATCTTTCAACTCCTCTCTCCTACCACACAACTTGATCTCTATTATAACAAATCAACCCCTTCACAACGTCAAAACTAGGGTAATGATCCAAACCCAGTATTTGCATTCATCTTCTCTTCCTCTATATATATATATGTATATATATTTGTTGAGTCATTTGCAATTGCTACTATATTAGCTTATAAGGGTGCTTGTTCATATTCAACAAGAAATTAAACGAAAAAATAAAAAGAGTGTTGTTGTATAAGGGGATTTTTCTTAATATGAGTAACAAGCAGAAGCTAGATGATGAGCAGATAGCTGAGCTACGTGAAATATTTCGTACTTTCGATCGTAACGAAGATGGGAGCCTAACACAGCTTGAGCTAGGATCACTTTTGCGGTCGTTAGGCCTAAAGCCGAGTCCTGATCAGCTAGAAACCCTAATCCAGAAGGCGGACACTAACAGCAACGGTCTAGTTGAGTTCTCGGAGTTTGTGGGGCTGGTGGCGCCGGAGCTGCTTTCAGCCAAATCTCCATACAGTGAGGAGCAGTTAAAGCAGCTGTTTCGGATGTTCGATAGGGATGGAAATGGCTTCATCACTGCAGCTGAGTTGGCTCATTCCATGGCTAAATTGGGGCATGCATTGAGTGCTGAAGAGTTGACGGGGATGATCAGGGAGGCCGATACCGATGGTGACGGCAGGATCAGTTTTCAGGAGTTTGCCCAAGCCATTACTTCTGCTGCATTTGATAATTCTTGGGCTTGATAGATTCATATCATATGTATCCAGCTTTTTTGGTATGACCTTCGTTTTTGGTTTTATTATCTGCTTGTTATGCTTTTTTGACTAGAAATAGAAATAGTGCATTATGGTATCATCATTATTCAACTTTTGTTGGTGTTATTTATTGGTTGCATGTACATATAGTTAACAGGACCTTAATTGGTTGTGATTTTATTGTAAATCGATTTTGGAGCGGAAATAATAAATAAATTGAGTTGATAATCCATTATTTAATTCATCACTTGAAGAACTAATAAACAGACAGTTCATCTTTAATTAGAATGTTCTAAGTGATTTTGACATTAAGATTCAATACCAAGGCCCCATCATCAGGTTGAACACCTCAAGGCATCCCCAAAACTATTACTAGTGTCCCCTGAATTACAAACCTTAGTACATCTTGGGTTCAATGAAATGCCTGAATGTGTACTTGTGATTTTCTATACTTTTTGACAGTCCCAAAGGGTCATTTGTATTCACTTTTGATGTCAGAAATTGGTCAACTGGAAAAGTGGTTCTAGTGTAGCAATCTAAAAGATGCAGTTGAAACCCCCTGCTTAGCTTAAGACGTCCAGTTGTTTTCAGGTTTTGTGAGTATCAACATATTATTACCAAGTGACAGTTTCTGGTGGAACGTCTCAGGAATTAATTGATGCATTAGATACATATTACAGGTTAAAAAGGTATTCTGAGAAGGACAAGAAGCGCAGGCATGGCACCATTAACTCTTCATCACACACATGAGTGCCTCTTTTTTCATTGATGACCATATTTTTCTACTGCATCAACCGAAGTGGCACTGCTTACACCTTTCTTGATAATAGTCAGTACTGTTATATAGTATGTGTAGGTGAGTTAAAAATGCATATGTTCTTGATGTTCCATCACTGCCTCTTTAATTTTTCAGCCAAAGACATGCTTTAGATTGTTAGGACTTTGAGCATTCCTGTTAAGACAATGATGATCTTACGGCCATTGGAACCTGAATTCTGGTCCATTCATTGCTGATAACATTGATTCAGATTAAGAATATTATCTATCATAGCCATTTCAGATCTCTTTCATTTTTGTTTGGATTGCTTGAGATGATTTTGAGGTTGTGAAAATTGTTGAACATTCCCCAGCTTGCTAACTTTTACTCTAAATTGTAATAAAAAAAAGGAAAACTTCATTTTAGTCCTCAAAGTTTTAGAAAATATCAAATTTTTAAAACTCTTTTGGAAACAACTCTTTTTATTTGTAACGTTTTCAAAACTTTTCAAAAAAATCCAAACAATTAGTCAACTAACAGGTGACTTTAAATCATTTTTAACAACTTAAATTCAGAAGTATTTTAAATAATTTAACTTATAAATTCATTATTTTATTAAGACAATTCGATAATTTACGTAAAACTAGCAATTATCAAAGTAAAAATACTTTTTTACGCATTCTATTAATGTTAACCATCAATTGATTAATAGTTTTGGATATTTTTGAAGAGTTTTTAAAAAGCTAGGATGAAAATAACTATTTTCAAAAAACCTTTAAAATCCTGATATTTTTCGAAACCTCAGAGACTAAAATAAAATTTTTCCAAGAAAAAAGAACCCATTATACACTAAATTGTCCCAGATAGTCATATACTAAAAATATGTTCAACATGTAAACAAGTATGAATTTAACACAATATGTCTATATATTAAGTATTTGTAAAGTAATACTTTCAATTTAGCATAATTATGAATAAACAAAATGCATAATCTGCCCCTTTGTATTTAATATCACAAATCTTTTTTTTTTTTTTTTTTTTTTTTTTTGTTGTTAACAATTTACCAGATATTTATCTATTTAAACGTAATACGTTTTATATAGATATATTAAAGAATAAAAGTACTTGTAAAGGCACTAGTTATAAGGTAATATTATATACACTAACTAATTTGATTTGGTTTCTTTCGTTTACTAAGTCGAGTTTTAAGAATAAATAACATAAAGTTGCTTGCTTTAGTGCTTGTTTGGTGGGGCAATCTAATTATGAAAGATAATCTTAAAAGTATTTATTAGAGAGAGATGTTACACATTCCCAAAACTTTCCCAAATTTCATAATAACTAATGAATTTCATTGTAATTTTGATATCACTTTTTGTATGAATGAGAAAATTGAGAATTTTTTGAATTTACGAAATATTTTTTCCGATTTTTTTTAAGATAAAATATTTAATATGTTGGAAAAAAAATAATATTTTTTCAGATTTGTATTTTTGGCAACATCGGGACCCATAATATATATATATATATATCTCATATAATTAAATTGTTTAACTTCAAATTTGCCAAAAGCAATCAACTTAAGATAAATTTTAAATAAGAATAAATAAATAACATAAGAAAGAAGGTAACTATCAACTTAAGTTGAATTTTAAAAAACAACATATAAACAAACAATCAACCTAAAAGAAAGGTAACTATCAACTTAAAGATAAATTTAAAAAAAAAATAATAATTAATTAATCAACCTAAGAAAGAAGGTAACTAATTCGAATTGTTGGCCAACATGTGATATGTTAAAAAAATTAATAATAATGTTGAAATTTATTTGTACATAAGTTAATGATAATTTATATTATCATGCTCATAGTCAAAGATTATGATTGAGCCCTATTTGTGTTTTCAGTGAGGGATTAGATTTTTCCTTTTTCCTTTTTTTACTCACTTTATCATATGAGGAATTTAAAATGAATTCATTAAGTTGTTTTGTTTACCGTTTTAAAGGGTCAAATAAATTATAATTACCATAAATAATTGGGAAATAATTCCCCCTTTTGCACTTAATTCCAAATTACTAAATTACATTTAAAGATATATATATATATACTTTTTATTGTCCAAAGAGAATATATTTTTAATTTTATCCTAATTTTATATTGAAGAATTTTTTATTATAACCAAATATTTTCATAAACAAAAGCTAATTACCCCCAACCTTTTTTTAGTAGAAAATAAGTTAGACGTTACATTGAGTTATTCACATTTCAACACCTTTGTTGTATGTTCATTTTTCTTTTAAACAAGGTAAAAATCATTTCCACATTTTTTTATTATATATTTGAATTATGAATAAAATATAATTGAAAATAGTTTAAAATTTTTTAAAGTATTTGTTTGTAGTTGTTTGTATTATATTAGATACAAATACATAACTAATAACTAATAATAAAAATAGGTATAAATATTATATTAATTACTTTCCAATAATTGTATCATTATAAAGCAAAGAAATTAACAACATATTTAGAGGTAGGCAAACAAAAATAAACATGTCATTCAAATTCAGTTATTCAATCTCAATCTCAATTTAATGTTCAGGAAAATGTTTCTCTATTCCGTATTCAGTAAAATTCAAGACCTGTTCAATTTTAGACAAGAAAAACAAATTGTTTAATACTAGGAGAAAAAAAAAAAGATAAAAAAAAAAAACAACAAAACAAAACAAATGACCGCTCAAGTCAAATTACAGGAAATTCGTGTTTAGCTTATGCTTATTTGTTTAAACCTTCAAGATAGAATGTACTTCCACTGATCAAACAGGCACTTAGGCCCATATCTGTTCTAATTTCTAGACCACATAGGAAGCTGTATTAGGCAATTTGTAAATACCTCAATTCTATGTTAAATATAAACTTCAAAAGTCCTTCGGCAGATTCTCACTTAATTCTGAAACTGCAAGTTTGATTTTCAATTTTGATAGAATTTTAAAGAATTTTCGGAATTCTCTCTAGATGCTGTATCCATTCCCATTATTATCCAATCATACAATCCAATTGAAGGCTGATCTAATATACTCAATCACGCGTGCCAAAATGTAGCTTTAACAATTAACATTCCCATTTTGCTAGTGACAAGCACCAGCATGTCACTTGTCAAAGACAAGCTTCATTCAATAAAATAGCACCAAACTTGACTAAATCTGTGTTTACCTAAAAATTAAGAAATAGTGTAACTCTATGTGAGGTTCAATTCATAATTCCCTAAAAGTTACTGAACCAAAAACAATAAAAACTGAAATACATGAATGAGGCTAAAGCTAAGTAGCTAACCTAATAGAACGATATGTATTCTGTTGTTTTCTAACACGTAGTAGTAACTTACATGCATGGTCATATAAATATGAAAAAAAAAAAAAGAGACTAAAATTTCTAAATTTAAATTGCAGCAGGTCCAATAACAGAACTTGTGAAGTATGAGAAACAAAGATGTAAAAAACATTCTAGAATAGTTAAAAGGATGAAAATGACCAAATAAGTTTGCTCATGCCTTCTTCTTTTTGGATTTGAGCGTTACGAAGCCAATAAATATGCATAAGAAGCAGAGAAGCACCACACCAGCAAATACAGGTATGAGTATGGCATATTCTTGCTGGTAGGAAATATTGGTGGATGAAGTGATCAGTGTCTACAAACGGCTGTAAACCCCACAATATGCAAAATAAACAACACAGAACTATAAAGAAATAAATATTAGAGATTTCGGGGAAAGTAATCCAGACTAACCAGGATGATGACCCAAAAAGTATAATATGTAAATATGGATAAGCTGATGAATGATAATAAAAATCCAACCGCTCTGTCTGCTAATTCCATTCCAATCTTCACAGATTTGGCTATCTGTAAATCGCAACTAGGCAGATTATAACATTTGTCACACTCATAGTCACACATATGAACATATTGACAATAGTGTCGTTTGACAGAAACATCAAAAGAACAAGCATCGTTCATGATCTTAAGGTTGTAAAAAACATGTGTAATTAGGCAAAACCGAAATTGAATCTCTTCCTTCAGTATCAAGGATAATAGCAGAAGCACAAGTTCGCCATTCGCCTTCTCGAACAATCTATAGAACAGTTAATTGCTAGTTGAAAACCTATTGACCTAGACAATCAATAGAAAACAACCAAACTAGTTGAGCATATTATCAAATTTGAATGTTTTCAAATTCCTTCTCATAATAATATTATTAAAGCCTGCCATAATCGTTTTCAAATCCAAAGGCGATTTCATCAAACAAGTAATTTGCATAAACGAAATACTCCAATTCCAAATCACATATTTTTGGGAGTCCTAGAACATTTTGCTATATAAAATCTCATAAATCGACCAAAATTCAAGATTAAAATGAAAAGAAAACCTAAAATTAATGGTACCTGTTGCGTTGCAGAGTAGAGCTTCAAAAACTCAAGAAGAGAATGTGAGATTGGGGTGACTGAATAGTCAGATCGGCTTCTTGCCTCTCTCTCTGATTCCGCCTCCACCTGCACCTTTCCGCACCTGAAAATTCTGCTTCTTCTAATTACCTTTCCTATTACCTCTTGATCATTAATAAAATGGGATATTACGAAAGATCTATTGAAAAGTAAAATAATCGTAAACAACTCTCGATTTTTTTTTATTAGATGAATCATTTTATATCGATTAAAAAAATTAGATTGATGTTAAAGTTGAAAGGTATAATAGTAATTACATAACGAATTTTATTTGTTTTAATAAAATTAAATTAAAAATTAAAAATTTTAATAATTAAATAATTAAATAGAAATTTAATTTATCAAATCTTTACCATTCATTTTAAAATGAATGATAGAGAAAAAAAAAAAAAACTAAATATAAATTAAAAAAATCCCCTAATTATATTAAAAAATAAAACTCTCCATCTCTCTTCTTATTCTTCTTTTTCTCTTCTCCTCCTTTTTCTTTAAACCTTTAAGAAATCTAGATCCATCGAACCCAATTGAATTTGGGTTCAACAAACCCAGATCGTTTAGGTTTGACAGAGCCCTGATTCAACTGGGTTCGATGGGTTTGTCGAACCCAGTTGAATCTGGGTTCGTTAAACCCAAATTCAACTAGGTTTGACAATTTTTTTTTTTTTTCTAATTTGTCAATTTCTTTTATTTTTGCTTTTTTGGATATTGATTGAATATACAAACTTGATGGTTTTGTGGATTTGTTTGTTTTAGAGATGTTGGACATGAGATTGCAGGTTAATGTTTTTGGCATTGGTTAATGTTAATGGGTTGTTGAATGGATTTTTTTTCTTGTCTTTTTTTTTTTTTTTCCTAGGTGATGTTGATTTTTTTGGTTAATCTTGTGTTCTTTTTTTGTTTAATAATATTATTAATTAATAAATTTAAAGGGTAATTTTATAAAATCTTAATAAGGGTATTTTGGTCATTACATGATTTTGGATGAAAAATATTAACATTTGGATGGAAAGTTAACGGTAGGGGTCAATT
The DNA here is from genome assembly GCA_021234005.1 of Nephelium lappaceum. Classification (NCBI taxonomy): domain Eukaryota; kingdom Viridiplantae; phylum Streptophyta; class Magnoliopsida; order Sapindales; family Sapindaceae; genus Nephelium; species Nephelium lappaceum. The sequence continues at coordinate 8,197,275 of CM038004.1, forward strand.
CATCTAAAAAAAACGAGGGGCTGTTTATAATTATTTTACTTTTCGGGGGAGTGTTTTTCATAATATCTATATAAAATTACAATTCTATCTTTAAAATACATTAAAAAAATAGAATTTAATAAAATTAAAATTGACAAAATAATTTAATCACAGTTTTATCTTTACAATAAATACAAAGTAAAATTAAATTAAATTAAAATTTAATAAAATAATTTAAACCATAAAAAAAATTTTAAAAAATAGGACACGTTTTTAAAAATTCTTATATGATATGTATTACTTTTGTTTTATTTATTTTTTTAATATTAATAGGAGGTCCAATCCATCATTACATAATGCCTATTTTCGACAAATACTGAGATAGAATCATATAATTTAATTCCTAATTGCTTATTATTATTTTTTTTCCATTTCATTCCAATCAAGTACAATTCAATTCATTTTCATTTCCATTCATTCCTAATAACTATTTACTAATTGATATTGAAGATAAAAGTGAATTAAATACCAATTAAAAGATGAATTACAAAAAAGGAACTTAATTCCTTAAGAGCGGATAGGTGCATAAACTAATTAAAAGAATTAAGTATCGTAGTAAGTGATTCTGTAGATGAAAAGAAAAATTTAGAGTGCATTTGGAATTATTTTTAAAATGATATTTTTAAAAATTTAATATGTTTAGTATGATTTTTTAAAAGTTATTTTAAAAAACAGAAAATGATATAAATGTATTTGATATTGTTTTTGAAAATATGTAAAATAATTGCTTGAATAAAAAAAATAATAATTTGTTTTAAAAACGTGTTTTAGAAATGATGGAAAAAAAAAAAGGTTGCGTTTTCATTTTTTAATTATAATTTTCAAAAAGGTATATTCCATTTTTAAAAACATATTTTATAAAACAAGTCATCAAAAGATTTCACTCTCATTTTTTGTTTTTGAAAATAATAAACTACTTTAAAACAGCTTCCAAACACCACCAGTTCCAGTGCAAACTTATTAGTTATCAATCACAAATTAAGAACTAAATTTCTCTTCCCCTATTAAAATGCCCAATTTATAAACGCCCCATGAGAGAATTAAATTCCCTTCCCCAACTTAATCCCCAATTTGTATATAAACTCCACCTAATTTAATTTCCTTTCCAACAAATTTTATTAAATACTATAATTACCAATAAGAAATTAATTTTTCTTCCTCTTCTAAATATTTCAATCACTAAATAGCCTCCAGAAGAATACGATTATACAATAATTTCTTACAAAAGATTTCTTTTGCATGAAGTGTTAAACAAACATAAGCTCAATCGTGACCACTAAATGATAACATAGCTCTGATGGCTCCTCCGATGTTATTCGCACAAAAACACGTCTGGTTTGAAAACCACCAAGAAAAACAATGTTCATCAATTTATTGCAACCATCACGAATTTACCCCCAAAAGTGAGGTTCAAAAGACTGAAGGGAACATAAAAAGCAAGAAAATCGAAACAAAACTTATTATCTACAAGGTGCAAAGAAACACATGAAAATGTTAGAGCCTTCAAGCATGCCAGCTTGCATGCCGTGCTGTCCTGTAATAGCTATAGTGTCAAACCCCACTTCCATAGATGGATCTCAAAATTTTGGAGTTCAGAAATACAGGCTGATATTTAACTTTCAGCTTCAATTTTGCAGCCACTGCATTATGTCCTTGCGCAAAACTCCATCAAACCGATCTCTCTGGTGGCTCAACCTCAAGGTATCTGGCCTGCTGACCCACAGATGTCTATACTGGGTTATGAACCCAGCTGGCCTCGGTGGGCGCATCATCATTGTAATAGTAGGAAGGGGTTTACCCCATATATTTTTTGATGAGGTAAACAGATGCCTATCAGATTCCCGGTTTTTAGGTATTTGGATCCCAGTAGGTTTTGGGTTGGAAGACTTTGTTACCTGGCCATTCATGTTCATGTTTTGGTTGGAACCATGTGGAGGCAACGCAGGGTGGTGAGCACGGATTTGAGCAGATGGTTTCATTCGGTCAAGCCATCGCAGGATCCAATTACCAAGATTCCTACCAACTTCTATGTCCCTCTGTTGTATGTTCTGGTGAACCTTGAGTGCAACATCAAATACAGCACGTATTCGTCTGTTAAAAAAAAGAAAAAAGAAAAGAGTTATTAAAGTCCTAGTAGCTACAACAATGGAATCTGGCAGCAATAATACATTTACTAATTTTTCAATATAAAGCTGGAGAAATAACAGTAGTTCCTAACTTATAATTGACAAGGCAGAGGCAGTCTAACAGTAAAATCTAAGCCAACAAGTCAGAGGCAGCAAGAATGTAATGTTCAATAATATCATGGACCAAATTATACTGACAAGAAGCCAACTATTCAAAATGTCTAAATTTTCGTCATGATGCCAAATCAAGAGATATAAATTCCAAATTATCAACACGCTCTCATGACTTCTCAGAAAACTTAATGAATGATGATAATCAGCTTGTAGGGTTTATGGAGAACCAAGAAAATGTGCCTCGTAACTTTTCATGAAATTAATTTTGATACTTATACTCATCAAAATGCAAGCAGTGTACAAGATCCAAGCTACAAAGAATACTAATCTAAGATTAATTAAAACAAAAATACAAATAGCATCTCTAGATCAATCATACTAACTTAAGTCCTTGTGTTTTGCACAGAGAGACAATAAGAGAGGTAAGTGCTATAAGCACTAAAAGTAATTCTGCTGTTGATACACCATACTTTAGTTGGATAACATGCAGGATTAATTCTTATCTAGAAAGACAGCATGCCAGTAAATGATCAATCATGTGGAGTGCCTGAAAATAAAATTGTTACTCAAAATCTAATTTCACATATAGGATTCTACAAGCAGATGGCAAAGATGCTGCCTTTTTAATTTTGTACAAAGAAAAAAAGTGATCTTGCAACCTTGCATTCAAAAATTAGGTATTACAAGCTTAAATGAAAAATTAGTTCGAAGCCCATCAAAAAACACACACAGAACTAATTGAGATTTTATAAAGTTATGCAAAAATGTGTCATGAACAAACCGATCCAGTGGTGGATTCGGGATATGCAGTTGCAATTCTACATGGTCAAGGGGATCAACTGAGTTCATATTCTTTCTTTAATGGGTGACAATTTGTCCATAGCTTCTATAAGTTGGATTTGCCCCACAAGTCATTTACTCTCAAATTGGACCATATCAGTATTTTTAAATATCAGACATTCGGAAAGCTGATTTTATCATGACAAAACATAGGGCCAATCGTATGTTAAGAATGGTATATACATTTTTTCAGGGATGAAACCAAAGGATTCTTGTATCCAACATTAAATCAAATAAATTCTGGCATTCAAGAGTCAAACACAAAATACTAATAGTTAGTACACTAAATAGTGTGTACACACACACTCACACACTTATAAATAGTGTGTACACACACACACTCACACACTTACTTTGCTATTGAAAATGAGTTAAGGGCTTTTCGGATGAAACAGGGCAATAGTAGTGTTGTCTTCTAAGTTCTAACAACATAAAATTAAATTGCATCATCTCCGATAGATGGGTGGACAATGAAAAGCAGGGAAGCTATTCACATCACTTTACTTCCATACTGTATTAAAGTCTTTGGATAAACAACAAAGTAGTTGATAAGCTAAGCTAAAACTTTTTTAACCGTACCTTACATTTATACAAATAATACAAAGCTTCATAGTTCGCTATAGCTCTACTCGAACAAATTTTTAGCTAGTATACATATGTAAATAGGAAATATATACATATTCATTAAGTAATAAACAAATTAAATTAGACAAAAGGGGCATGCCAAGTATACCAAGAAAAAACCAATTTAATCTACTTCATGGTAAGTATAAATACTCCAAAAATAAAATTAGAAACATTAAGTAAAGTGGTTAAAAACAATACAAGAGTATAGGTTCCTCAAATCCCCTGCTTAAAACAAAATCACAGACACTTTCCATTTCCGTTGCACTAGCACAAACCCATCATGCCTGATTAATTAGCAAACAAAGACATGCATGATTTGGGACATAACGTTTCAAGTCAAATATAACATTTACAATCAAAAGCTACACAAAGGTTAACCAAATACATATATGCACACAGCACACATGATTACATCATTTAAATTACCTCTATTGTTATTTAATCAAGTTAAATCATACCGATTAGACTACGTTACTAGACACCCAGAATCTCAAAACAAAAACCCGACCCAAATAAAAGAGCCAAAACGGATCAATAATAATAAAATCCGCAAGAAATCAACAGCAAAACAACTAAACCTGCGAACAAACTGACGAATTTTGGGGTGCTTCGGAGTGATAACGCGACGCTGGATCTTCAAAGCGAGTCGGTAAGTTCGTTTCAACCCCAAGAAATAAGCAGTCCCCAATGTGATCTCCCACAGCACCATTTTCTCACTCGTTTGGTGTTTTTTTTTCGGTTTCCCTTGTTTCCCTTATATTTTATGTTTCTTTTCTTCCACGTTAGAGATCCGACAATACGCTCCCTGTTTTGAAACCGCCAGAACTTTCCTTCCACCTCGGTTTTGCTCTCGGTTTTTTGTATGAGGTAATGGCAAATGTCACCTCTGGAAGGCCTCATTAGACCCCAACGGGGCTGCTAGTTCTGGATCTGGGCTGTTCACTTACGGATGAAGATTTGGGCCCATGACATCAGTAGTCCCCCACTGATTTTCTATAAACCTATTCTAAATATCCATAACACGAGGTAAATACTAAAAGCCCTTGTAAGATGAAATACCAAACTAGTCATTGCATATTAGGTCATGTTTGGTACATGGGTTTCGATAAAATCCAATCCAAACCCATGTTTAGTAAGAGTATGAGATTAGAAAAACAAAATCCTATCTTTTTTTTTAATTTTTTTTTTTTTTATATCTTGCTATGGTGGGTAATCAAACCCACTATAGCAAGCGGGATAAATTAGAAGGAAGGAGCATGAGAGAGAACAAGAGAGAGTGGAGGCGTTGTATGTGCAGTCAATCGACGAGACAGTGGAGGAGATTATACAAATCCACAAGCTGTTGTTGACGCAGCAAGGTTTGGACAATAGGGAGGCGGCGGCGACGCAAATGAGAAACATGGAGAATGAGGATAAGGCAACAGTGGCGCGGTCAGGTTTCTACAAAGAGAAAGCGACGGTTAGCTCTAATCTTCCCGTTAAATCGAACCTCATCTATAACTTGGCACCCGCCACTTTCTTCTTCCCTTTGGCTACAACACTAGGCTCCAATGACTATAGCAGCGGCGATGCTGCTTCCTCCACCTTCTTCATCATCCAACGCCTTAAGAACAAGTGCCACAACGATAGAGGACTCTTCTTCCCAATGGCTAACTCCTTTCAAAATAGGTTTGTTTATTTTTAAAAGTATTTTAATTATTTAAAATTAATTTTATCTTATTTCATATTATACCAAACACATCATAGCACTAATTTATAAAATCTTATACTTCACCAAATATATCACAATACTAATTTATTCAATCTAATATTATGCTATCCAATCTCATAAAAATAATTCAATCTAATCCCGTATGCAAAACAGATCCTTGAGGATTAGTAGAAAGTTATGTTTACGCATTACGCTTATGGTTTGCATCCACGAAGTCCTGGTTCAAGGCCATAGTTTCTTGCTTTTCAAAAATTTTAGGGTTGACGGACGGTCCAATTTAGAACTTGGATTTACAAAGCAAATTTTAAGTATTTCTGGATTATTAAAAAAAGAAGGCAAAATTTTGAAATTAGCCATTTAATTATAACGGTTTTTAAATTTGTGAAAACTCAATATTACTATGTTTTTTGGTCAAACTTTACCTATTGATGGACACAAATACCCTTAAAAATTTATATATATATATATATTTTAAATTAAAATATAATGCATTATCTTACTAGATTTTGATAGAAAGTGGAAAAAATAAAAAGCAATGGTTATTAAATATTGAAATTAAAAAAATCAGGTCTATTACTAAGTTATTATTGGCTATAATTCAATAAGCTAGCATGATCCATCCATATAATGTTCACATATTAACAACATATAATGTTCATATATCATTCACATATATAATAGACCTGTAACATTCATTTACATATGGCATATAATGTATGTTCACATATACCCAATATATAATGTCTAAGTATGAATATCATGTAAGTTACAAAAGCATGTAAATATACGATTAAATTCACCATATGAAGTAGGGTCATTCCTTTAGGCAATTGGACTTGTTTGAACATTATGGTCTTCTTTCCACATGACCTACTATTGTGTCACCTTCGTGTCGGTAGGGTTAGGTTGACTTCTTTGTTGAATATCAAACCTTAAGAAGATTGGCAGACGAGAAAGTGAAGAGAGCAAAAGGCAAACAAATTTGTTGTAGCAAAAGTGTGGAGAAGGCCATAATGAACATAATATAAAGCATGAAGATTGAAGCTAAGATAGAAATGAGAGAGTTATGCAATAAACAAGAAAGAAAGAATTTCAATAAAAGATAAAAAGAGATAAGATGAAGAGAAAATAGCTAAAGGGAAGAGTAAGAACAATAAAAAAAGTGAATATTTTAAAATTTTTAAAAGGGGTAGTTTTATCTCTCTAATGACAAGTGTTGATTAAGAAAGGTTAACTATGTAAGTTTGGATAAATTTTAAAAGGTGCATATTTATATGGATATAATGGGGAATTTTCTCAAAAGGGGAAACCAAAAACAGTCCTTGTCTCTTTTTTTTTTTTTTTTAACCATTTAAAACACATTAAGAGGGGTGTATTTCGATCCAGATTTCATTGGAGTTTTTTGGAGTGTTTGTTAATGATAGGTTTTAATGAATTTTATAGATTTTATGGATTCCATCTGATTTTGTTATAATTCTATTTAAGAATTTGTTGGATTATTTCATGGATTTCATCAGATTTTGTTAGAATTTTATTTAGAGTTTGTTAGATTTTTTGTATAGATTTATGTAATTGGACATATTAAAAGGAATTGTTAATGATTTATTTTTAAAAGAAGATTCATATGATGAGTAGTATGTTGTAAAACTTGGCCCAACTTTCATCGCTTATATGATTATTTTGTTTATATAAATCACATTAATGAAAATTTTGATATTATAAAAAAATATTTTTTTTAACATCTAATTATCAAGGTCAGTTGTTGAATTAAAAAAAAAAAAAAAAAAACCTAGTTTCGACAATCCCAAACTCATAGTTTTTTTTTTTAAAAAAAAAACTTAAAAAAAAAAAGATCCTTAATTGTAAAATATAACAACTATGAAATGATGTGCATTATGGAAGTTTGAAGAAACTATTCTCCGTAATTGTCATTGTTGTCATTCTACGCCCTAGCATCTCTCCACATATTTGCAACTATACTAGCTCTCCATTGGTTTGCACTTTCTCGTTGTTGCTCTTGCGTTTGAAAAACTGCTTGAAATTCCTTTTCATTAGTTGATGATGATGAAGATAAAGAAGATTCATTATCCGGTTCAATAGGAAATTCATCAGACCTACATTCCTTACGAAGAAAATTGTGTAGTCCTGTACAAGCTAACACTAGATCTACTTGTGTCAAATATGGGAATGGAGGTGCGGACTTGAAAATTGTGAATCTTGATTTGAATACACCAAATATCTTATCAATAACATTTCTTAGAGAAGAATGACGAAAATTGAATAACTCAACTTCATTTTCAGGGTTACAACCTTGACCAGCAAAATCTTGGAGATGATATTGAACACCTCTAAATGAAGCTAAGAATTGGCGTCGATTTGGAAATCCGCAATCTACTAAGAAATATTTGCTTGATTCAATGCATACATAATTAATAAGTAATGTATGATCTAATGTCAAAGTAGTTTCCTAACAAAAAATTATAATTAATCTTTCAAAAAAAATTATAATTAAAATGAATAATAAATTATTACCATGTGGCATTTTAAGCCCATTCCTCTTTGATAAAGCGTCGTTCAACACTCGTGAATCATTATTTGACCCCTTCCCACCCACTAATCATATATATGAATTCCAAATCAAAGTTACAAGCTGCTAATACATTTTGTGATATTATTTCATGACGATTGCGATAGCTGCTAGCATCGCATTCAGTTACTATTGTTGGTATATGTGTGTCATTGATAGCTACAACACAATCCTGAAATAAAAACCCAAGTTTACATATTAATAAATTATAATAATAATTATAAGAATAACAATATTATTATAATTAATAATTAAATAATATATATATATAAATAATGGAATGTTTACCTTAAAGTAAGGGTAAAATCTTGTACTTTTCCTTATTTTAGATGGCACGGTGGATTCAGTTTTGGCCATCAACTCTGGTGCAATCATATTCAATGCCTTATAATTTTATTGAAGTTTTTGCTAGTAGTGAAATGTGATCGGCTAAATGTATCACGAGTTTGGCAATATCTATTATTTTGGCCAACAATTAGTAAAAGTGTGTCAAGCATTTCTTCTACACAAATATATTTTGTATATTTTAAAAGTGTTTTTTCTCTTAATATATTGCATAACTTGCAAGACACATTTGGATACATTCGATACAATTGTCGAAAATCTTTAGGATCCTCATTCAATACTCTGTGTAGATAATGGTATGTTTATCTTGAACTCCAAGTATTCTTGTATCAGTATCATCACTCAATCCAACTGCATATCTCTTTGAAGCAGTTGCATTCCCAATTACAACCCTCAAATCATCATAATCTATACAATTTTCTGTGCGAAGTTGTTGTTCTTTTGGATGGGACTATAAAGAAAAGTAAAAATAAAAAGTTAATATACGAAACCTAAAAAATTAAGTAGTTATCAAACTATATATACATATTTACACACACATATATATAAACAAAAATTCAAGAACCTTACCTTAAAATAGTCTTTCCATACTTCTTCGCTAGCAGTAAATCTCTTCATGATTTGGTCTCATCCAAAGCCAGAGCTATGACGCATAAGTTCAGTAAATATTTGATATTGGGTCTTAAACCATTTCAATCGACTTTGATAATTATTGTAGGTCTTATTAAAATTAAGTTTTTCATTGAGAATAGGGAGTATTGATGTTTCCATTGTTTGTTTGCTTAGCAATCCATTAGCATCTCGCCATCCACGATTGAAGGCTTCAATCATAAGTTGTAATAATAAATTGCTCTGTAGCACAGTCCAACTGTTATAATTTCCTCCAACTTTGTCTTTCCCTTTCTCATTTCTTTGTGTTTCTTCCATTTATAAGTATACTAATCACATATGGAAATCCCAAATTTCAATTTAAAAAAAAAAAAAACCAGTTGACAACTAGTAGATAATAATCATCTACCATAACTCAAAGACCTCACTTATTTTTAATACAATTTCAATTATGACATAAACAACATAAAATCAAAAAACCCCAGATATGTTAATCAATATCAATAGACAGATTATTATGTAAGAGACAGATATGTCAATGGTTTTCGGAGCACTTTAATTGTTTGATATGTTGGTATACAGAGACCAAATTATAAGGTAAGGGACAATAGGCACATTAGATATGTTAATCAATGCCAACGTGAAATTGAAGGATAAAATTGCTGCTTGCCAAACTCATATGATCACAGACAGAGACCATGTGAGAAATTGTGTCAACAAATCACTCAATACACTAAAATTATTGCACAAGAAATCAACAATTCCCAAGAAGGAAGTAAAAGTATTCAAAATCATGGTAGACACTTAATTCGAATGAATGTAGGATTAATATTCCAAGCTGAGCAAACTTGAAAATTACAGTATCTGACAACCCACCTCTCCACCATTATATCCCCTACATCAAACCCACACCAAAACCACCCCCCCCCCCCCCCCCCCCCCCCCCCCACCACCACCCCCTCCACCACCCCCCCCTCCCATTTTCCTTCCCTTCTTCCACGTATTTCAAAATTTCCCTAACTTCTAGAAATCATCGAACTAATAACATCCAATCCTTAGAAATTGTTATTAAGCACAATCTGGAACCATGACACTGAACAACAAAAATAACATGTCAGAGCACTTTGATTTCCAAATTGCCTTCTCTAACTACTATATTGTCGATGGAAATCAGTCATAACAGAGGGCAGGTAAAAATTAATCATGGCTATGTATTTGAGACGAGTAGTCTCTCATTGAATCACAATTCTTTAATATGTATATATTATTGATTTTTTCTATGGCTACACCTGATTTTTCCTTTACGCTAGACCATGTACTCAACCCCTATAATTCTTCATACTAGAGCAAATCAAACCTGAATCGTGAAGCGGAATAAAAAATACAATAATTAAATATAGTAGAAAATAACTATTGAATATGGAAAAGAAAAATATATAACATACCTTCAATTCACCACCATCTGTTCCAAGAGAAAAAAAAAAAAATAACGTATGAAAAACCTAGGAAATCTTTAGGGTTAGGACAAGATTTCATGTGAGGTTTTTTATTTATACTTAGGGTTTAAAAATCCTATCACAATCCATAAAAATCCAATTCTTACAAAATCGTTGATTTTTTGAATACACCTAAACTTATTTGGATTTCTTAAAAGTCTGAATTAAATATACCAAACTTTTATTGGAATCCTTACAAATCTGGATTGAATGTACCCAGATTTTAATGGATTTCTAAAAAGTTTAGATTGAATACACCTAGATTTTTAAAATCATTTGAATTCCAATAAACTCCAAAGTTGAATATACCTCCCTAAAACCAACAGTATTGTCTAATAGACATATAAAACCAACCATACCGTCAGTTTGAGAAATTAAATCGAACGAAACTAAGGATAAATTGGCTTTCAATTTGATATACAAAAATACAATAAAATGAAAATTAAATGAAAAGGAGTTGTTTGGCACAAGACAAAGTGGAAAACACTACAAATGACTTAAGATTTTAACAGATAACTCAGGGGAAATTACACTAAATTCCTTAAAAATATTGGAAAATACTTAGATATCAAAAACACGTTCTTTGAAAAAAGGGCAAATTTCTTTCTTCGTCTTTATATTTTAACATTTTATTACTATCTTAATTGCGAATTCACTTCTACCTTGAGTGGTCCCTCAAGTTTTGGAAATACATCATTTTAATCTTTATAACTAGAATTTTAACAATCAAAGCTTGTAGAAAGATAGCACTAAGGCCAATTTGCCCTTAGACAAACTATTTTACCTTCATAAACATTAATTAAAAAAAAAAAAAAAACTTATCTCCACCATCCATCAAGTTATGATGAATGGTGAAAATTTAATTATAAAATTATTAATACCCAAAAATGAATAGAAAAAAAAGAAAGAAAACCTATTATCTCTATTTGTAAAATTTTACAAAAACTAACAATTAAAAATATAACATAATAATTTTGAGAATTTTAAAGATTTAGAAGATTTTGATCTTTATTGTCCATCGGATATCACTTTTTTTAAAAATAAAATAAAATAAAATAAAAAAGGGTTAAAAATAAAAACAATTTTTTTTTAAAAAAAAAAAAAAAATGTGCTACAAGAGATTCATATCCATTATTAATCGAGATCAATTAATGATACAGAACTAATTTGGAGGTTCATCAGTGGATAATAAACCTTTATCAATGTAGTGGATGTTCGTGAAGACTGTTGAATTTAATTGAACTAGATCTAACACCGATCTAGTAATGAATTAGATTGAAATCAATCCGATTTGACTTAAATTATCCATTGGCAACGATCAGAGTGGCCAATCTTTTTTTTTTTTTCTTTTTGGGATCTTCATTTAGTAAAGATCCAATTTAAATCTCCACTAGATGAGAGATGATTTTGTATTTTTCTTTTAATTTTTTATTTTTTTACAGATTATTGGGGTATAGAAAGTTGATTGTGGAGTCAAGCCCTTTCGTCAACAACTGTAGAAATCAACCGACTATAAATATATTTAGATTTTAATGGTTTCTATGCAATAATGATAATGAATTAAATATACCTAGATTTATACACCACTCTTTAGTAAGATTGGTTGAATATCTAGTTTGACCTTAAGAGGTTAAGAGTTTAAGTTCCACCCTTATCCTTTAAACCACAATGTGTGAGTTGTAAGTCTACTCTTAGTAAAAGTTATCCCCTCCCCAGTTGTAGGAGTAGTCATCCGAGTCATGTTATCAGTGTTTATCTTGGTAGATTCTGGTAGTTATCTGATTCGTAAAGTGTTAACCTTAAAATATATGGAATCCATTCAAATATGAATTTAATACTCCCAAATTTTTAAAATGTTTTATACTCCAATGAATTCTAGAATCAATACACCCCTTATAATTCAAATGTAATTGATTTTAATAATTTTCAAAGTAAAAAATAATAAAAAATAGAGTAAATTAAAATTTAACTATTTAATTGAAACTTTAATTCAAGTAGAGCAACATTTTTACTTTTATTGCAACTTATCCCCACTACCGTTAGTGGATCCAATTAGAATTAACTGACTAAAGGGTAAAATTATTTTTTGATATTATTTTTATTTTTTAAAAATAAATTTTAAAAACTTTAAAATAAATTAAATAAAAAAATTAATCACATCTCACGGTGGAGATCAATATAAAAATATATCTTAAATAAAAATAAAATAAATAATATAAATAAATATTCAATCATCAATCTTCTCAAACATCAAACTTCTGTCAATTCAAAATCATCAATCTTCTCCCACATCAATCTTCTTTTAGTTCAAATCATCAAACGTCTTCCACATCCTCTTCTCTTCATCTTCTCCTCCTTTTTTCCTCTTTTTCCTTTTTCTCTCTCTCATCTCTTTATTCTCAATGAAAACCCAAAAAATGGCTCCAAACGTCATCAACCATCATCAATCAACCACCCAACATCATCAATTCACTCATGGAAACCCAAAAAATGGCCTTAAACAACATCAACCATCATCAATCAACCTTCCAACATCATCAATCAAACCGAACATAATCAATCTCCCTCCAAACCATCAAACCCAACATCATCACTAAAATCAAACTAGGGAAAAAAAAAGATAAATCAATCTTCATATGAGTTTTCATCGACGAACCCATATGAACCTCCATCTGGGTTCGATAATTCGAACCCAGATGGAGGTTCATATGGGTTCGTCGATGAGAACCTAGATGAACCTTCATTTAAGTTTATGATAAGAACTCAAATAAAGGTTCATCTGGGTTTGATAATGAACCAAATGATGAAGGAAAAGAGAGCGACGACGAGAATAAATGAGAGGAGAGGAGAGAGAAGGAAAAGAAAAGGAAGGAAGCATTGGCGGAGAGAGGAGATGAGAGTTTTGATAAGGATGGTGTCTTTTTGATAAGGATGATTTTTTATTTTAGGGATGAAGGTGATTTATTTTTTATTTTTTTTCTTAAATTAATAAGTGATCTGACTTTTTTTTTTTTAATTTGTTTCTAAATAAAAAAAAATTTATTTTATTTTTTTATTTTTTTTATTCGATCAATTGGGTCAACACAAACACTAAAGTTACTTTCATTTTTTCGCCGTTTTGATACTATTCATTGTTAAAAATAGTGGAATCTTATTAATGGTAGGGGGTAAATTATAATAAAACTAAAAGATTATTCCGCTTGAATTAAATTTTTATTTAGGTAGTTAATTGTAATTTGTTTAAAGAAATAATAGAAGCGAAAAAAGCAGGGAGTAAAGAACAAGGCTTACATTATAAGCCTAGACCAGAACAGAACCACAGTGACATCTCTCGCTCTCTCTGTATCGGCCATGCAAAGACAATCTCTAGGCTCGCCAGTGTCGAAGCTCCACATCCATGGAGGACTACCAAAAGAAGACTCTCGTGATGTGGCAGAAGCAGATGATGAAAACAAAAGCGCAAAGCCCTCTCGCCGACTATCGTTGTCACCGCCTCCCTCCTCATCATCATCATCATTTTCAATTCATTCAAATCCTGAGAAGCTCATCCACCTCATTCCTCTCCTCACTCTCTTCTGTTTTCTCATTCTCTATCTCTCCTCTCACTCTCCCTCTCAATCAGGTACTCAATCCTCCTTCAACGCCCCTAGATTTCTCTTCTCTCGTTCTCTTTTACTCATTCAATTCTTCTGCGTTTTCAGATTTGGAACATTTCAACGCACTCAATCGCCCTGCAGACCACATACGTAATAATGCACCTTCACTTCAACCTTTATTTATTTGTTTATTTATGTATTTATTTATTTTAATTCTTTTTTGTTTTCTGTTTGCAGATTCCACTAGTGAAATTGACAACGTCGGCCGATTAATTGAGCTGAGTAGAGGTGATGTGTTTGCGATTCGGACCCTCAGGAACTTGCGCGAGGTAGAAAAGCACGCCCCCAAATCTCGCCCTCCCAGAAAAATCGCCGATTTCTAAGCCGCATTTCCCGGTTCTCTCCATTCTGAGTTGGCACGCGCGACCTCGGCTAGTACGTGCGGTATCATCTGACATTTTTTTTTTGGCACTTGTACATTGAATTTGCATGTGAATTTGTTGTTTTATGATGATATCCGATCTCTCTATAGCGCTGGGTGTGTGGCTCTGTGTGGGCTATGGCTCTTATTTCGGATGACTTTACGCTACACTACAGAGAGAATATAATAACTTTTGTTATTCGTTTATGCTAACGTGCACTGGTGAGAGAATGAGATAGTAGCGTAAGTTAGCAAGAGTGATTGGAATCCAGCTGGAAATTCGGACCGTTACTGCAAACGAGTTATGGTTCGGATGCCAGCTGGAAAAAATGTACTAACAGCTGCACAGTAACGCATTAATTTTACTTTATGTAGCGCTCCAGCCGTGATAACCTAACGGTTAAATGCACGTCTCGTCTCTGTTTTCCCCAACATTTCATCCGCTTTAAGGTCTTTAAATTATGTAAAATTATAAAACAAGGTTCCGTGCACGTTCATTTTGTAAACGAATAATTTATAATTATGTTTTGAGTGCTCTGTATCAGTTTAAGAGGAGAATTAGAAACCAATTTATCTAGAATTTTAAATGAACCTTGTCTAATTTCAGTTGGGTAATTGCAAATCACCTTTAATGAGTAAAGATTTTCAGAATAACCTTTAGTTCTTTTTGGTGGTCTTTAGTTCTTTTTGGTGGGTTGCCCTTCTTTTTGTTAAAGAGGTTCTCTTTTGAAGTGTTTTAAAACGTTGCAAGTTATTTGGATTTCACATAATTGATGTATATTTATTATATAAGTTGGTGTGGAATAGTGCCTTCTTTTTAAGGGATATATTTAATTTAAAGTTCGATATTGATAAATTATTTTAAATTATTAATTATTATCAAATTCAAAAATTTAAATTGATACAAAATGATTCAACTATAGTATTTAAGATTTGAGGTTGACACGTGATATGTCTTCACATATATAATATGGATAGATGACAAATGTCGGACATATGCTAAATGTTTTTTATCATTATAATATGTATAACAAGAATTCGATATAGAAAGAGAGAGAGTTTGAATCAAAGATCTTCAAGTTTTGATGTTATTTAGTTATCATCAGATTCAAAAATTTGAATTGATATGAAATGATCTTATTATAATATTTAAGATTTGAGGTTGATATGTGATATAAATAATATATTTTGGAGTTTTCCTTTTATATTAAAATTTTTTTATAAAATATATATTATTAAATTTGATTATTTAAAAACTAAATAATTTTTTAAAAGTTTGTATCAAATGCATTTAAATTTTAACGAAAATTTTAGAAGTTTGGATGATCGTATCAAGTTAAAAGGTGGAGTTAAATGAACTCTCAAAATCAATAAAATATTTTGTAATTCTAGATGATATTTTAAAAAAAATTTACTAATTTTTAAATCAATTGATGTGATTGTACTTTCTTAGTAGTGTTTCCACACGTGTCAAAAGTCTGAAATTTGGTTTCACGGCGTTACCATGATACAATACGAAATTGTCGGTCGTTGTCGAATTCCCTCTCTGTTTATCTCGCAATCATCTGCAAAGAATGATCGGACGCTTATAATGTGAATTGTGCTGTTCACGTGCTAGTCCAAGATGACAGTTGTCATGATCGCCTACTGTGGATAATCTTTAATACGTGGAAGGGTAATTGATTATGCTGGTGGCCCCACTGAGCCCTTGCCTCGGATCCACAGTTATAATAGTGTGGTAGGTCCAACGGTAATGACATAAAGATAAGTCATTTAGATGCCGAGGTAGTGTGCGCTAGTCGGATCCTGACCTTCCGTCCATCAGATGTCATGTGACCAGTGTTTGATAGAGTTATTATTATTATTATTGTTACAAGGACGTATTATATCTGTTTATTTCAATAAAAAATGTATGTATTGCATTTTTCAGGATCTTTTAATAACGACTTTAAAGTTCCACCTGAACAATCGAAAGAGAGGGGTTCATTTAGGATATCTAAATAACTGACTCTAAAACCCGACCTAAATCATAATATTTAACTTTACTCCCAATCAATCGAGAGAGAAACTCATATTAATGGAAAAACTATCATTTCAGTCTAAAGAATTTAAATGAAATTTACCCCTAACATATAAGAGTCAGGTTGAAATTATCTAGATGTTATGGATGTTACTTAAAACCTAATCACGTTGTTTCAAGCATCAGACGTGTTTGCTTTGCCATAGAGGCAAGTGCCTTACAAGGTTTGATAAGTTTTATTTTTTATATTTTAATACTGACACCCACTCTGAAATTGGATTTTGAAAAATAAAAAATATATAATAGGTTTTTATTTTTTAATGGAATAAGATATAATTAGAGAGATATAACGGATTTTAATAACTTAACTCTAATTATGAACTACTCGTGGAGGAGTAAACCATATGAAATGATTAAATCGATGGACACTGAAAATTCAGATTGTGTAAAATATCTACAATTTTGAGAGTGTAACCTTAAGTTTTTAGTGGAGTAACTTTAAGGTTAATAATAGTGAATTATTAATTAAAGAGTTTAATTAATAATTTCGATATTATTGAAACTCAAATTATAAGTCCATTTGGTCCCCTTGTTAACTTACAATCACATAAAGAAACAAATTGAATAATATAATTGGATTGTCTAATTATAAGTGTACATATAAATTTATGGACATGTTCATAAATTATTTAAATAATTTGATTATTTAAATATTTGTAATTATTTAATTAATGGTTAATTATTTAATTATTTGTAGATATCATGTGTTCAATTCTAAATTTCATATCATCAAGAGATTTTATCAATTAAATTAAAATATTTTTTATATTTTAACCCTGATACATACTCTGGAAATTGAATTTTGAAGAATAAAAAATATATAATAGGTTTTTTATTTTTTAACTTTAAAAAAGAAAAAACCAAAACCCTTTTTCATATCATCAAGGGATTTCATCAATTAAATTAAAATAATATCCTTGATAAATAATTTTGGATTTAAAATCATACCCAAATGTATTGTTCAAATATCTAGTCATCATAATGATAGATAAATGCTTACACAATTATTACTTTTACGATATGCATCTATTCTTATTATGAAAGACAAATGTGGTCTTAAAAAACTACTCTCATTCCATAATAATTATAAAATACATTTAGGGAGACTTGGACTTTTACCATTACCATATATAGGAAGGTGCATAGTTATTTATGTTAAGAGGGGATGTGCAATTAAATTAATCTAATTAATTTTTAAATTGTGAAGTAAACATCAATTTAAATTATAAGGTAAGATGGAGAGCTATAGAGAGAATAGTGGCTCTAGTTACACTATACTTAGCTTGCAAGGGGAAGTATGGTTCAGTTTATTGTAATAATTGAGAGCGTGATCAATCATTTTCATCATCAACATTATTCAAACCAACTACGTTACCTCATTGCTCACACCTCCCTTTCCTTGTCATTGAATTAGTTAAGTAGACGCTATGGATGATGTTTTCGCTTTTTGCCCTTTTTATAATTAGGTGGTACTCGGTAGGTGGGCTCCGCCGTCACGGGGTGGTGCTTTACGACATTGTCTCGTGAAATATTCTATAGCCTGTTTGTTTGGTGGTGGATTAAGTGCTTAATTAAATTTATCTAATGCTTTTTTTTTTTTTTCTTGAGAATTTTATTTTGTAGTTTTAACATCAAGCACAGAGAACTTATTATATCCTTTAAGAAAAAAGAAGAGAAAAGAAAAGACAAGAAAAGAAAAGAGTACTTGATTATCTTATTTGATCGAAACATGAGATGAAACACCGTCAAAAACTTTCATTGCTTTCTTCTGAGTTCTGATCTCAGTTTCAAGGCACTAATTAAGCTAGATCACAGCAATTATCACTATTGGAAACTGTAAATTTTGCTTGCTATTCGTAAATTAACATGACCTGATTTTGTTGTTAACATGAAAAGTCTCGTGTGATGTATATTTAGGATATGGGTGGCTTTATTGCCATAAAAAAAAAAAGAAAAAGAAAAATTACTAAATCTGTCTATTTTGTACATTATGTAAAAATTAAATTCTTACTTCCTATATCTTTCAAAATATCAAAATTATATCCCTAAAAAATTCAAAATTATCCTTAAATATTAATGACAATTAATCATTTTTTTTTCTCATTAAATCCATTTACAGTACATTACTATATATATAATTTTGATTTGAGTGTTGATGAGTTTCGATATATGTAAGTGTTTTCTAGTTTTTAATTCTTACATCTTTCTTTATTTTCTCCTTCGCATTAACTTGTTCAAGTTTTTAGTTCCTGTTCATCTAATTTATTTTTGAGCAAATCTCACTGTAGTTCATCTGTTTTGGAAAATTATCAATTTTTTATATGTGTATTACAAAATGATCTAAACATCCCTAAAGTTTCATAATTAAATCAATTTAGTCCCTTTGATAAATAATTTAACGATCAACACTACCAGACACCATGAAAAATCTATTTTACCCTATCAATAATTAATCTTAAAATTATTATTTTGTCCTAATTTATCAATAAATATAAATTCAACACGTGTCAAACAAAAATTTAAAATAAAAAATAATAATTTTACACCAATCATTAATCAACACATCATTATTTTTTTTAAATTAAATAATTTATATAAATAATTAAAAGTGATTTTTTAACATAATGAAAATATTTTTTTTTTTTAACTTTATCAAAAGAATTTTTTTTTAATAAAAAAATAAGAAAATTATTAACTTTAATTGGTGGAGATCTAGAATGAACGAATCAGATCTTCATTTGTGATCAAACATCTTCAAAACTGGGTTCAATTGAACCCAAATTTGGATTGAAAGCATCTTCGAATCTAGATTCAATTGAATCCAAATTTGGGTAACATCTTCGAATCTAGTCGATCGAACCCAAATTTGGAGATTTGAGTTTTATCAGATCTTCAAATATCTAGATTTGTTTGAACCTCATTCTTCATTTTTTTTTGTTTCTTCAATCTTCCTTCATCTTTAACCCAGATCTGTCAACCATCTTTACCATCTTCGACTGCAAACCTAGCCCTCAAAACATCACCACCACCATAAATTATTACACATACCTAGATGGAGATTGGAGTTGACCACCATCTTGAGGGAGATGGAGTGATTCCATCTCCATCTTCATTTGAGATGGAGCATTTTCTCCATCTTTATTAGATGGATGCTTCATTTGAGATGGAGCAACCCCATCTTAGGTGAAGCAAACCAATCTCATGAGAGCTAGAATTTTCTAGCTCTCATGGGATTTTTTTTTTTTTTATTTCGTTTGAATTTTTATTTTGTTTGGTTATTATTATTTTTTTTTAATTTTTAAACATATGTTTAACTAATTTTATTCTCCATTGTTAATTTAAAGATAAACGGTGAAGATCTTTTTTTTATTTTTATTATTATTATTTTAACATTTAAATTATTAATTATTTAATTTTGATCGTCACCATCTATTTCAAAGTTCGATGGTGGAGATCTTTCTTTTTTCTTACTTAATATTTCCTCTATTGATTAATTAGCTTTGATTTTTATTATCCATTTTAAAGATGGATGGTGGAGATTTTTTTTTTAATTTTAATTTTTTATTAATTAATTGCATTATGTAATGTATAATTTGTCCTTATCTGCTATGGTCAATGGTTAGGTTGACTAACGGTGGACTAACGGTAAAGACTAATTAGATGTGTTTTAGAAACTTTAGAGATTAATGGGACAACATGCAATACATAGTTAAAAATTGATAATTTTTTAGAATACAGGCACTAAAATAAAATTTACCATTTTATGGTTTATTTGTGATGGTGATTACAGTGATGAGGCTAATTTATAAAAGGAAAAAAAAAAAAAAAAAAAAAAAGAGAATTGTGAGACTATGTATTTGGATTTTAGATTTATTAATTGTTAGGGCTTTTGTTTTTTTTTTTGAAGAAATTTGGTAGGGCTTTCTTGATTTCATTAACTTTGTCTGGATGTATTCAATGGGATGTCCCAAAGGAGAAAGCAATGCCATTAATTATAGTTAAGAGTAGTCCTGGTGTCGCAATCTTGGATAGTGAAAGTGAAAACAACTTTCCTATATTATACCTCAAATAAAAGTGATAGACCTCATATAGAATTGGTGACAATACCCTCTCAATGTTCCTATCTTGAGTTCAAGAATGCCCTATAATATACTGAAAAACTATCAATTAATTTTCACTAAAACCAAGGGCGAAAAAATTAAATAAATAAAAATTGATAACAATATTGGATTGATGAAAATAGATGGATGGAAGAAAACACACACATATATATATATATTTCACTCAATGCAAGTGTTGTTATCAATTTTTAATTCATTTATTTTTTCATCATTGGTTTTAGTGAAAATTGATTGATAGATGTTGAAGTTACTTATATGTATATATTTAATAATAATAATAATAATAAAATTTATGTTTAGGAAGAAAAGCAGTTGAGATAGGTTCTAATATATAATAAGCCAAATTTAAGAATGGGGTCACACTACCTTGGTCAAACCAACGATGTTGTTGGGATGAAAATGAGAAATTTAACAAAAATGCCTCAAATATACATTACAATTACGTAAGCACACTTTAGAGCAAATAAATTACAAGACTACCCTTAATTTACTAAAATACTAAAATACCCTTTAAACCATTTCAGCCCCTTTCCATTCATCTTATTCTTTCAGCAGCCACACCAACCCGATGCACACTATACCAACCTTGAAGACAACTAACCAAGCCTCCATCTTTGATAAGATTTTATTGTTCATTTGATCTTCGATGAGGACCTTCTCAAAAAATTGGAAGAGATGTTTGATATCAAGGGAGAGCTCTCTGGATCCATAAAGAAATGGCAAGTTGTCTACATTGATGATGAAGATGAAATGATGATGATTGGTGGGGTTAGTCTTGATATTTTAGAGACCTAGTGCGAAAAATTAAAATGGACATCTTTATTCATATAAGTTATATCCAACAAACTTTATTGAAGGAGTAAAAAGAGACTCATGTTAGATAGATTATATTGAGCAGTACCGTGGGTAACCTAGCAGCCAAACCATCATCTTAGAATCTCTACAATCAGGCATTCAAACCTAGCCGATACCATTTTTTTTTTCTCGAAAATAAGAAATAAAAAATGCATGAGGACCTTTATCACACACAGCTATTGTGAGACTTTGTGTATTATTCGAAACCATATTTATATATTTACTTTATAAACTAATTATATTAAAAAAAAAAAAACTGAAAATTTATCAAATTTGGAGCCTCAGAATTTGGAGGTCTAGGACAATCGCACCTTCTGCACAGTGCTTTGGACCAGCCCTGATGGTTGGAGATGATCCGTGGCAGTAAGTTTCTTAATGTCTCTCTAATTGTCTGGGTTTTTACTCTTCCAATGCCTATGCTTTGGACTTAATGAACTCCTTTATTTGTCATGTGATATATAAATGAGATCGTGAATGGTTGATATTGCACTTTATGTAGATTATGTTTGATCGTTTTGGATGCATGACAGTCACTGTAGAGATTTCTATATTGGTTGTTACGGCTGGTTACACGATTGTTTACCATCACTTTATAATTTTTTTTATTAACTCTTTTTGGCAAGCCATTACAGTGAATTCTGTAGCATGGTGAAGAAAATTTTCATTTACACAGCCGAAGAAGTGAAGAGGCTGTCACCCAAGATAAAACTTCCATCTAACGAAGAGGTCAAACCAGCCAAGCCTGATGTTGACACAAGCTATGAACACTGAAGATCGGCTTGTCAGTTGTTGGACATGGATGATGATCTGTCCATGCATGTGTAGAGAAGGGAGGCTAAAAACAAATAAGATGACTCTCAAAAACATGTTCTCTCTATATATGGCTGCAGTCACACAGATGGAGAGAAGGCGGCAAGATGGTCGATATGTCAATATGTCATTCGATGAGTGAGACTTTTAAGGTAAAAAGATAATAGTTTGAGTGTCGTAAGTTTCTTGTTTTGTTTTGCCATTGGAGTCTCATAGTGCTTGCTTACTAAGCTGTCCAAATGGGCGTAAACTTTATTGGATTGATATCCCCGACCAAGCTTATTAGGTGGATAATATTCTCACTCGTATTTTCTTTTTTCTTTTTTGATCTGATTTATATAATTTACATGACATGGTACGTTCGTCTTTTGTATATAAATATATATATAGCCTTGCATTTTCTTGCATCCCGTTGCACTATATTTTGCTATTTCTTTTTCCTTGAAGAATATGTAAAACTGGATCAGCTAATTTGTTTTTGTTTTTGTGGGTGTTTTGTTTTGCACTTGTTGTATTTGTTGCGAGAAAGCAATTATGTTTCTTGGCTTTAACAACAGTGCGACAGAGAAAGTCTGATCACTTAACTTGCTTTCTGAAAACAAATTTTCTGTTTCCCAGGAAATAGGGTGTGTGGTTAGGCAGCGGCCAGACAACCTTAAGGATGGTATCCACAGAAGACGGGTTCATTCAATCCCGTTTGTCTACTGATGGAAATCTCACATTCTGTCATTATTATTATTATTATTTTTGAAGTCTCACATTCTGCTATTGAAATTAATGTTTTTGTGTTTAAAGGGTTTTTTTTTTTTTTTATTTAGAGGTGTTTGATGAAATGCGTGTGAGAAGAAACAACAGAAACATTTCATAGAACATTTGGCATTCATTCTGGTAATTGTAACTTATAAGAGGTGAATGAAATTTGAAATGTGTGAGTGACAGAAATGAAGAGTGGGGGGGGCCTTTGGAATGGAAATAAGAATATGATTCAAATGAGAACATTTTGGTAGCTGGAAGTATAAAGTTGTTAGTGGTCATATTTCTATTAAATCAAACCTAAATGTGGAGGCATTTTTTATTATGGGTTCTTGACACTAGAAAAATACAGTTTCATAGACCTAATATGAAGTTGATGACATAAAAAGGTCAAAAAAAAAAAAAAAAGACAGTTAAAGCATTGAGTTCTTCTCAGTTTCATAGACCTGGTATGAAATTGATGACATGAAACAGTGAAGAACATTGAGGTCTTATGACTAAGCTTGATTGAATGGATTCTAATTATTGGACTTAAGAAACCATCATCTAGAAAGTGGCCTAAACTGCATGGGTGATCCACTATCGGAAATACGTGAGAATTAGGGAACCAGCTAATACGGAAATAGTCTTAACGGTAGAAAATGCAAAACAGGCAGGCGAAGAAGATCTTTCTAGGCACGAGTCCAAGGAGGAGCAGATCCCTTGATTCTCTCCATTAACCCCTTTTGGCAATATTTCGTTCTAGGACACGGAGACCCCCTTATAAATAGTGAGGGTGGCCTTAAACATGAACATTCACTCTCTCCTTGAAGAATAGTGCTCCAAATTCAATATTCATACAATCACACCAACATTCTGCTAAAACCAGCATAGCAACCATAACTCTGTTACCTACATACCTATCATTCTTGTGCTGCAGGTCCTTGAAGCTATTTTGCAGGTTTTAGGACTCTTTTAGAATAACTCTTACTTTTGACTTTTGATAGTAGAAGAAAAGAAGTAAAAGCCTAATTTTTTCAAATGCTATATAAATTATACATTTCAAAAAAGCTTTTAGATTTAAAAGAACTTTTGACACTGTCTAGTTGGAATATTGCTGAAATATCTATAATCATAATATGATTTTTATGCCATTTTAGAAGAGCTTTTGAATGTGTTTGGATGAAATATTTTAAATTATTACTTATATATATATGTTCTTTTTAAATAATTTACAATATAGACACATATGTAACTTATTTTTTCAATTATATTACCTAAACTTTGGTTATTAAAATAATTTAAATAATAAAAATTAAATTAGAATGACACATACATTCATGCATAATAATTCATACAAACACTGTCAATAATTTTACAGGAAATTGTAATGACAAAGGTAGAAAAATAATTTATCTAAGCACTAATTCCTTATAATTCATGTCAATATATTATATACACGGTGTATTTACAA
This sequence comes from Nephelium lappaceum, assembly GCA_021234005.1. Lineage (NCBI taxonomy): Eukaryota > Viridiplantae > Streptophyta > Magnoliopsida > Sapindales > Sapindaceae > Nephelium > Nephelium lappaceum. The sequence continues at coordinate 8,221,858 of CM038004.1, forward strand.
TGAAGGGTGTAGCTCAATACTAATCATAATTCATAAAGAAGAAAGTTGTGCATCTTTTATTGCAAATAAGGGCTATAAATTTTGCCCATTAATATCATTATTCCTTGTACATCTACAAAAAATTGAAGTATCTGAATGTACTCATCTTTGTTTACAAATGAGATCTCTGGTCTTCAAAAAATATATATATATACAAATGAGATCTCCATAGTTTTGCAAACTATCTTACACTGAAAATGTAGCTTTTTAGGCAGAGCTTCAGTGCTAGCTAGTACTAACACTATAGCACCTCTCTAAATATATATTTTTCACTAATGAAATTACACTGTTCTACATGCCATTTTCTTCTTTCTGCTTACCATCATATGATGTAAACATTCAATTTATTATTAAGGACACTCAGGCAACACTTCATTTGTACCCCAAATGGAATGGATGTTTACAACACCATCTCCTCATGTACAGGTTGCTTCTACACTCTTTGTTACTTTTTCACATGGGTCACCAAATGTATTGGTAGATGCTGCAAGGCTACAATTCTTCGATCCAACACAAGCCTAAGAAGTACACTTGTTGGTATAGACTAATGCAAGTTTTTTATAATCACAAAGGAGCTAAAGGCGAAGATGCATATATTTTTGAATAATGAGGAAAAGAGATCACACCTTCTGTACACTGGAAAGAGTGTTAGTACTGCTGCACTTGCCATTGCTAAAACTCCCACAACTGCCATCAGAGTTCTATAACTCGTGAATTTGATTGTAGAAATAACATGATTAGGCATAGCAGCAAGAAGGACATCATCAACCTAGAGGAAGTTCACAAACCAAAACCTCGATCACATTACACATTGCAACCGGACCTCTTTTATCCTATATAATGTCACATTATGCATCTATTTCAATCACATCAGGAGACAGTTTATGTAGGACTTACAGTGACCGAGATGGCTTCCCACAATTTTTAAGGCATTTGTTAACTATACTCTCCTCTGTAATCATAAGAATCTGTGCAACCATCATTTGAAGAGAAATTGGTTGGCCAGTAACACCCAATTCTTTGGCTGTTTACCCATGCCATACCCTTCCCATTCACGTGAAGTCTACAGAGACAGGGGCATTTCCCACTGGAGCATCAACCGTCGCCTAAATAAACATAAAAGAAGTATATTAAACTTAACAAACTACATTTTAATAATACATGTACGATAGAAATTTAATTTACATAAAGAAAAACTATACAATAAAAATTTTAATAACACCTTGTACCGTATCAGAGATTGATTCTTGGGCAAGGTAGGTTGTGAATTCCATTCTAATGAATTTCCACTAGGCAGACCTGATTCTTCCCCTTTAAAGCCAACCTGCACTCAAGATGACAAATGGGCACTGAGATTGGATATCATTGATCAAATATTTCCAGAGGCTAATCAACTTATTTGTAAACTTAATGGGAAGTTTGTTTCATCCTAAGACTATGCAATTGCAATGGAAAAAGCAGTTATCAACATCTCAAAAAACAATACTTCACAAGAAAAAAAAAACACTCAAAAAACAAGGATTTACCTGATAAGTCCACTGCTGTGAAGACAGATCAATAGTACTTCCATCTTTCAAGCCTCTCAACTGCACTGGACTAAGTGATCCCTGCTGTGAAGACAGACCCAAGTAGCGGATGCAGATGGAAGGAGGAGGGTTTGGACCAACCTATCCAATGCCGCCACTGCCAGAATGGAACAATCTCACGACAATCAATCAATTATCAAAGGATCCAAAACGAAACTCACCACCAGCACAAAACAAACACAATCCATCAACATTACTAATATTTAACAAAATCAACTTCCTCAAATTAAAAAAGTAACAAAAATAATTCAAACCAAATAAACCGCAACAAATAGTCATGCAAGAATTAAGAAAATACTTTCACAGACTAACTGCAAATATCAAAAACTGATATAGACAATAATTCGCATATATTCTCCAATTAAATAAATTTCAGAGATAGTGAACACATACTGAATAAATAAATATACATATTCTTCGAAAACAATGAGCTTATAGGCTTATAGCATCCAAGGCATTGAATCAAAAGAACATTTGGTTGAACATTTTGCCAATACAGTAATAAAAGAGTCATGTTTACTCTGGTTTGAAAATTAATCTTTAAATACCCAAAACCAATTCTACTCAACTAAGATGAAACCACCCAACCTTTCCATTTCTTTTAATGTCAGTGGTAAGATTAAGAGAGAAGAACCTGATGCATATTTCATAACCAACACAGCCCCAAACATCTAAACAACCAACCAAAACTACAATCCTAAACACCCAAATTTCATATGTCAAACAAACCAAACCAAGATCTGATGCAGAGAAAATAATTAAATAAAAAACCCTAACAAACTGGAACAAAAGAAGACAAAGAGGACAATGAAGAGGAGCTTACTACTTGGGATTCACGGTGTCGAACGAAGATACAGAGCTAGAAGGAGATCGATTCAAGCGGACCCCATAATTTCTCTGGCGAGATCGAGCAAGAAAGGAGAAGAACAGGGAAGAACAAAACGTAAGAAAGGACAAGAGAGGAACTGATTTTGGTATTTTCAGTTTGAAGGGCAAAATTGATATTTTGAAAGATTCATTAAACAAAATAGGTACGCGAGATTTTTTTTTTAATTTTTCGAAGCTCTTTTCATTTAAAGTCTTAAACCATAAATCGTGGGTTCTCTTGAAAACTCTTCCTCGAAGCAAAAGCCATTTTTGATAGAATATCCAAACACTGTCATAAGTCATTTTTGGGCTTAAGAAGAGCTTTTGGACCCTCCAAACGCTATCCCAAATAGGCAGTTAATCTTCATCTTCAAACACTCATCTAGTGAATTCTTAGAGGAAGTTCGTTAAGCCAACATCGCAATAAAAACCCTCCTAATGTTGGATCAACACCAATCTAATCAAAGAATCCATCAACTAGTCTAGAGAGCCAAATTACAGTTATTCACACCGTCTGACCACATATTGTCGAACAATATTCTCACTTTTTCTTGTTTATTTCCTTTATTTCGTATTTATCTTATTTCTTTTATTAACTTGAGCGTCGGAATATCTTCGGTCGGCATCCCACAAATGTCAAAATCACTCGCGCTCTCTTTATTTAATTTGTATAGGACACAGTTTACTAAATTCCAAAAAATTGACTAACGAGATCCGCTCAAAATCAACATATTATGGTTCGACTCCACTATAATAATGTGTTTTAGCTCTTAGGTCTACTACTTTACCAATGTTGAATGGGGAGGATTATCTCTATCTGTCCTCTACGGCTTATTTATTTCCTAAAGAAATTATTTTTCATTGTTTTATACTTTATATTTTTCTTATATAAGGAAAAAAAAATTCAACATATATATTACAGTTTTGAAAATTATGTATGAACAAAATAATACTTACAAACACATTTTCTTATTGTGTTCATTTTTATCATTTTACATTGTCACATCAGATAAAAAAACCCTTCGTTAAACACATTTCTGCAGTTGACATCAAAAGTCAGATTATTTCATAAGTGAGTTTACTGATTAAATTATTGAATCCAATTTTATAAAATCCATTTCTTTCTAAGGCAAGATACATATAAGCGATTATATTTTAAATTATAAAGCTGAGATTTTAAGGTCAAATTTCTCTACTCCAAATCTAAAAAGAAACGTAGCCTATTTCTATAGATCCTTTCAGCTTTTGTCTCCAAAGATGCAAATACTTATTTTTCATCAATTCTACTTATAAAGCTGGTATGGAGTGCTGTAATGTACAGTTCCTAACTCTAGTAAACGAAATCCTGATCGCAAAGGCATTCAGCATTCCAAAAGTGAACATGAAAACAAGATGGTGGTTTAGGTTTGGTAATGGCTTTTGGGCGGTCAATGTCTTGTAATAAACGTAAATGATCTTACCTAATGTACAGAAAATGCACCTAATCACCCAACTTTTAGTGACTAAACGCATTCCACCACCCTATAATAAATCATTAATCTTATCGACATTGAAAATCTTGGTATTTCAACATTCGTCATCTGATGTTACACTGGAAGACTAAATAACGGAAGGCTATACACACTCTCGAAGAAATTGAAAATGGGAACTTCATGTTTGACTTTGACTTGTATATTGGAAGGGCATGGATATTGTTTATTTTCAACGAGAAAAAAATTAAAATTAGGGGGAAGTCCTTTTCACTTACGAACAATTCTTTATTAATTTTTAATTATTAATCAGAAGTTTTGATTTCGAACATTAGAGAGGAGAAATTCCACATCTAAAAGTTCTCATATACATATCAAAATTTTTTAATGGGCAAATATAATTTGTTCTCTATATTATGATGAAATATCATTTTATAACTCTTATATTTTTGGTTCCTATGATCCCTAAAGTTTCCCAAATTCATCAAATGGGTCATTCTGATGAAAAAACTAAAAGTCAACCATTACAAAAATTGGAAAAGATTGTTTTACTCTAAAATACTTGGAATAACCAAGTTACGCTCAAAAATTCGAAAAATTACATTTAAAAGCAACACGAAATTATTGAAATACCCTTAATCATTTTAATAGGGTCACTTAAATTTGATAAGAATATTTTTAAAAATGAATCTTTACCATCCATCTTTAAAGATAGATGGTAGAGATTAAAAGTAAATAAAACTAAATTAAAAAATAAAAAATAAATCAATTATTTAAAATAAAAAGCAAAAATTTTCATCGTCCATCTTAGAGATGGATAGTGGAAATTAAAACTATATATATATATATATTTTTTTAAAAGAGAGATTTGATTCAACCAAATTGATGATGATATAGTGGTGAATGAGATCGTCTTTGAAGATTTGGTTCTAGATTGCATGGGCAATCTGGTTGTACTAGATTGCTAATAATCTAGTTTTAATCACTAGATCAATGATCTAGTGATAGAAACCAAATCGTCATCTCTATTGTACGATGGAGCTTCTTCATGCCATAGAGATGGGACTTCCATTGTCGACAATAGATGTAATACAAAGACCTCTATTGTCAGCAATTTAAGTTTGATAAAGATCACTATATATAGATCTCTATTGTTCATCAATGGTGGAGATCCCGAATGGATCTCTACTAGTCTGTCCACATTGATTGAATCCCTTTGATTTGATTTGATTTGATTTTTGTAATTTTATTTTATACTTACTATTGAAACTCTACCGTCTATGTATAAGTTGAACATTGGAGATAAGATGATTTTTTTTTTTCAAATTTTAATTTTTTTTTTCTATAATTAAATCTCCACCATCTACCAATAGATGGTGAAAATCTAAAGTTCTTTTTATTTTATTAAATTTACTTTTTTATATAATTATTATTTTTGCTGTTGACATGTATCATGCACTTGTTAAAAAACCAAATAGCCCTCAAATTACTAATTTTGTCTAACAATTAACTGACGAAAAGATCGGTTTGATGAATTTTGGAAATTTTAGAGATGATAGTGACAAAAAATGGATTCATGAATTAAAAAAAAAAATGATATTTCTTCATAACATATGGACCAAAATAAAATTTATCCCTTTTTAATATAATTCACCTGAGATCTTCGAAGCTTCTTCAAAATTAGGTGCATTTAGCTTATAGTCATATTAACACGTGCTTTTATAGACATCTGCTTAAGTAAATATTTTACCTGCAAAAATTTCAAAAAGCTTCCTTATAATTTTTGTTTAATTTTTCATAATATTAGATGCACGTACCGTGATTGATATGAAAAGCACACTAGTTATAAAATTTCAGTTATGACTTATGAGTATGTGTGAATTATTATCTGCCACGATCGATAAGAAAAATGTATTAGTAATTAAATTTTCAATCATAAGTACATATGTATTCTTAATTATCATCCTGAATGACTAACATCATTAACATTAACCCAGTGAAGATTCATAGCATCTCATATAATTGCATGGGTATTTTATATAATTCATTCATATGTCACAATCTTAAATGGTGAAGTATATATGGCAAATGCATTATAGTTTTTCTCCTCATACAAATGAAATCTTCTAAATGGTAATAATGAAATTAAGGAACATTAAAAAATTAATACAATGAACGACTGCTTACATATTTTCAAAATAATAATAATAACAACTGCTTACGGAATCCTGTGTGTGCGTGGATTTGGAGTTTACTTATGCAGCTTAATGATGAAGCTGCTTCCAATGAACAAAGTAAATGAAAGAACCCTTTTACATTTTTCAAGAAAATTGGAGGTAAAAAAAAAAAACCTAAATTGATAATGAGATATTTGCTGTATAAAGCTGGACCAAAAATCAACTGTGTTCTACCATGAGGGTGTTGATGGGGGTGAAGATGCTATGCTGCATATAGAAAAAATATATATATCAGACAATAAGAGTGAAACGACAAATGCAAAATGCAAATGCACATTTGTATTTAAAGAAGATTGAAACCATAAAGGGACATATTAATAACTAATGATAATTAAAAAAGAAAAGTGGAATTAATAGTAAATAAGAGAGCAGCGGTACCTACTCTAGAATATCTTTCCAATAAGAGCCACTGGTTTCATCATCCATGAGTTTCTCCCAGGCTTCAAAGATGGTTGATGAGTTCGGTGGGGAGCTTACGGATAAGTGATCATGAATTGCGGTGTTGTTTCCTTCCGTTTGGCTGATAGTTGAAGTCTCAGGAGAGGCTGAAACCAATGTAGGAAGTGTGTTTTGATACTGCTGAATACAGTTATCAACACTGAGACTTCCTCGCTCAAACCCACCTAGTTCCATAGCAGAAGCCCATAAGTTGGCAAAAGCTTGGTGGTCATTGGCTGCTTGAGAATTACTTAATCCGGCTGCTGACATGAGTGAACCTGGAGCCATCAGATTTGGCTCCTTGCTGACTAGTCCTTCAAATGGGTTAACAATATTTTGGGTACCCAAGAAACCACTGTTATTGCTCTCACTAGTGTTTGCGAGTGTACTTGAATTGATTATCTGCAACAGGTTTTGCAACAACTGGATTTTGGCTAGTTGTGTGGTATCTGTTTGTAACCTAAGAGCAATGTTATCCCAAGGATTCATTAAAGCATTTCCAATGGAAAGCAACTGGGAAAGACTCAAAAGGTGATTGAAATCAGTCCTTGGCTTGTGAGTAGTGGGGTCAATACCCATATGAAGCAGCTTCTTCCTTATGTGAGTGTTCCAGAAATTCTTGATCTCGTTGTCCGTCCGTCCTGGAAGATGAGTAGCAATTCTCGACCACCTGTAAATTACAAAATGCAAAAAGTCCTTCAAAAGCCTAATCAAACATATACATTTAATGGTTTAGAAATATAACTGAAATCAAATTATTAAACAATATTACTTGTTTCCGAGAACCGAATGAAGGTTAATGATGATACGCTCTTCTTCTTCAGAGAATTTTCCTCGCTTGATATCAGGCCTCAGATAATTTGTCCATCTTAGTCTACAACTCTTTCCACATCTATTAAGCCCAGCTAACTTTGGAAGTGTTTTCCAATTTCCACAGCCATGTTTGTTTATATGATCAACAAGCTTCTGATCCTCCTCTGGTGTCCACGGCCCCTTCTTCAAGTTGCTGTCATCGCTGCAGCATGGAGATCTAACCATTGTGCCCAGACAAAACTAGTATAGAGACGGATGTAACGGATTAACAATGGAAAGATATTGTTACATAGAATTAGTGTTTTGGAACTCTTTGCTTATCTACTGGTTTCAGATAGTAGAAAGTTTGTTCATTTTTGGAAATCTTGTTGGGTGGAGGTTGTATATATAGGTGCATGAGAAACGTAATTCAAATGTTGATGAGATCATTTATTTATTTGTTTATTTTTCATTCATTTTCGAAGAACAAGGGAATGAGGCGGAAGTCACCGAGCGACCCACCAACGTGGCATTCTTCGAGAAGAAAGAAAACCATCACCAATGACCAATGCAATTATGGCATCAAAATCAGGATTAGGTAGTGTAGCCGTGTAGGCTCTATCTAATTAGAGGTAATTTGTATATTTTACTATGAAAATGAGCATAATGCACATGTGATTTTGTGTAGAAGTGGCCAATTAACCAGTTGTCTGCTTTAACTAGTGATAGTTCATTCAGATGTACAGTTACGCTATTATTAAACCTTTTAAATTGACCTCTTTGCTTTAGTCAAAGGTGTCGCACAACGTGTTAATATTATGTACTCCCGGGAAACACTTTTACTACTAAAATTTCCATATATATATTTTTTCTCTATTTTGGAAAAAAAAATGGTTTCAGTTTTTTAAGAAATAAAACTCTTGACAAGATGAATTTGATGTAATGGAAATATCCCTCATGTCTATATCATTAGATTATGGGTTTGAGTGACATCAATGATTTTTTTTTTTTTTTTTTTTTTTCTGAACACATGCCTTCAATCTTATAGAGTAATGTTAAGTTTATCAAATTTATTACCTAAATCTATGTCAAATAATGTGACAACTAACATATGAATTGTCAACTTCTTATAAATCATAAAATAATGTAATAATTAATATGATTGATAACTAATATGTCATGTCATTTGGACAAAAAATTTGAGAAACCTAACATTACTTAGTTTTATATAGTGTATGTCCTAAAATATGAGGATAATCTCAAAAAACCTATTGTAGTTTGCAAAAATATCATTTTTATCACTTTATTTTATTTTTATCCAAAATCCCCTCCCAACGTTAATAAATTAACAAAAAATTTATATAACAGATAAAAAGACAAGTTTAACCTTAAGATTTTGATTCTATATTTTGATTTTGATTCTATATTTTTTATTTTTAAAACAAAAAAAAAATCTTTTTTATATATTTCTATATTTGATATTATTTATTTTGATTTTTTATATTTTAATTAATTTTTTATCACATTTCCCATTTTACCTTTAGAGTCAAACGGTCAACCAAATCAACCTAATGAAATCTGTGACCATCAGAGGTATTGTTGTTCTTTCACACCCCTTTAGGAGGTATTTTGAATATTTTTATTAATGTCAAAGAGGGATTTTAGATAAAAATGAAACCATAGATGATAAAATAAATATTTTTATAAACTACAAGAGGTTTTTTGGGATTATATTTAAAATATATACTCTTTGTTTTAATATATATAACAAACAAATTATTTCCTTCCTATTTAAGTGCAAATCATAATTTGAACTTAAAGCCTATATAATAAAATAAGAGCTTAGGTTCTAATTTTGCTCATACTAATCGCACATTTACTAATTTTTTTTAGGAGGAAAAAAAGACTTACTAACTTTTATATTGTGATTTTAGGTTTACTAAAACTTATTGGGAAATGCAGCTATTCAAGGTGGTAGACATAGAAGTGTTGAAGAGATTTCTGGCTGGGCTGTAGAGCTTTTGCATGAGTTTAACAACTGTGCTTAAGTGGTTAGAGTTGAAGCGAACAGTTCTAGGTCGGTATATCAGCAAGTATGGTGCCCACCCCTTCAAGGTTGCCTCAAGCTTAATACGGATGCTGCAATTCGGGTAGGAATGAATGTAATTGGTGTTGGAGCAATAATTAGGAACCATGAAGGGGATGTGGTGGCTGCTAAATCAAGGGTTGTACAAGGATGCTTCTCAATTATGATTGGAGAACTTGCAACTTTGAGAGTAAGTTTATACCTTACTGAAAGATTGGGTTTGTAGGTCTCTAAGGCTGAAGTAGATGCTTCCAATGTTGCTTAGGTGGTTAATTCGAATGTAAAGCATTTGGGAGATGAGTTTTTTGTTATTAGTGATTTTCAGGCTTTGTGTAAAGAGGTTGGAGTTGTTAAGTGCCTAGTCATTCCTAGAAATGGGAATCGCTTAGTACATAAGCCAGTCTCTCATGCCTTGTCCTCTTTTGAGGTTCGTGAGTGGCTTAATGTCACCAAAAGTTGTATCGTTGTTGGTTGTGGATAATAAATTTATTTCATTTCCCAAAAAATATATATATATTGGGAAACAAATTATGTGGACCTTATATAAAATCAGCAATTAAGTTCTCTTTGAAAAGAGAATTTAATTATTCTTTAGCTAAGTTCCATTCTATTAGGGAGAAAGCAAAATTCCTTGATCACAAAATAAGAGGTATGAATAGTGTACCTACAGTGTCATCCAATATGGGGTTATATAGAGTTGTATTTTGAGTTTCTTTTGATCTTTCAAACAATAATTTTTGTTATCATACAATTATGTCTTCATACATCTTATGCGACATCTAATTATGATAATTTTCATCAATCAATAATGTAGTATACATAATAGGTATTGATAATATTATCACACATAAATATAATTTATACATTGATTTTTAAAATACAATTTAAAAGATTTGATTATTTTACTGATTGAGTAAAGTTATACAGTAGCCACAGATCTAGGTCCAACAATCATAGGCCTACGAGCCAATTGGACAATGGCTCAATGTGTTAGTTGACATAGACTTATAGCCCAACTTGTTGGTCGACTCAGATTTATATATTCTTATATGGATTGATCAATGAGTCAAATGACTCAATCTACTCAACTTAGAGTAAATATACCCTCAGTAGAACGATTTATGGGTTCGATCGACCAAATTCAATATAACTATGAACTGTTCATATTGGTTGGTCAATATGACATCGGCCTAAGGTTCATAATCCGACTCTAACTCTTCCACCTTGAGTCTAATTACACCAGGACTTAACCATCTACGAGATAAGTCATAATCGGATTATGATTAACTTTCATTGTCTTCGATAACTTACGGGTGACTATGACCATCCTTTATTCTACTAGAACTTGGACTCCTAAGTTTATTGAAACTAGACTTCTTCCGACTCGGTTGGATAATAGGCCTATAAAAGGGTCCTCACACCTCAAATCAGGCATTCCATCTCACACACACTGTCACGGTGTCGATTTATGATAAAAAATCTCTAAGATCCAACTCCGGTTACCCTTAACGATGGAATCCTCATGATATCGTCTACACTCTCACCCAACATATTCTTTCCTTCGACAAGTTCAACCAGATCTACTAACACGACGCTCTCAATCACTTGGTGCAATCAACTTAGCGTTGGACCATCACCAGTCTCGGATCATCATCAATGCTGCTACAGCTGACGATCTTGATCCACCTCGCTGCCATTACTTTCCACTTACGTTGTCTCATAACCTAGCCATTTGATCTATACTGCCTTACAGTCTACACGATATACACTATCTAACAACTTTAATCGTCCTTATTTTCTATTCTAACACAACTAGAACAATGCTTTATTTACTTTTTCATTACTTTTTATGTTCAATCTATCGACTTGAGCATAGGAAGGTTTTTAGTCGACACCCCATTGGTGTTAAGATCATCCACGTTCTCTCTTGTTCGATTTGTACAGGACACAGGTTGTTAGGTTCTAAGAAATTGATCGATGAGGTCTACTTTCAATTGACATATTGTAGTTCAACCCCACTACAAGTTACAAATATGACATATAACTGCAATATGCAGATATCATAGGTTTGATCACCCATACACCAAAACAAAAGTCCATAAAACAAAAGTCCATTGAAGTTCATCCTACCTAGTTGCATCGAGCAAAATCTAAATCAAACAACTATTTTTAGTTAATTAATATCTTGATATTAATCTTTGAATACAATTATGTGCTTAATATCTTGATATTAATCTTTGAATACAACTATGTGCTCATCACACACCTCATCACTACGGTCATCATTCTTGTCATTTTCTTATTATTTTGAAGTAACAGACGTTATATTTTAGGTCTATGTTGGATCCTTAAAATTATTATATAACATATAACTGCAGTCTCCAACTGCTCCTTTGCCTCCGCAGACATTACAGGTTTGATCACCCATACACCAAAACAAAATCCATTGAAGTTCCTCCTACCTACTTTTACTCAAATGTTTGAATATCATAATCAAATTTGACAAGCGAGAATTAGGGAGAAAAGTGAGTAAAAATATAGATGACATAATGAGAGCAGTTAATTAGTAAAATAGAATAGATGTTATATATCACAGATTATATTGCTCTTTCTTTTTTGGTTTCCCCCCTTTTATACTACTTTTGCGGATTAAAGGTAGCTTGCCTTTGGCTATACTGGCATACATGAGATGTTTAGTGCTCTTTGGTATTATAAATTTGTACAGAGAAATTTATATCTTAATTGAAGTAAATTGAGAGATGCGAAAAGGAAACCAGAAATTTTGGAAGTTTGTTACAACCATCCTATTTACCTCTCTCTACTTTATGTTTAACTGAAAATTCCAGAAAATAAGCTTATCTGTGGTATTTGATAGTTGATTGAAAACACGCAGGCTAACTATATATATAACCAGATTACACTAATTCTTGATCTCCGGACTAATTAAGTTGAGTAATTACCCAACTCGAAATCTCCTTGAAGGAAACTGTGAATTAATCATCGATGACTAACAATACTACTAGAGCAATTTAGATGTTTTTCTCAGAAAATTTCAAGTTTAATCATCCATATATAGATCAATGTGTTATGTGATTTTGATAAGCTATGTGGAATCAAATATAAATCTTAAGTTTGTTGCTTGTATATTTGTATTTGTGCTTCTAATAGAACTTTCATCTGAGCAAATATAAGATTTGCGATTGATAAATAATAAAACAAAATGATTTATCTTTTTTTTGAGATAAAATGATTTTGATTTTACAATCATTATATAGCAATATATTCAGTTAAGTTTACTCAATCAGTAGATGACCTAGTTTAAATTTTAAATTATGATTAATCTCATGTGAAGTACAACCTTTTGGTATGAATGTATAATAATGTCACACGTTTCAACTTTTTTTCCAAATCAAGAGGGCAATTGTAATGCAACGTATAAGTACTGAAACAATATTTGTGCATGTATATGTCCCAATGATCTAATTAATTAGCACCTCAATTAGGATATAAAATTAACTAAAATTGGCATGCGTATTTGACATTTGATCCACAGCGAATTCTGGGTTTGGTTTTGACTTGATTAGAGTTAGCTCAAGGCTTGTAATGCACATCAAAAGGGTGACATAAGATATCTTATTGGTCAACCAATACAAAGACGGTAAGATTTGAGAACTTTCAACTTCCCTCATCTCGCTTAACGCAAAAGCATGTTAGATGAAAAATTTTGAATAAAAAAATGAAAAATACGAAGTATATATGGTAAAAAGGAAAGAAACAAGACATTAAACAGCGAATTTGACCACGTATAATCATATTGGTTTCATACTTTCATTGCGGAGTTTACTTCTCAAACTTTGTTTCCTCGAAAAAGACGGTATTCGTAGGACTAACAAAATTCTTATTCAAAGAGCAATAGTCAGATATATTTGCTACCTGAGACAACAAGAAGCACACAAACTGCAGTGCAGTATACTGATCTTTTACGTAAAAGAAACTTCATAGAAGTTTATTGTTTGAAAAAGGAAACTTTCAATGTTTGGTTGTTGTGGTTGTTACTAACGGTTAAAGATAAAATAATACATAAATTTTACGAAAATAACTTCTATATTAGATGCCTTGTTAGAAAACACTCCAAACCTTTTCTAAATCTCAAAAATTAATTTCTTTATTTAAGTCAAATCCAAACAATATATTTAAGAAACAAAAAGAAATTGCTTTTTGTCAACTATATACAAAGCATTTTTAATAAATATAGACACATTCTCAAACAGCATTGAAATTATCTTTGGCTTGCATACGCAAAACCATGTGAACCTTGAGAACTTTAATTACTTCTTATCGAAGAAGCATCTTACCTGCTTGCTAGAAAGTAGAAGCTATTATACCAACTCACAAAGAACTTAACTGGCCTACAGGAACATATATTTAATTTGATGAAGAAGTCTGTTGTATTATATACACGCCATCTTCATTAATTGGTGCACCACAGAAGCAAATATCCAGAATATAGTATTAAGAAACTTTTTTACCATTGAAATTTGTTGAAAAGGGAAAAAATGGGATGGAGCCAGGAATTTGAATGAAGGCGGCTACAATATATAAATAATATGTGATAGGAATAGGAGATGTTGATGGTGAAAATTCTAAAAACTGTCGAACCTGATCTGATTGCGTTTAGCAGCAGCTTAAAACCTCTGCAGAGAGTCAAAAGTATATGTATGTTTGGGAAATGCAACAAGAAGAAGGTTACAAGAAAAATGAAGTTACAAAAACTTGTCCGGGTGATAAAAGATGCCTGGTTAACAACAAGTGTCCATCAATAGGTGTCAGTTCCTGTGTTATTGGAACTGACACCTAAACCTTGATGCCTGGTTAACAAGAAGTGTACTAAATGACTTGATGATAGTTAAAATGGTGCCTTAAACCTTGATATCTAAATCAATTATTGACTTCCAAAGTTTCTTTTGGGAAAACTTTAAAAAAAAAAAAAATGTTGAAAAAATGAATTGCTCATGATTTACTGCCAAATCGACCAAAATATTCTTAGCAAAACTCAAGTTTTGTTTTACTAAGTCCAAGACGCCAAAATAAATTGCTTTCTTGCAAAGACCTTTTCTGAACACTTGTATGACTTTTCTGAAACTATTTTCGAGCAACAATAAAAGTGTTAAACCCTATATTATCAAATTGTATCTTTATCATTTGGGTTTTTCAAAAAACGTACACTGTTAGATCATGATAGACTCTCCATACTAATTGTATTTAATTTAGTCAATGATTTCATTCCTATTGTAATTACTTCGTTAATAGTTTTTTTTTAAAAAAAAAAAAATTATTAGTGCATAGGTGTTTTTTTTAGGGAAAAAAAAAAAATTGTTAGTACATATATGTTTGCATAATATAACACATGATAAAATTTTAGTGTTTTTGTTATTGACTATCATTATATGACAGTGGTTTGAGCAAACTTATGATTTGAGATTGTCGGAATTTTCATGTAAATTGTTGTAACAAGTCGCTGACAATTGTTACGGCAACTGACTTAGTGTTGCAATAATTCTGAGCATTTAGTAGTGTATAGTAAAAAGAGAAGATTTTTTGCTATAATTCAATTCCGTGAATTAAGTGAAATTTTTTGATTTTTCTCAAGATTCTTTTTATATTTATCTGATGAGAAAAAAAAAATCAATTTTAATGAATATTTTCTTATTAATTGGAGTTTACCTTTATAAAAGTAGGAATTGCAGAACATCCTCCTGAGGTTGGCCTAAAAACAAGCAAAAACATATTTACTTTTTTATTATATTAAACCCTCATACTGGTAGTTGATTTCTGGTAACTTTAACTGTTGATCAGAATTTTTGGTCAAATGACCATTTTGCACAGGAATAAGACAAAAAGAAAATTAAAATTATTACTATAAAATAAAAATAAAAAAATTAAATTAAATTAAAAATGTATAAATTTATTTTAAAATTTAAAATTATTAAATATAAAATAAAATTTAAGAATAAATTAAATAAATTAAAATAAATTAAAAATTAAAAATTAAAATTGTATCTCCACCATCCATCTGAGAGATGGAAGGTGGAGATGAAAATTATATAAACAACAAAAATAGAAAAAAATGAAGAACAAAAATAATAAAAACAAAAACTGATGAAACCATCAAAAAAAAAAAAAAAAACAAACGGCCATTCAGATATGAATCTGTAGATCCATCTCTAAGTCCTTTCTCTGTCATCAACTATGGCGATAGAGTTATAGGTCTCCATCATTGACGTCGGCAATGGAGACCCACATCCGTTGTCTCCATCGCACGATGGAGATAATAGAGGTCTCTGTGCATGATAGAGACCATATCTGGTCTCCTTCGTGTGGAGACTCGAACTAGTCTCTGTGTGCGATGGAGACCATATCTAGTCTCCATCACACACAGAGACTAGTTCGTATCTCCACACGAAGGACACCAATCTCATTCGTCAGAGACCCTTGATTTTCGATGATGGAGAATCAAGGCTCTTCTTTGTCAAAGACCTCTTATCGAGAATTGTGTTATGTTCATCTTGTTTCATCCTTCTTTTTTTTTTTTTGACTTTGATATTATGAGCTGGTGTGAATTGTGTTATGTTTTTGTTATTGTGAATTGTGTTCTATTCTCCTTGTTTCGAGGATCTGGTTTTCTGTTCTTCTTGATCTAGTTGTTTCATCCAATTGCTTTTTCTTGTTGTTAATCGTCTTATCGGTTTTTTTTTTTAAGATTATTTTTAATTCTTTGACTTTAATATTGTGTTTGAACTGGTTGTTCAACTAACGGTCTAGGTTTTTTAATTAGGGATTATGACTAAACTGGTTGTTTGAATTGGAGTTGGGATTTGAATTAATTGTTTGAAGTTAGGGTTGGGGTCTCCTTCAATCTCGTGTTTGAACTGGTTGTTCCTCAACTAGTTGAAGAATCCATTGGTTGTTCTTGAATTAGTTTGATTTGGATTTTTCAATTGTTCTTACATGTTTTTTTTTTTTTACAAGTTTTCTTCTTCTTTTTTTTTTTTTTAACAAAATTTTTTAATTGTTCAACTCGTATTTGTTTTCACAAAATTTCTTCTTCTTTTTTCTTAATTTTTTTTTTTAAGATGGACAATAGAGGTCCATTATTTTTATTTTTATGAAAATTTTTAAAATTAATTTTTTTAAAATATAATAAATTTTATTTATAAATAAATCTCCATCATCTATCATGTGATGGACAGTGGAGATCTTTTTTTTTTAATTATTTATTTTTTATAATTTTTTATAATTTTAATTTAAAAAATTAAAAAATATATATATAAAAGATAAAATTACCCTTAGGTTGACTAACTTTAATAGAATTTAACTAACTGAGTGGAGGTTAGTGTAAAATAAGGGTAAATGTGTTTCCGATTGGTTTAGGCAAACTTTAGGGTGTTGTGCAATTTGTTTTTAATAAAATATATTTTTATAATTATCCCTTTTATTTATATGATAAATCTTTTTCATTTATTCTTTGACCAAATTAGAGTTTTATCTCTTAAATGAATATGTACACAATTATACTAGATTTGGCCAAGACTAAAATTTAGGAATAATATTTCTAATTTTTAGCATATTTGTTTCGTGATTTTTTTGTGTTGATTTTAACGTAAATCTCTTTTATTTATAGATATTAATTGACCAACACCTTTTTCTAAAAGATATTCATTGACCAAAATCGAAATTGATCTTTTGGATGAATCTTGTGATTTATTTTAGAAATATTATATTTTTTGAATATGGAATTTCTAATTTAAATGATGGTATTATTTTGAGATAGTCTTTTTAGGAAAATTTTTAGAAATAACTCTATTTTTCCTCCGTAAGTTTTACATACGAATATAACTCTTTAATTATAGATTTGATTTGACCAAATTAATCTTTTGTCTCATGAGTGAATCTAGAGCTTTTTAAGGATAGATTCAGTCAAGCTAAAAAATAGCCAGAAAATAAAGAAATATTCCTATTTCCAGGAGATTTGTTTGACCTCTTTTATCTCTAATTAAACTGTTTATTTTGCAGATAACATTGAAGAGAAAAAAATGTGGACGTTGGTGCTATAAAAGCTTAATGAATTCATGAAGTTTGGAGTGCAGAACGCGAATGAAAAATATCTTATTTGGAGCTATATGTATTTGGTAAAACTTAGAATATTATTCTAAATATTTTTTAATCTTAGAGTGTGATTAACTTTCTAGGATATTTTTAGCAATATATACTCTTTGGGATGAAGGACTATTTGTCTTCGGGAGATGATTGATTTCAAGCCATTGGAGGGAGTCCAAGTAGGTAGAGATTTTAGAAGTTGAAGGGACTGGATTAACGGAGAGAGTGATATATTTTACGTCAACTATAAAGAGTGAGTCAAGTTATTTATATTTTATTTGAATCTTCATTAATTAGTATAAACATTTGGATATGGACTCCTAGATGTAGGGTAAAATCGAACTACGTTAAAAATGTAGCTGTCTTTTTCGTTTTCAATTACAACATCTCGTATCTATTACAACATCTGTTTTCTAGTTGTTACAACATTTTAGTTCATAGTGTTATAACAATCCGTTTTTAGTTGTTATAACAACTATCAATAAGTTATTATAACAACCTGATTGTAATCTTATTATAACAACTCAATCAATTTTACTTAATAACAAAAAATTTGGGTACTACTAAAGAAACAGGTTTTTTTCAAATTTCTTAGGATCTATTAGATTCTTATTTTGTATTAATTACGGTTATCCCATTCAATAGTAAATATTGTTGTATATATGCACCCTTTTATTAATAAAATCAGTATGAAAGTTTATACACTAAACCAACTCTATAATCCTATGGGCAGCAGAACGTTACAATTTTTTAACCTAGCCGCTCTTCCCTTTTCTTTTTGGTCACCATGTTTGATGACAATATTTAAGCCTCTGTAGTGCCATCTATTGGTAACACCCTCCAACATCCCAACAATAATTAACATTATCTCTATTAATACCTTAGTCTTTATGTCATTTATTATGACAATGTACGGTTACCTACCTCTGTGTTAATCCTATTTTCCATTTTCAAATGAAGCATATTATTATTGACTTTCACATGTTTCAGATTTAGGTAGTTGCAGAATGAAAAAGCAAGTTCTACCTTAACGTCTCTAGCATCCTTCTAATCAATAATTTACTTTTTCATTCTTCAGTCATATGTAAAGATTACGTATGACTATAATGACATAGGCTTTCATTTTAGATAAAATATAAGGGTTATGATGAAGTAAATTAAAATAATTTAGATGTAGAAAGTAATTTTATTTTTTTTTAACTAAATGATTATGTACTTTTAAATAATTTTATATAAGAAGATTTTAATAGTAATATTTCTATTTTTTTTAAAAAAAAATCAATATAGGGAGAATTTTTTTAATGGCATTAAAACCACTCTATATAATGTGAGTATAATATTAGATAAGATTGGGTTGTGCAGTTTCACTTCCATATATATTGTTTTTTCGCTTCAGAATTAGTTGCGAATATTTTTTAAATAAAATGAAAATTGAACTTACGCAAGAATTATTATTATAATAAGCCTTTCTCTTGAGTGTTGATTGAAAATTTATCGAAAGTGGAGAAAGGAGTTCATGAAATATGGTTGGTTTGGAAGTGAACCAGCTGGCGGTGGTGGCGAAGGGAGTTAAACCCGTGTGCCAACTAACCAACTCATAAATGCTTTTGGTCAAATCGCATTTATTTCCTCCAAACTCAGTTACTTGCACACGCATCTCCCAACTATGCTTTTCTTATTATAGCATTGCGTCCTTTTTGCTGCATTTCTATGATTTTTCTTACTCTTTTTTTTTTTTTTTTGAGAAATTTTCTTACTGCCTTTAATGATAATGATAATGATACATAATAATACCCTATTACATTAACATTATTTTACCAAAAAGTCGGGGGCAATTTTGTCTTTTAACTTAGCATATTTTTATCTTGTAGTAAAAATATTAAAATATAAAAAAATTAAAATAAAAATGAAAAGACAACATCTGGATAGAGACCAATTAGAGACCGATATGTTTCTCCATTCGATAAAGACCATGGTCTCCATGGAGATCATCTGATTCTCCAAGTAGGAGACCCAAAAACTCTTGGTCTCTTTTTGGTGAACATCATATATATATATATGTATGTATGTATGTATCATTGAATTTTTTTTTTTTTTTTGTTTGGTGATGTTTTGATGAATTGATTTTGTGATGGAGATTGAAATGATGATGGAAAAAGAGGGACTGGAGATGATGAGGGTGATTGATAATGAAGACGCTGAAGGAGGGTAAGGTTGATGGATTATGAAGAATGGAGATAATGGATGAAGAAGATGATGGATTTTTTTAAATATTTTGTAATTATTTTTATATTTTAATTAATTTTTAAAATAAAATAATGACTAATTAATTAAGTATTTTTTTTAAAAATCATTATTTATTTAAGTTTTTAGCAGAAAGGTATTTCGTTTTTTTTTTTAAACATAATTTACCACTAACCATTACTAATTGACAATGAAAATTAATAGTCAAGGTGTTTTTATAAAATTTATGAAAGCACTAAGCGACATTAGTGCAAAAAGAATCATAGTTGTCATATCTGTATAACATCGGTGAATGTCGGGGAATGTCTCCGTAATTTGCTCTACAACTTTTTTATTGAGGGGTAATTGAGCAAATAAATGTGTAGAAAGTGACCTTTTTGCTAAATTCCCATTTTTGTTTCCCTAATAGATGGTACACAATTTTAACAGAGGAATTTGGTTCAGTCTCAGTGAGAGAAGGCTGGAAAAAAATGAATGAACAAACAAGAATTTGGCATTAGTTGACTTGCATTTGCAAATTGCTTCGGTAATCATAAATAAAATTTAAGTTGCAGTATATGCATGTAAATTTACATTACAATTAACAGGAACAACTATATATCTTAAAGGATTCTTCCACATGTATATAAATATGTTTCTGATAGAACATCAGCTTCAATTGAACACTCTCCAAATATATCAAGAATGTATAGACTATTGAATAAAACACCCCATCAGAATAATCTTTGGTTGTATGTCTCACCTGTGGTTATTGATGCTGTTGTCCCTGTTGACGTTGTTGGAGGTTAATTAGCTTAAAATATGCTCCATCATTGTTCTCTATGAGGCTTGCATGAGTCCCTTGCTCTATAATCTTGCCATCTTGTATAACTGATATTTGATCTGCATTTTTTATCGTAGAGAGCCTGTGTGCCACCAAGATTGTTGTTCTGTTATGCATCAGTCTCTCTAGAGCTTGTTGCACGACACGTTCTGACTCCACGTCAAGAGCGCTAGTGGCTTCATCTAATAGCAAGATTTCAGGGTTCTTCAAAACAGCTCGGGCAATAGGCTACTCTTTGCTTCTGGCCACCAGATAATTGAATCCCTCTTTCGCCAACTTTGGTTGAGTAGCCTTCAGGAAGGGCACCGATGAAACTATGAGCATTCGCAAGCTTTGCTGCTTCGATCACTTCTCCTTCAGATGCTCCTTCCTTACCGTAAAGGATGTTTTCGTAGATTGAAGTAGCAAAAAGAGCAGGTTCTTGTTGGACAAGTGCAATGTGTTTCCGAAGAGATTTGAGCTTCAGCTTTTTAATGTCTATGCCTGTAATAATTGACAATGTGCATATATCAGATAGCAATCTATATTTACAGGACTATTTATACAGTTAACCAAAGGACCAAATATAGTAAAACTTATGAATCAAGAAAGCAATGCTTTAAGGAAACAAACTATAGCATAAAAACTTCTTTTTTTCAAAATTTTTTGTTCCAATTTCATGCTCTATATTACAAGTTCACCACAAGCAAACAAGCTTGACACCAAAAAGCTTACCATCAATCATCACCTTCCCCACTGTTGGGTCGTAAAATCGCAGTATAAGAGATAAAATCGAGCTTTTGCCAGATCCACTTTGTCCCACTAATGCCATACTTTTGCCAGCACGCACTCTTAGATCTAGATCCTTGAAAATCACTACTTCTGGCCTAGAAGGATAGCTAAATTCGACACCCCTTAGCTCAATAGTACCCTCTACATTTGTTAGTTCTTCTCCAGTGTCCCCAATTATCTGTGTTTTGCGCTCAATCACCTCAAAGACCGATGCCACCATTTGGTTCCCTTTTAATAGGTCTGGGGCCAATGCCAATGTTTCACCCATTGCTAATGCCGTTACAATCAAAACCATAAATGACTTAATAACTGACTTAAAGCTAGAAAGCTGCTTGTCCATCAAAATAGAACCATACCTGCACATAGTTAAACATTGAAGTTACGCCAATTTGGGTAATGCTGCTAAGTGAAGAATTTAAGTTGTCACAAGTATAAAATTCAAATTCAGGGTCAAGAACTGAACAAACTGACATTTGTCTAATGAGGCATTTTTGTTAAAGTAGTCATATCAATCACTTTCCATAGCTAGACAATGCCACTAATATTTCGCGAAGTTAATTAATTTAGAGATCATATACTATATCCCACCACAAACAAGTGATATGAAGCTAAAGTCACATACCATAACGCAAGGCCGTAGGATGAGAAGATGAAGAATTGTGAAATGCCATAGAAGATGCCAGCAATCTGACCACGTGTAAATGAACGCTGGGAAGGCTCCACAAGCTCACGGGCATAAAGATCAAGGACCTTTTCTTCAGAACAAAATGCAGCGACAGTCCGCATGTTACTCACAGCCTCACCAGCAAGCATGTTGGCTTTAAGATATGCTTTACTCAAGTTGCCTCCATACCCTTGCATGAAGAGTTTCTGAAATGATAATTAGGTTATCATGAGATTGCAACCAAAAATGAAATACAATTAAATTAGGGATGGAGACAGAACCTCACTGATATGACCACTAATGACCAAAGGATAGGTGGCTATGACAACAAGCGTGATCCTCCAGTTTAACATGAAGGAAATGACAAATGAGGAAACAACCAAACCTAGATTCTGTAGAAGGATTGTAGACCGATCAACAACTACTGTCTTTAATAGAGTAGCATCACTCTCTAGACGTGATGCAAGCATAGAACTTGTGTTGTTTATATCATCAAACCATCCAATTTCATTCCTCAAGATTGCTGAAATAAAATATATGGGAGCAAAGTTAGACAAAAATAAAACAAACCATCAACATCTAAATCTAAACAAATTAACAATTAGTTTAACAAAAGATATGATTTAGGGGTTCTTGGAAACAAAAAGGCTTCTCTACTTAGAATCAATTCCATTAATAGACAATAATTTCTGACACTTGAAATGACACAGCTTCAGTTCCTTGAGAAATTCCTAATCAACCAACAAAGAGGCAGTTCTCAAAGAACTTAAAAATACAATGATAAATTCAGGTGAAAAGAAGAAGTGATCCATTATTTACTGAAACAAAATCGTTTACTTAAATGATCATGAAGCCTGATATTCTATGCAGAAAATTGGTGAAGATAGACTTTACCAGAGAACATCATTTCACGCACACGAAGAGTTAGTCGCTCTCCCATGATACCGAAACACAGATGCTCGATTGCATAGACAATGACTGTAAGTACTGCACCACTGCAGAACAAGGTTGCGATCTTCTTGACCTCATGGCATGTTGTGTCCCAGTCTGCGTAATAAGCTACGAGAGCTTGTGAGACCCCAAGAGCAAAAAGAGGCATCTGTGTTCCAGCAAGTAGTGCACCAATGGTGCCAGACACCCCATAAATCCAGTCAGGTTTCACCATTGAATACATTTTTTTAGCTGAAACATGTTTTGATTTTACTGGTTCCATCACATCAACACCAGCACGGCTAAGTGCTGATTCTTTATCAGAACGAAAACTTGCCCCAAAGCTTCTTGTGCTGCGGGATAGTTCTCGTGAATTTTTGATGCTATTTTAAGAACTGCCAGAGACAAATAGATACAGATTAAGAGTCTTCAATGAAATTGAATATGCATGTGTCATGTGACAGCTATGATGATCGATGAACATTATTTCCTTGAGATCATACATATAGTATAAAGAATTTTCTTCTAGTATAAATGTTACATTATGCTCAGGTATACTTCAATTTTTATTGATAGAAGACAAAAATCTGAAGACGAGTAGCATTGATTGAAAAAAGCACTTGCAAAGCCAGCTACTAAATACAGGACGTAATGTCCTTTACTTATTAGTGTATTTCAAATACAACAAAATCCAATAAACTTGTCTGCACTGATCGTGGATGAAGTTTGTGTCGAAGTAAATGAAATTTTGGAATCTTGAGTTGTTGTAATAGTATTTGCATAATACGAGATAGAGGCACCCTGCTTAATTATGGCCCTAAAAGCTGACTTCTTAAGTAGTATGTGTGAAAGAGTAACAAAATATTGCCTTTAGTTAGGATGTTTTAGCAATTCCTGTTCACTAGTATTATTCTTGTAAGCTAATTATTACTTAAGTGATTTTTCAGAAACCATTTTAAATTGTATATATTATAACTATAAACAAATGGCCATGCCTGATTTGTCTTAAGTACATCTCTATTAGCATCTCATACTATGCAGAAGCATGTTTCATAATGCTAGTACCTGAGAGGCCTACCCAGGGTAGGTCCTTCCGGGGGATAGCGTTGCAGAGAAGCTGCCTCTTGAAGTTGAATAAGTGCAGCATAGGCGCTATTAGGGTCTGAAATGAGCTCTTCATGGCTTCCAGTTTCCACTATCTTCCCTGCTTGAACAACTGCTATCACATCAGCATTCCTAACAGTAGAAAGCCGATGGGCAATCATAACTGTTGTTCTTCCCATCATCACACGGTCAAGTGCCTCCTGCACACTTTTCTCAGATTCTGCATCAAGTGCACTTGTAGCTTCATCTAGTAAAATAATTGATGGATTCTTCACTATTGCACGCGATATTGCAATTCTTTGCTTTTGTCCACCAGACAACTGAATTCCTCTCTCCCCGACCTACAATATACATTATATATCATTCAGAAGAAAAGTCTCTTTAAAATTTATCTTAAGTCCTTGATAACAGTTATAAGTGATTTCTAAGAGGAAGTATAGTACTTCTGCAGCAGAACTATTTTCTTAGGTTGTCAGCTTAGTTAAATATGTTCACCTTCTCTCAATTTTCAAGAATACAGAAAGAAAAAAAAAAAAAAAAAATCAGAATTACATCTTCAACAACTTTGACATAAGTAGATTATGATCTAAAATTTTCATTTTATCTAATATCTTTGATTACATATTATCAATTTCAGTAGTAACATCAAGATATCCATGTTTAAGCATGCAAATAATTCAAATGTTGCTAATTTTGAACTACTTCAAGATATCTAGTACCTGAGTTTCCAATCTATCAGGGAGGTTGTTAATGAAAGATATAGCCTCTGAAAGTTTTGCAGCACGGGCAATCTCTTCAGTTGTGGCATCATCTTTTCCATAGAGAATGTTCTCCCGAATAGTTGTTGCGAAAAGAGCTGGCTCCTGATTAACCAAGCCAATTTGCTGCCTAAGCCACTTAAGATCAAGCTCCCTAATATTGTTCCCATCAAGTACTATCTCACCAGCAAGTGGCTCATAGAAGCGCTCCAACAATGATATAACCGTGCTCTTTCCAGAACCACTTCCCCCCACAAGGGCTACTATCTTTCCAGCAGGGATATCCAGACAAAGCTTATTGAAAATAACTACATCAGGACGGGATGGGTAACTAAATGACACGTCTTTGAATTCGATATGACCATCCAGTTTGTCTAGTTTTCGGCCTGTTTTCAAACTGGCTTTGCTAATTGTGTTCCTCTCAATCATCTCAAAAATGGGATACGCTGCTGCCTTTGCTCGGACAAATGCAGAGATGTCTGGTGCTGCCTGTCCTAATGACCTGGAAACAATCAAAAGAAGTAATGTGTTTTTATCTATTTATGAAGTCCAGATGGAGAAAATGGGCATAAAGATCTCAATCGATATAAAGAATTCTATATACAAACAATACAAAGTGAAGTCAATGGTATCAATATCTGCACTCAAGTTTTTGACAAATTATTAAGATCAAGAAAACTTCAGACTATTTGAATGTTACACAGAGCTTTTAAGCAGCTAGCACAAATCATCCCGCATAGAGTTTCACAAAAACAAACTATGGACATTCCCTAGGAGATAAAATCAGGATTCTTGTGATTTAGAATTTTAAATACCATTCTCTTGAACATAAAAGTAGTCAATGTGAATTCCGAACATGACATGATATATATGTACCTCATCACAGCATAACCTAGAAGTTGTGACACTAACAATACTGTGCAAGACAGAGGAATAATCGGTCCAAAATGCTGAGGTAAAAATTCAATCAAATGCTATGACAATCAAGGAACACAGGTATGCGGAAATCAGAGTTGTGTTATGTACTGATTTGGCTGCCACAGAGAGAAAAATATAACCATGTCAGAAATGAGGGAAAAAATAAAAATGGCAGGATAGGCTTACAGTCCAGCTATAACCACATTGAGCATAGTGGTGAAAGAATCCCCTCCATTAGCAATCTGCTTGTGTACAACTATGCTAGTGAACCAAATAAGTAAGGACCAGGAAAGGAAGAGGACACAATGCAAGGAGCCAAGTCCCAGGCCTTTGGTTAATCCTGCTTTCCTTCCATATTTGTACGTATTGGCGAGAGCTTCTTTATACAATCTCACAGCTCTTTCTTCTCCAGCAAATGCTTGTACTGTTCTAACATTTGCAATTACCTGAAATTTTCACAGTATTTGAGAGAGCAATGCAGTATACTGCAAAGCAAAATCATTGATCTTGACTGACACAAAATGGACTTGATAGCATAGTTTTAAATATAAATGCTTTTTGTTGTTTCTAAAAATATATATATATAAATGCTTAAACAATGCACTTTATAAAGTACTTCTGCAAAGTATTTTCAGTTCCAGAAAACACTTGCAAGACAAGTACAGTGATCTCAAAGGCAATTAAAATTTCAAGTTTTTTCCTATCCCAGAAACTGCTTTGTCATTTTTAATAACATGATAAATATAAAGTCAAAAGCCTCTTTGAAATCACGCCAAAAGTCAACTGAATCCAGTAAATTAATTTACTATAAAAGTCGATACAATTGGTTTCCTAACTTGAGCATGCAATACATATTAGTTACAATCAGACCCAAAAGTTTATGCTAATAGAAAAGAATTCAAGTATAGTATTTAAAACTTGAGGTTGACAGGTAACATATAAAATGGTAAATTCTATCACCAAATTAAAAGAAAAGTGAGTAACCTCTTCAGCAACTTCGCCAGCCTTGACATAAGATTTTCGAACTCTAGCAATGAGACCGGTTGCGACGTAAGCATAGATTCCACCAGCAAGAGCAATCAAAGGAACTATAGACAGTGTGACCAGACTGATTTGCCAAACTCTGGCAAAACCAATAATGAATCCTGATATAAACCGGCTTATGTAGTGCATGAAGTTGCCCACCTGCATTAATATTTTCAAACAACTCAGAATACTTATACACAATATCAAGGGAAGTCAAATTCCCACTTGGACAGCTATAACATTTCTTGTTGAATTCAAGACAACAATAATGTATTGTTGAATTCAAGACAACAATAATGTATTGTGGAAAATAATGATGATGAACATTATAAATACTGGAAATCGGTAGCAACAAAATGAAGTAAAGAATTTTTTTATCAGAAAATACTGCCCCATGTTGAATTCATGAATCTGCATTCAAAAAATGGAATCATATATTATATTATGTAATATATGTATCATTTTTATTGGTTAAAATCTTAAGATATTAACGCTTAACAGCTCAAAAGCACATAGACAGTGAAGAGGCATCCTTGAAAAGTTATTTATTTTCTACTTTTTAAAATCTGAGACTAACCCATGGAATAATTGAAATCTATCGAAATATTACTTTGTGACGCAATTCAAGAAAAAACTTCCAAATGGGAGAAATTCCATCCACACGGAAGCCCATACCAGGATGGAGGAGAGGTCTATGCATAAGATGGGGGACAACTTTTATTTTTTAATATTATTTATTTTTTTGGATTTTACGGGTGTGGATGTCGAACCAATGCCACTGATGGCATGGGGGCTGGTTTGGACGCCAGCAGCCAAAAGTTCGCTTATTGATAAGTGAACTTGTATATTTTTTATATAATTAATTGATAAAATTATGTCCAACCATTTTGTTTGATAAATATTAAAAAGAATGTTCATATTCTCAATAAAAGTTCATGATGTTCTAAAATCTTTATAGATGCAGCGAAAACTCAGCATGAGAATCGAGAAAAAGGGAAAAAAAATTGCTTTTTAAATTAACAGCCCCCTTTTAAAGATTAAAAAAGGAAAAACAAAGAAAAAAAAAAAAAAGAAACATTTATACCTTTAAGTATCTAGCATCCTTCTAATCAATAATAATTTGCTTTTTCATTTTTCAATTACATGTCAAGATTATATATGATTATAATGACATAAGTTTTCATTTTAAATAAATTATTAGGGTTTATGATGAAGTAAATGTAAATAATTTAGACATAGAAAGTAATTTTATTTTTTAACTAAATGATTATGTACTTTTAAATAATTTTATATAAAAAGATTTTAATAGTAATATTTATGAATATAGGGAAACTTTATTTGGAGTTCCTTAAAACCACTCTATATAATATTAGGTAAGATTCAGTTGTGCAGTTTCACTTCCATATATATTGTTTTTTCGCATCAGAATTAGTTGCGAATATTTTTTAAACCAAATCAAAATCGCCATCCATTGAACTTACAAAAGAATTATTATTAGGAATAATCCTAATTTCGTCCCTGTAGTTTAACGTAATCGCTAATTATCCCCCTATAGTTTTCTAAAACTCCTATTTTACCCTCTTCTGTTAACTCTATTAATGAAAGTTGATTTCTGACTATAATGGTGAGTGAAAAGACCTAAACTGCCCCTCAACACTGTAACCGTCCAGAACACCATCATCATCCATCATCATCCAACTCAACACATTCACTCATATCTATTCAACCAAACCATCATCAATGGCAACAACAACATAATATAAACAACATCATCAAAAAAACACAACAGCAACTTAAAAAAAAAAAAACCAAAACAAAAAAAAATTATAGGTTGGGCTTCCGACGTCGAAAACCCGAGAAATCCTTGGGTTTTCGACATTGGAAACCCAGAGATTTCTGGGTTTCCACACCGGAAACCCATCTATGAGTTTCCGGAGCAAACACCCAAAGATCTCTGGGTTTCCAGCGCCGAAAACCCGTAGATCTATAGGTTTTCGATCGCGAAAACCTAGAGATGTCTCGAAAACCCAGATCCGATCTGGGTTTCGGTCAGAAACCCAGATTCGATCTAGGTTTCGGTCAGAAACCCATAGATCCGATCTGGGTTTCTGACCGGAAACCCATAGATTCGATCTGGGTTTCTGACCGGAAACCCAGTTTGGGTACTATCAAGAGAGAAGAAGAAGAAGAAGAAGAAGAAGAGAAAGAAAGAGAGGAAGAAGAAGAAGAGAAAGAAAGAGAGGAAGAAGAAGAAAAAGAAGAAAGAGAGGAAGAGAGAGAGTGAGAAGTAAAGAGAGAGTGGAGATTTTTTTTAATTTTAAACATTTTTTAATAGTTTTGATCATCACCGTCCATTTTAAAGATGGACGGTGGAGATTTTTTTCAATTTTTTAAATATTAAATTATTATTTTATTAAATATTTATATTTTTTATATTTTATTTCATTTGGACAGTTTTGTCTTTCCATATTAACGGTCAACTGTTGACTTTTAACATTCAAATTGATGGTAAGAGGTTTTTTTGGATATTTTAATAAACAATAGGGGGTTTTTTTATCCATTTTGTAAATCAAGAGGGGGGATATTAGCCATTTTTTAAAGTAATTGGGGATTTTGGCTATTTCACAAACTACAGAGGGAAATTAGGATTATCCCTTATTATTATAATAACCCTCTCCGTTGAGTGCTGATTGAAAATTTATCGAAAGTGGAGGAAGGAGTTCATGAAATGCGGTTATTTTGGAAGTGAGCAAAGGGAGGTTTATGAACCCAGCTGGGTTGGTAGTGAAGGGAGTTAAAACCATTTACCAACCAGCCAGCTCATAAATGCTCTTACTCAAGTCCCATTTATTTCCTCCAAGTTCAGTTACATTGACGTTACTTGCACACGCATCTCCCAACTATCCTTTTCTTATTATACCACTGTTTCCTTTTTGCTCATTTCTATGATTTTTCTTACTGCCTTTTTAATAATAATGAATAATACCTTATTGCGTGAACATTGTTTTACCAAAAAAAAAAAAGGAATAAAATAAAATTATATGTCTTGTACAAATAGAGAGCATGTCAACAAGTTTGATAAGTAATTCTAAAAACCGTCAAAATTGTTTTAACAAAAAATTGGTTAATAATTTCTAAAGCGCAATTGTTGAAGCCAACAATGGCAGCCGTTACGAGCCATGCATTAATTGAAATCCATAAAACCCTCACGCAACCATGTTGGAGATTTCATTTTCAGCCTTAAGGACCACCAATTTTCAATCCATAATCCTTCCTTGATTCCAATAATCAATAAAATTAAAAATTTGCTCTCATTCATACCTTCTCAGAAAGGGCATCTTGAACCACAATAATATCACTTGTAATTGCAGCGATCACCTCCCCAGTTGATGCTTCTGTATCAAACAAACTTATGTCTTGATTCAACATCGATTTTAAATATGCCATTCTCATCTTCGCCGCTTGCCGTTCTCCGGTGTGCATCCAACAGGCCACCTCTACACATTTACCATATTAACATTATCTTCATATTAATTAATAATTACCACCATATATATTGTAATCATCTAATTTTATCAGCCCAAAATTAATGAAAAATATTTCACTTGTAGCGTTTTAAAATTGAAACTTATATTTGAATATCAAATCAAATGCATAATATAAAAAGTAGAGAAAGTGAAATTTGAAGGAATGACAAAATCTGTCCATACCTATCCATGACGAAAACAAAATGGCCACACTCAAATACACAAAATCCAACGAGTACTGCAAACGAAAATTATATAATTAATAATAAAGTAAATTAATAGAAAAAACTTGAAATTATAAATTAATAGGAAAAAACTTGAAATTCACAAGTCCGTTAATGCAAAGTTATGTTAACTGAAAATAATTTTGTACGTATACGTACCTTAGCAACTTTGGGGGCAGCTGCTTTGGGGAAGAGATAAGCGAGTCCAATAATGTTAATGAGCTTGCCAAAATATATGAAGAAAACAGGAACTGAAACACCATGAAGACATGCACCAATGGACCCCAAGAACATCAAAACGTAGTCGTAAAAGTCAGCGAATGTAAACAATTTAAGGAAAGGAACACTGCGTTGTGGCTGCTTCTTTCCTTGTTCTTCCTTCGTTTGATTGGTTTCATCATGATCAGGTTGGCTGTCTTGGTTATTGCCGGAGAAGGAACCCGGGGTAGACATTTTGGCAAGAAAATTAATGAGGAGTGTTTTGATGTGTGAGACTTGAAGAAGAAAGAAGTGGAGGGACAAGTGAAAGAGAGGCTGAGTAGATGAAGAGAAGAATATTTAAAGGACGGTTAGGAGGTGGGAGTTAGATGGGTCATTTAGTGCAAACTTAAATGGAGGCTGGTCATAGAGTAGACTTGTTTGATTCGTATCTTCATGTGAGTGACAGTTGTTCTTTTATTTCAACTACACTGTGAGAGACTGTTGAGATATATATATATATATATATAATGATGATGATATATGTATATATATGTGTATATGTTGTGATGTGGATGAATTTTCATCCTTATTTATTTTATTAAATAAATTACAATTGGATCACTAAGTTGGCAATTATCATGGATTAAAGATTTTTGGCAAAGTCAAGAATGGAGGCTCAGTTGACATATTCGTTTGCGTATAAATATGTGTAGTCATTTGCAGATCAATTCAACTAATGAGTCAATTTTCACTCTTCTCCATTTTCGTTTCCTTTCTGTCTCTCTCATATTCTCACTTGTACTTCAGCTCACATTTCTTTTCTTTTACAACAATATATGTTATTTTTTATTGAGTCTCTTTCTCCGTCTCAGAATTAAAGATTTGTTGGATGTGTCTTCTGACTTATTTGTCCATGAACTACCTCGTCATCTTCATAATTAATATTAAAAAATTAAAAAATGGAATTTTTTTTTGTTGAAACTAAAAATTGGAATTTTGTTAAAGTGAATCTTAACTGGTTATGAGTACATAGATAAATCCCAAAAATTAATAGAAATAAAATCACCATAAAGACTAATGGAGCTAAAAAAGAAAAATTATTTTAAATATTTTGTGGTAGTTGAAAAATGAAAAAACTTCATTTTAATCATTGAGATTTTGAAAAATATCAAGTTTTTAAAGTTTTTTTTGTAAGCAATGTTTTTCATCTCTAATTTTCCAAAACTCTTCACAAAAGTCTAAACCGATAATCAATCGACGGTCAACAGTGACTTTAGTTAATTTAATTTATAATTTAACAAATTAAATTCAAGATATTTTAGACAATACAATTTATAAATTCATCATTTTATTTAAGTAATCCAGTAATTTATATACCATCAACAACTATCAAAGGCAAAAATAATTTTTTATATATTCTTTAGGCAATTTAAATTATAATTTAACAACTTAAATTCAAAAATATTTTAAACAATTTAATTTGTAAATTCATTATTTTATTAAGGTAATCCAGTAATTTACATACTATCAATAACCACCATAGGCAAAAATAATTTTTTACGTGTTCCGTTAGTTTTAGCCGTCAATTGACTGATGGTTTGAACTTTTTTGAAGAGTTTTGAAAAAGTTAAAGATGAAAAAAACTGTTTTTAAAAGAGTTTTAAAAACTTAATATTTTTTCAAATCTCAAAAACTAGAATAAAGTTTTCCAATTGAAAAACTTGTATCAATTTTAGTGTTATAACAAAACAAAACTTTTTATGCCCAAAAATAACACTTGAGTCAGAAACCCAAAAAGGGTCCAAAAGGAGACCAATAGGCTTTATAGATTAACAAGACCAAACGGTAAGATGAAAAATAAGAAGGTACAAAGCCTATATTCCAAAGACACATCAATAGTATACCATATTAGTTAGAATATCAAGCTAGTTTAATCTCACTAAGACAGTAAGTTAGCTCAGGTTAAGGAGCTCGCATAGGACACAATTCAAAGTCTCAGTCATAGTGTAGCGTATTACACATCATTAGCTCGTTATTTTCTTATCAGTGTAAAGAATATGAAAACAGAAAATCTTCTATAAACCGGCAGACACTGATATATTTCTTTAATTCGACGAAACTCTAGGAAAGGAAAAAATAACCTCACCAAATAGGAAGACTTCATAATGAATAGAAGATCTCTTTGAATAGGAAACTATTAGAATTGTAATACAAGTTGAAAATGACTATAGTTAACTGCAGTTCGGTTTAGTATTGAAGCGGTAATGCAATTTGAAATAAAATATGAAAGAAGGTTTTTAGTTTTTCCTATATTATAATGACCGGATTATATGTAAATAAGGAACGCTAGTACTATATAAACAGGTCTTTAGCATGCACAAAATACAATATTCAATAGCCCTTTGACCCTTGGTAGAAATTGTGCTAAACAAAAATTGTGTTGAACATAGTCTATCCCTTCATAAATAATATAACCATGGATGTAGGCATTACAAATAGAGTTTAACCACATTAAAACTCTATATTTGTTTCATTGTCTACACTTGTTCTCCTTTACTTTGCACTTTCGATTTCTATAATAATCATCCCATAAACTTTTGCCACCACTCACAATATTTAATCACAAACCCCTACAAATCTCCATATTCACATAATTCATATAAATTCAAGTGTTGTCCATTTTCTAAAGTCAGTAAAGCTCATTACTAAATTTGACTAAACATGAAATGTTTTTTTTTTTTTTTAATAAATTCATAGTAGATACAAATTACAAAGTCTTTTTAAAAATACATTATACTAACAAAGTCCTAAAATAAAATTAAAATGAACAACTTCTGTGCAATGCATGAAGAAAATTAACAGGCTTAGTTAATTAATTTTCATGCCCAGCTGATTAAAAATGCAGGTTTCATCATATGGTGGACAATCTTATATAATTGATGAGAAGATGTAAATGGAAACCATATTATAGTTGTTGTCATGATCATTTATTAAATTATGGTTGTTTGGTTAAACTTACTTCAATTCGCCGTTGAAGCAGACGGATATTAATTCTTATCTACTGATGATAAGGGAAGTAAAACTCATGCAAATAGTGGTTGTGCTTTCAATTAAAGGACCATGAATCCATTGGGTTTTATTGAACTATTTAACAATAGTTAAATTAGCAATAGGAGTAGTACCATATATAACTTCATTCTTTTCAATAAATTCGATGTAGTCATGTACCCAATTAGAAGCTCATGACAATTTAGAAGCTTTTTTACAAACTACTTTTAAATACGTGGATTAGAAAAGAAAACCCTAAAGATATACACCTGGTTTTTGATACATCCCATGTTTTTCCTTTGCCTCAATTTGCAACCAATCAGGCCTTCTTTTCCAGAAGGACGGCTACCCCATCTCTTTTAATTTCAAAGATAGGACATGGATTCTCTGTTAAAAATGATCTCTCTCTTCGTTTCACTCTCTCTTTGAATCCTGAGAAACACGAAATTGGTTACAAACAACAAACCATAATACTCAAAAGATTGCTCTTACATGTTCTATATTGGCGAAAGATAACGTATGCAATGGCACAAAATTACAAATAAGTGGCTAGCGGAGTAGTGGGTCGTTTTTTTATGCACTTGTCTCAGTGGATGTGAAATATAACGCCTATTGTACTTCCTTATGTGTTGCATTTACTTTAACATCTACTTCATAATGGCATGTGATTTGCATGCTTTGCTTATAATTAAGATTTTAGTAATAGAAAGAGATCATTTCAATACTATCTGGTTGTTGCAGCTCAGAATCCATATAATCAACGTGCTTTTAGATCAATCAATTCAATGCAATTGACACAAATTATATTGGACAAATGACTTTGACAAAAATAGTTGTGGCAGCGCAGTGGTAGCGCTTTTGTTGCACACGCACTTTTGTTGGACACCATAGGCAGCAAGTTGTTTCTCCCTTTTATATATAGGCAGTCTCCCTCACCTTTATGCAGATTGTTCCCTCCCATATAGAAGTCATTCTCTCAATTAAGTCATTAGTATTCGATTTCGTTTGATTCCAATTGTTCCATGGATTAGTCCCAATATTGTAATATAATTAAAAAAAAAAAAACATTGACAAAAATGAGAAAAAAGAAAAACAAATGGATCCGATCAATTCCTTAGAAAAATGCTCACATATATATATGTAATATAATTCCTAAAAATGTAGTTAAATACTAATGTAGATAATTCTTATTGTATTATAGTCAACTAACATTTTATTATAATTGATTGAAAATATTTTAAACCTACAAATTATGGTCATTAATTAAAATGTACTTTATGTACACACATATGGATGAGAAAGGCACAATCACATGTATATTCTCGAGAAATGTTTATATGGAGACGGGAAAGCAATCGCCTTTATGCTCGTTTTTGTAACTAAATAATTAATATGCACGGAAAATCACTTTTTTTTTTAAGTCATAAAAATCTCATGTCTCTAAGATAAATAAGAATAACTTTTATAAGTTTCAAAAAAGAAAAAAGGGAAAAAAAAAAAAAAAAAAGAGTAACTTTTGTATTAGAGCCATACAAAAAAGTTCTCTATACACCTATTTATTATTCATATCCAAAACAAAATTTTAAGAATTAGAAATTTACTCCCCACACCTTTCAAAATACCAAAATTAACATTAAAATATCAATAGCCATTTAATTTTTTTTTTTAAATAAAACATACATTTATTAAAAAGAATCCTTCAAAAATCAAGGGACCCATGAAAGATACAAAAAGCATTGATGAAATACCAAAAAAGCTCTCCTGTAGAGAACGGGGATCAGAAAACTAATTTATATATCAAAGGGTTCCTATTTCAAATGACGGTCAGCTTCATCACAACATGTGTCAGCCGAGTTAATCATAGAAGCCACATTAATCACATCAATTTCAATGACAGTAACCCAAAGATTGCAAGCTTGAGCCATGAAAAAACCTTCACAAAGGGCAAGCAATTCACCAATATCTGGACTAAAAAGACCATCAAAAGGTTTAGAAATAGCAGAGATTACAAACCCCTGATGAACTCTTATAACAGCACGGATTCCAACGTAATCTTAACACCTAATCACATCAAAATAACTAAACAAATTCATTTTTTTACAATATATTAATTTGATTGTTATTATATTTGAATGTGATGAAGCTTACTTCTGTTTTCAATATTTGAATTAAATCAGATTTCTCGTTTAACCCATTTTAATAATTTTGAAACTCCATTCTTCAACTATGTGCTGATAACAAAAAGATAATCTAAAGACTGAAGAAAAAAAAACCAACAAATCAGAGTTAGGAGGAGCAGCTTTATAGGATAAATTAATTAGAACCGCAGTAGAAGTCATCTCAAACACCATAGACAATTAGAAAGCACTGATGTGATGGAAACAAAAAGCAATTGAAGATATTTTGTCACAGAAGTTTGTGAAGCGGTAGGGAGGACAAATGTCCCTTGTGTATCTGAAGTTGTTGCAAAATGAAATCGAAAGGTGATGAATTAGTCAACTGCCATATAATCTGGTGGTTGAGGTCTTTTGGCAACTGTGACGGGCAAATATATATTAAAATTGAATTTAATTGAGACGAAAGTGATTATTTTGATTTCATTGACTATCAGGATTTATAGTGGAGTAGATTTATGTTATGGGTGTACAGAGTAATATTGGTTTTTTATCTGAAAAGGATTTTCCATCATTTAGTATAGAAACATTTTAGTAGTAAGAACATAAATTAAAAAGTGGGTGTAGAATTTTCTTAGGTGGTGCTTGTGTTTTTACTCTTCTTTCATTATTATTTATTTTCAATGCAAGTAAGCAGGTCACTTGTCAAGTTAAAAAAGGCGAATGCCGATTGCACTAGTTCATTATATACATTTACCTTTTGACCGACAGGATACTGTATACATTTGAAAAGACTGTCAGATTACTATATACGTATGAAAATATCTATATCAGAGACATTGAATTCTTAGGTATGAAAATATTACATGAAAAGCATAAACCTGAATCCCACTTAACAGAACAATTGGTCCACTTTCCAGACTCTCACTTATCTAAAAAGCAGGTACAACAATTCATTGATATAATTAATTATATCAGATACTTTATTCCACATGTCAACAAATACACATTAGAATTATCGATCATGCTAAAAAAGTATTCTTCCCCATGGGGATCTAGTCACACAACAGCTGTCAAACAGTTAAAGGAGTTGATAATTTATATATATATATAGTGTTTTTAAAATGAGGATTCTTTTATTTTAAAAAAGTAAGGACCAATCAATCAAATTCATCTATTATATTTGAATTAAATAAGAGAGAAAATGTAATAAATAAATTTGATTAATTTGTCATAACTTTTTAAAGTTAAAAAGTCATGATTATAAAAGTAATATATATATATAATACTGGCATACCCAGTTCATTAGTGAGGGGACACGTTCTCCTCTTGAAATTTTTAATAATTTCAGTATTTTTTTTTTCTAGTTGTACCTTTTTATAAAATTTCTATTAAATTTGTAACATATATCCCTAAATATATTAGTTAAAAAAATAAAATGTAGATTTATCATTTTAATTATCTATCCTTATCTTTATTAATATTTAATTTTTATTATTTTCTTGATTTTTGTTCAAGCATTTATCTTTTATTTCTAAAATAATAATATATATCATAACAAGTAAATGTAGATGTATTTAAATTTTTATTGAAATACTAATATCTTCTTAGATATTTTAAATATACTATTAATATAACTTGACTTGAAAATCAAAGCAATGAACCCTAAAATTATAAAGTATAAATTTTAATTTGTTATATCTAATTTCTTGAAATATAATCATTATTTAATTTTTATGTCTTAGTTTTTAATTATTCTTATAATTCACATCTGTTTGTAACCAATAAAGTGATAAAAATCTCTCTTGTATAAAAAGATATGTTATTTTATATTTGCTTAAGTTTTCTTTTTAATAAAAACTTAAGTTCTAATTTAAATATAGAGTTTTCATAATTTGATTGTCAACCGCTGCACTATGATCACAGATAAAAAATTAAATAAATTATCATTTGGTAAAAACGTTATTTCATTTGTTTCTTATGTTTTACAATAAAAGATTTTTAAGTTATAAGATTATATATGTACTTAATTATTTTCATTTTTAATTGTTTTGGAATCGATAGACACTAACTAGAAATCAATCAAAAAGAAAACTTTATATTTGACTACTATAATTTTAGTTGATTTTAATTAAAGTATCTCCTCTAATATAAATTTATGGATATATATATATATATATATAATCTCCTTGGGTACATCTAGAGTATCTTAGAGTATACATACACTTAACAAAAAAATAAGTGATTGTCTTGTAAACCTACTGATTCTAATTTATTATATTTTTATAATATCTTATTACAACTAAATATATTTGATTACCATCAATAAATTAGATTGACAATATCATATTTACTGATTATAATCAGACATATTTACCTCTTATACGGTATAATAAATATATAATAAATTATAATTAATAATTTTAGAATTCAATCATTTATTTATTTTTTTTATCAGGTATATTGATAATCCAAGTATATTTTAGAATGTAGTCGAGATGTAGAG
This sequence comes from Nephelium lappaceum, assembly GCA_021234005.1. Classification (NCBI taxonomy): domain Eukaryota; kingdom Viridiplantae; phylum Streptophyta; class Magnoliopsida; order Sapindales; family Sapindaceae; genus Nephelium; species Nephelium lappaceum. Next base: position 8,260,387 of record CM038004.1, read on the forward strand.
AGTTGGGGATAAGGGGTCACACACCAAAACACCATAGTGGTAGTTCGACGGTTTTAAAAGTTGATAATGAGCGACAAGCAAATATGTTGTTACATTTAATGCCTGGAGGCCGCCTCAAGTTTTAATTTTTTGTATCTTGTCGTTTCTATTCAAAATTTACTTCACTCACATATGATCTGTTTGAATCTGACTTTTTCCGCTGCATTCATGTTAGAGTTAGACAGGATGCTGGTAGGTTTAGTAGAGCTCTTCTAAGAGTTAAAAATGAGTTTCCTTATTTCTTGAGTAAATTTTTGAGAAATATTATTTCTTAATTACCACCAAGGAAGAATGGAATTACTCAAAACTCCGTTGAGGTTAGTGTTTTTTACATGCAAATTTAACTTGTCAATTACACTTTAACCCAAATGTAAAACCCAACATCAGTTAACTTTATTGGTAGGGAGGGTATTTTAGTCTTTTTAATCTTCTTCTTTTTCTTTTAAAGAATAAAAAAATAAAAAATAAAAATGGATGAATTTCCATTTTTTATCTCTTGCATAAACGGTGGAAATCAAAAACATTAATAAATGAAAAAATAAACACAAAAAAGGTAAAGCTTCAACCTAGATTAGATGTCTATCATCTTTCTTATAAGATGGAAGAGATCTAACCTGGATTAAATCTCTATCTGGCCTTTATCTCTATTTGGACTGGAGATGCACATAGATATATCCATGTTAATAAAGATTCCGATGATGGGATCTCCATCACCGATTCAACAATGGGATCTCCATTGCCGATCCAGATCAAGTAGGACTCCATCGACAATGGAAGTCTTATCACTAGGATCTCCATCCTCAATAGAGACCCAACTGCAAATCTATGGAAACCGTTAGAACTCCAAGGATGGAATCCCCAATTTAGGTCTCTAGTGAAGTCATAGTCTCTATAGAGACTTAAAAATCTGGATCTCCATTATGATAAATCCATTAGAAAAAAAGCCCATCTCCAACAGAGGCATGTGGAGACCTAGAGAAAAGAATGGATCCCCAATGATGGAGAATTTCTAAGTCCTTATCAATGATGGAGATCTTAGCGATGGGATCTGGATTGCTGATGGATACTCAAATCTCATCTCCATGGAGATAGAGATGAAGCTTTGCTTAGATCTCCATAACTGGAGTTCTAGGGGTCTCCATGGTTCTAAGTTGCTTCGATTTTACAAATAACTCTAAAACTCACATATGGCTAATGCATGTCGTGATAAAAACAAATGCTTTTATGTAGTTTATTCCATGGTAGACTAGTTTTTCAATATGGAATTAAAGGTCCACTCTGTATTCTTTTCCGTTTTTCATTTTTCATTTTTCATTTTTTTTAATTTAAAAACAATAAATTGATTTTCATATTTTTCGAATCAAAAAAGGCCTTTTATAACAATTACTGAAAGCAATAAAAGGATTGAACAATTTTTTATTATCTTATCAAGATGTAAGATAGTTTCAATGGTGAATTAAAAAAGGAGATAAGTATTTTATTAAAGTTATAAAATTTTTAATTTGCGTTTTGCTAATAGTTTCAACGGTGAATTAAAACACGAGATAAGTATTTTATTAAAGTTATAAAATTTTTAATTTGTGTTCTAAGCAAACACGAGAATCATATTTTTCTAAAAAAAGTAATATTAGGATTTTCAAATATTTTATTTAAATTCATATATAAATGATGTGACGTATGAGTTGTCAACACCACATATTATTATATGACACCTTACATCTCATATCATTTTATCATGGATTTGGAAAAAAATATTTTGCAACTTTGCAAGTCTCGTTTAATATAAGTTAGAAAATCAAGTTGTCATCATTTTGAGAAAACAAAAACATAATAGATGATAGGCCGCTCTAACATAAATTTCTGGATCTATCACTATCCACCAGTGACACAAGCATGGCAAGTTCGTCCGCGAGGTTTTGAATTTTGATAAGGTAATCGGTGATTCAATCAGTTCCATGGCTGATAAGGGTTAATTGCTCCGTTAGGCCCAGATATACATGCTGGTAAGTTTCTTGCAGGCAACAGCAGCAGTCGTGCACGAGTTAATCAAACCGATAGTCTGCTTACTCGAGGATGCATGTAATCCCTGGAAAAGAGGTCGATCTTGGCGTATGCGTATATGTTGTTGACAGAGCAAACCAGGGAAGAATTAAAAATGGAAATAAACTCTCTTTCCAGAACCAACACATTTATTACAATAAAATGAAATCAAGCAGTAGCTTTATAAATCATCTTGTTGACCATCGTTGATCTCTAATGGAAGACAAGTTTTGTTTCCAAATCTTCTTCCTTAATAGCTAGTTATCAAGTGATAGGAGAAAGCTCAACAGTTAACAGAATCAGAAAGCTCTATCATTAATTAATAATACAAAGCATTAAGAAGACATGAACTACAATCAAACTGACACAGTACAATTCATATACTAGCTACCAACGAGACTACACAAACCTGCACAACACTAGATGTTAAATTTTCTATATATCTAATTGATAGCGAATGAAATAAGAATCACAAGAAGATCCGCATGACATTGGACTGCCAAGGCCAAAACAAAATATTATATGAGCGAGATCTCTATACATGTAAAACCCTGATATACACTTCATAAAGACCTCATGGTGAGCCTGGACGAGTCTCATCACTCTCTGTCAATAACAGCTAGTTCGGAAGCTTGGGGAGTATTTCGACCAGCCTGAGCCTGAGCCTGCTCTGAAGCATAGGCAAAACCTTGCAACATTCTCAGAATCTCAGTTGTGTCTTCCAAATAGTACTTGGCCTTACTGGGCTTATTGCCAACAGTACATGCAAACACTTCAGCAACCGGAGACAGTGATGGACCACCTCGTGCACTCATGATCACCTCAAACATGTCTTCATCTGAACGATCATCCCCGATACACAAAACAAAATCCGGAAGCATTCCCTTCTGCTTCATTGTTGCAAGTAGATGTTCAGCTACAAGACCCTTGTTGACACCCTGTTAATGTATGGGAATACAAGAGGTTATTAAGGTTATGAAGCAATAACTGTACCCTAAGAATAAATATATAAGCATAACAGGATATTAGAGCATCCCCAACCATACTAGCTATATATTGTCATTTCATTAACTCCAACCACCCCTTATATTAATGCTATTCTAGAAAAATTGAATCACCCTAGCCAAATTTGGAGAGCAAACAATCCTAGCTAAACTCTCTTATTATTTAACATTTAATTTGAGACAGACAAACAATTTCTTTTTTAAAAACGAAAAACCTATATGCATTTTCTCATTTGTTTAGTCAAAATAGAGAATATGTTTACAGTGCTTCCCTAAAAAATTGCTAGTTAAAATAATTTTCTAATTTATCTCAAAAAATAATAATAATAATTTTTTAATTTAGTTAAATATTTAGGGAACTCCCTTGAAGATACTCTGAGTTTAATGATTTTCATTTTAGATCAAATATATGAGTATAGCATAAATGTCACCGATGAAATGAAAATATAACACAAACAATTCGTAGAGTACAATGATATTTAAAACCAATAAACGTCAAATGGCATGGGGCCTCTTCAAATCATTCAATAAGATCAATGTCATCCCTGTCTCTTATCCCCAACTCCAGGAGCAGCCGCAACGTTTTGACAATCACCAACAGCATATTTCATATATATATATATATGTGTGTGTGTGTGTGTATACATATACATACATATATATATATTTGTAAGACCTGACTACTAATTACTTAATAGGCTGCAAGTGAGACATTTTACTTTAGACTGCCTATCACATACAACTATCTGTCCTTCAATTACAGACCAAGAATTTATCTAATCTATTCCCACCTTCATTGGATTGATTCTTTAGACTATAGTAACTCTTCTACCTACCCAAGTTTCATTGTTCCACTGTAAACCATATGATGAAAGACCAAACTTTTCGGTGCACTACTTTATCAAAGATTGATAGTTTGTTTCGTAATTATGATTAAAAATGGGAAGGATGAGTAAATAAAGAAAATTTCCATGCACATCCTTTGTCAATCAGTCAATGTGGCAGGAATACTGTGACTGTAGTCTCTTCACTCTTTTACTTCAATCTTTTAGGGAAAAGAGGTGTTTTAGTAATACACTATAATGATTTCATCCCTGATATACATAGAAGCAGTAGTATCAAGTCTGATTTAGTGGAAATATGCTTTAAACCGGTGACAAGAGTTTAATTGGTTTTTTTTTTCTCATTATTTTTACATATTACACTCTATCTGGCTGAAACTCCAGGACTCCAAATGCTGTTTAATATCAGTTTAAGGCTAATGATATAAAGCAACAATGACTTCTATTATTGCAAAACAAATTTAAATAACCATATACATGTCATTTGACGATTAACATTTTCTTTGCATTAATCGGAGTATGTCTAAAACAAAAAGAAAATAGCAGAAGTAAATAAGAATCACAGTATTCATTCTCTACAAAATCAGATACTACGCTTATGCAATAGCTGCAATGCATGGTGCATTGATAGAAGAGACAACTAACCTGAGGCTTAACCTCTACAATATGCTGGCCGCTCTTGACAGTAACAGGTTCATTGGCAAGAACGCTTTCCAGGTGATCCAGAAGTTCCTTAGCCTGGCAGCAGCCAAAATCTGGATCTGCATACTGGTAATTCCAAACAAGAGCACTCTCTTTGGTCTCAATGGCAGAACCATCAGTTGTTTCAGCATATAATTTCATTACTGGCTCAGCAATTTGCTTCCAATCAAACTCAGACACGGAGACACAGGTTTCCCAATCGGCATCGTGACTAGGCCTGAAACAGTGACATTCACATGAGAAAGGTTGGTATAGTACCCTCTTTAAAATTTTCTAAAGTAGACAGATATTTGAGAGAATATCATAGCTAGTCGAAGGGACAACTTGAAATCTTATTAAACATACAACATAATGGATCACATGGGAAATAGTCCACATGCATCATTCGCAAGATCTATAATGTACAAGTACAGCTTAAACAGTGTAGAATTTTTCCCAATAATCACATGGGAAGGGCACCAAGAGTCCTAGTTAATATCTTTGTCAACAACAGAGCATATTAACAGGATTGATTCTATGTCTATTTATACAGAAACAAAAATAAAATAAAATAAAGAAACTGGAAGGACACCTGATAATCACTTACTTAAAACTTCTAGGAATACAAGCGCACTTGGGAGTAAACTTCAGGATACTAAACAAGCATGCCCCTAACCGAATAGTCTTACCATTTACAGACAGAGAAGGCTCAGATTTAGACTTACATGACAAAATTATTTCAGACAAAACATGACAGACTACATGAGAGGTGGTTCAACACAAGGTAATAACCTTTAAATTCCTAAATTATTTTTACTATATGGTTTATTTGTATATTAAACCTTATAAGAAACACTTCCGTCTAGGCTTTTCAAAGATTTTATAAAAGTTTGAGTGACAAAGGTTTGTCACTGACCCTCAACTTGTCCATTAGGAACCTAAATTCCAAAATCACATATTCAACTGTGAACATTGTGCAACATCAAAGTCTGAATAGAGCTGAAAAAGAAAGCTGCAAGATACCTCAAAAAATAACCTTGCTCTGCTGCAATCCCAAGTCTTTCACAAGAAGAAAACCATTCAGTCAGAGTCTTTCTGTCTTTCCCACTAACAAGGAAGACAACATTCTTGGTATCTCTGCACAAACTGTTCAAAATTGCGACAGCTTCTGGATTAGGGGTTGTGCTAATTGAACCAGTTGATATCATAGTACCATCATAATCCAAAAGAATCGCTCGGTTTTTGGTCCTTTTATAAGCTGAAACAATATGCTCAACTGAAAGCTTTCTGAAATTTGGGTCTAAAGCTATTACCCGAAATCCTAAGCCAAAACCAATACCCCAACATCTTCTTCTCACATGATCCCTGCAAGCCCTTTCAAGATCCTGCAAAAAGCTGCGAGCCCAGTATGCAACATCATGTGTACTCACATACCTATAGTGCTTCTCATGCCTCAACTGTTTTTCAGCCTCAGGGACTATTAATGCATAATCCATAGCTTCAGCCACAGCATCGATGTTCCATGGGTTGACTCGAATGGCGCCACTCAATGATGGGGAGCATCCAATAAATTCAGAAACCACCAGCATACTCTTCTTTGCGGCAGATGGACCTAGCCCCAAGGTCTCATCTAGCTTCTCATTTCCTTGCCGGCATATTATATATTCATAGGGAATAAGATTCATCCCATCCCTGACTGCTGTAACAAGACAACACTCGGCAATAACGTAATAAGCAATGCGTTCATAAAACTGAAGTGGGGTATCAATCAAAACCACTGGAGCATATCCTGGCCTTCCAAATGCTTCATTAATCCTTCTCACTGTGGCATGAGTTTCAGACTGAACCTCTTGCACATCCCTCCCTCGGCCTCTAGCAGGGTTTGCAATTTGAACCAAAACAACTTCACCCCTCTTATCAGGATGTTGTGAGAGCAACTGTTCCATAGCCAATAGTTTCAAACTGATTCCTTTGAATATATCCATGTCATCGACCCCAAGCATAACAGTTTGACCCCTAAACTGATCTCGCAACTGGGAAACCTTAGCTTCAGTCTCAGGAAGATTCAGCACTGATTGGAGCTGTCCTATATGAATTCCAACTGGTAGAATCTTGATGCTTACGGTGCGACCATAATACTCAAGTCCTATATAGCCTCGCTTAGATTGATATGAAAGACCAAGCATTCTACTACAACATGAGAGGAAATGCCTGGCATAATCAAAAGTATGAAACCCAATAAGGTCTGAATTAAGAAGTGCTCTCAGAAGCTCATCTCTTATAGGAAGAGTTCGATAAATTTCTGATGATGGGAACGGACTATGGAGAAAAAATCCTAGCTTCACCCTGTTAAATCTTTTCCTCAAAAATGTAGGTAAGACCATCAAATGATAGTCATGAACCCACACAAAATCATCATCAGGGCTAATCACCTCCATTACTTTGTCAGCAAATATCTTGTTCACAGAAACATAAGCTTGCCAAAGGGATCGATCAAACCGGCCACCAAGATCTGGGGACAAAGGAAGCATATAGTGAAATAACGGCCACAGGTGTTGCTTGCAGAATCCATGATAGAATTTACTAAAGAGGATGGGTGGGATAAATGCTGGGACACATTTGAAAGTTTCAAGCAAAGTTTGGGCAACATCATCCTGCTGACTTGGGTCGATTTCTTCTTTAAGACAACCAACATAGATTACTTCAACATCTTCTCCAAGACCATCTTTTAGTTGCAAAAGCAGCGAGTCCTCATCCCAGCTAAAATTCCAACGTCCACTGCCGTCTGAACTTTGATGAGCGCGAAGCGGAAGCTGGTTGCCTACAATTATCATCCGTTCCTGAGAGACAGATGAGCGAGCATCAGAGCCTACACTGTTGTCATCCTCAAGCTCAGTCAGTATCCCAGCAACAGTGGCCACACGAGGTAGCCTCTTCTTCTCACGACGGAAATTTGGGGAATCACCAGAGGCAAGATCTAAGAGGTTAGAATAAGACCTCGAAACCATTGTGAGGTCAGATAGACAACTTTCGGCTCTCTGAGAATACCAACAAGACTAAGCAGATTTCCTTTTTATTCGATCAACTTAATCTACAAAATCCCCATGATAACACTATATTAGGGCCAATAATGTAATATAATTTTGAGCAAACTGTATCATTGTAACGCTATAATCAACCATGATTTCCGGAAAAAAAAAAAAAAAAAAGCAGCAACTATACTAAAATGATTAAAGATTAATAATATTAAGCAAACCATATCATGTAATCCTATAATCAACCATGATTTCAAAGAAAGCAGCAACTATACTAAAAAGACCTTTCCATTAAATAAATAAGAAAATTTTACATCTTTTTTAACTTAAATTAAGATATAAGTGAAAACTAAAATTACTTAAATTAGGATTTAAGTTTAAGACCATAATATATCACACAAAGTGAAGTCTATCAGATTACCTCACAACTGGAACTAGTACAAAAATCCCAGTTAATCCTCCAATGCTACGACCTGTATATTTACAATAACATTGATTAAAAAAAATAAGGAAATCCAATTTGTATAAGGAATCAATCTTCCACTAAAATATAGAAGCTAAAAGCTATGAAGAGAAAGGGTTAGTAGATGGAGAGAGATCAAGTTAGTGAATGAAGAAGCAAGTGGGCGTGTGTGTGTAAAAATAAAAGTAGCAGAAAGTGGCGTGTGAAGAAGAGAAAAACCTAATATAGAAAAGCATTATAGCATTGAAGAAGAAGAAGAAGAGTTATAATGTACCCTTTGAAGGCCAGAAAGGAGAGAGCAAATGGTCTGAGACCAATATCAAAGATTCTCCTCTCTCTCTCTCTCTCTCTATATATATATATATATATATAGATAAGAGAAAAGGACCGGCAAACCTTTTTCTTTGCTTTATTGTTGCTAAGGTAGTACAAATTTTAATATTTTACATTTTATTTAATTTGAAGACAACAAATGGGATGTCTTTATACTGAGCATTTGATTCTACAACTACAATAATACAGGTTTGTTGAGTGTGTTGAGTGGTAAGTGATGACAGGAAGAACAGAGAACAGTTGTGGCCAACAACATTCCTTTTTTACTGTGGTTAACTTCGACCTAATTATCGTCATTATTAATTTCCTATCACTTCTCTCTCCACCTAACTCCACCTTTCTCAATCAGACCCAATGTCTGCGCGCGTTTGCATGTCCCAATTATTGAATTTGTTTCCTTTTCTTTTCTTTTCTTTTCTTTTCTTTTTTTCTTTTTTAAATTATTATTAAAATGAGTGTACAATTTGTTAGGGGACCTATAATTTATTAAGGTTTAATGAATAGTAAATAAAATATATTTAATTTTATTCAATCGATATGTATTAATATAATATTTGTTTCATAGGAATATCATGAAATATTTTTTATTATTAATGTAATTTTAAACTAAATATATAAATGTTATATACAAACAAATTTAATTTGAAATAAATCTAAAAAATTCGTATACAACAAACAGAGTTAGGTACTTCGTTTGAGGTAAATTTACAGCTATGATCCATGAGTGTATTATGAATTTCTACTTGCTGAGTTATATTTTTTTATTTACATGAAAAAAATCAGTGTAGATGCTCAATTATTAACTTCATACATTAAGAACATAATTTATTAAGTAGCTGAAAACATTTTATACAACAACGAAATTCACTTCTTCTAGCGAAAAGTAGAGAAGTAGTTACTTTAAAGGTTAATTCGAGTATTAAATCATAAGAGTGTTCAACTTTTTATTTGCATATAAATGAAAAGATAAATTCATAAATTATTATAAATATATTATTCATTAGATAATCAATAGTATTCAAATGAACAAGAAATAACTAAAGAAGTAACATGGATTTAGAAAATAACTAGAGAAGTAAAATGGATTTGGCCTAACTCTAAATATAAACTAGTTATGGAGGATCAAATCAATGTAGTAATGAAATCAATGGACACTGGAAATTACATATTGTATAAAAATATATGTAATTTTGAGAGTGCAATCTTAAGTTTTTAGTATAGTAACTCTAAGGTTAATAATAGTGAATTATTTAATTAAAGAGTTTAATTAATAATTCTGATATTAATGAAGCTCAAAACTACATATCCTTCAAGTCCTCTTGATAACTCATTTCACTATAAGAAACGTGTATGTAGAATATTGTAATTGGACCATCTAATTATACATGTTATATGAGTAGCAAAATTTGTGTTCGCTTGTTATTGGAATAATATTGATTATTTGAATTATTTAATAATTCATTCATTCATTCATTATTGATTATGAATTAATGATTATTTAATTAAGTTTATAAGAGGTTTTGAGTTCAATTCCTAATAGTGATTCTAGTTAAAACTAATTATGAATTAATTTATTAGAGATCATAAATTCGATAAAAAAGTATAACATGAATTAATTTTGAATTACTTATGCTATCCAAGTCAAGGGTTCAATGCTTTACAATGAGAGTTTTTATAATCATTTTGAATTATTTTTTGGAAACCCGAGTTGTTGCCTATGTAAGGAAAATTTTTCTTTTTACAAGGTTTTTGGTTAATTGTACGTTTGACGGGCAGAAAAGAAAAAAAGTTTTTATTTTCAAGTTTCAACAGTCAAATATGGAGAAAAAGAATATGCATACCAAAATAGAAAACATACCTCTTTTACATTTTTATTTGATTTTTCTTTTTAGAAAATAAATCAAAAGTAATGGTACGTTTACTTCAATTGCATGAATCAAAATAGAAATCAGAATGATCTGAAATTAGAATGACTTGAAATCAAAATAATGTATCGAAAACAGAATAAGTTGTTTACCTCGACTGCAGGAATCTGAATCGAAATCAATAGTATTCACATTGAGTTGTTTAATTTACTTTGAAATCGGAATAAATTAATTACAAGTTATAAAAATACTCTTGATTAAAATTATGAATTAATTACAATCTACAAAACTGCGTTAAGATGTAATGTCAACTTTTTATCATGTAACATGTTATAATAGGCTAAAAAAAAAAAACTTTCTTAATAATATTATTATAAGCATATTGTGTTTTTTTTTTTTATAAAAAAAAAACATATTGTGTATCTATATTGTGAATCTATATTATATATCAAATCGTGAATTCTTTTTTTTATATTAAATGTTATCTAAAAATGTGTTTATTTTTTTATATATAATATTGTGTATCATTTTTTTATTTTTTTTTGGCAAAGAACATATTGTGTATCTATATTATATATCAAATTAAGATTTTTGTTTTTTGTTTATATAAAATGTTACCTAAAAATGTGTTTATAGATTTTCTTAACAATATTATTGTCGGCATATATATATAGATTATATAAAAAGTCATGATTCGATGTATATTGTGTATCTATATTATTTTTTTTTAAATAAGGGTATAAAAAACTTTTAACCTTATAAAGGGAAATAAGAATGAGATTGCCAAGTGAGGTGAGGGGAATGAGATTGTCAATCCATAACCCTAAATTTATGTAGGACTCGTAATTTTATTCCTATTACTGAATGATTTTAGAGCAATTAAACACCATCAAGTATTCTCATTCTTCATTCTTATTATCTAATTCATCAAGTAAACACACTATAAGTTGTAGTGAGATCGAACTACAATATGTTAACTTTAAGTCGTTAGCCAACTTTCATGGAATCTAGCAACCTATCTTCTGCACAAATCAAATAAAGAAAGTGTGAGTGATCTTGATACCAAAGGGGTGTCAATCAAAAACACTCCGACACTCAAGTCAGAATAGGAAATAATATAAGTAAAGATAAACGAATAAAAGTGTTTGACAAAATATGTATTCCCGTCATTTGACCAAAATACAATAAAGTCAATAAGCAATATTATAAAGAATTTGGTGGTGGTGTGAAGGTGTTTGAGCTTGGAGACGACTGTTTGATCGATAGAAGGCTTTCAACCGGCTGGTTAGACCATGGTAGTTGATTTATAAAGTTATACTAGAGACAAGGATATCTGTAGGAATGAGTGCCCGTAAATTGTAAGGCATAGTGACAACATAAGTAGGAGAAATTGTATTGTTTAGAGAGATGAGGGCAAAGTGGCAACATGAAGGATTGGATGCCCTCCTTTTGGTAGCTCTCCCTTCTCATAGAGGTGATAAAAGCCTTAGAATAGAAACAAATTAGTAATTTATTGGAGAGAATCAAGAAGAGAGAATTAAGAAGAGAATCAAGAGAATGAGAATCCATGGATTCCTTACCAAATTATTCTCTTGAGAGATTTTCTCCTACTAGATACTTTCCTTATGAGCATATATTTCCAATATTAAAGTTTACTTACCATAGGAAATTTTCTTTACTGGTCATGAGCTAGTTACAATTATATTTTGTGAGCTTCTGAGCTTTGGATTCAACTCAATCGATTAGGCCCAACAATTTGGGTTTTGCTTCTACTCATTCCTTATGAGTCTAACTCATACAGATTTTTATCATTACATGAGTGATTGCAATTCTATATAATTGTGTCTACTCATTTGTTTTTTGGTGTAGAATACTATTAAGGAAGATTAGGTGGTGAGCAATCCACGAAAAATCAATATGGTAAAAGATTTGATCTTTTATATTATTTTATTGTTTTATTTTACTGTATTATTGATTTAGATTCTTAAAGTTTTGTCAAAATTTTTTAAACTCATTGTTCCACAAGTTTTAATTTGATTAAAATACTATTATTTTTCCAACACAATTTAAATATCTATCCCTACAAGTGGAATGATGTATTTTCATGACCACATCAACATCATTAGTCATCATCATATTTAATCATGTTTTGTTCCCTTGATTAACAATTAGTCGTTTGAGGCATTCACATTCCTTCTATTACAAATAATATAATATTTATTGAAATAGGATTGCAAGATAAGATCTATGAGTTTACTCTATCCTTGTCTATTCAAACTTTCTCTTGCTTCTTCAGGCTTTCAGAATTTGAAACTTTTATTTATGCTAAGAACAACAATATGAAGATCAAATAACATCTTAAACTATTATGACATTACACAATTTTCTTTACAATTATGTTAATTTTTGTTACACTACAGTATCTCATATGCGAATAGTTGTTGAATATGTTTAGTTCTTTTTTTTCTATTCTAATTAAAATATTTTTTTCATTTAACGTCAATCGATGTAAAGAAAATCATTCTTTTTTTAAATCATCCTCGTTTTAAATGAGTGTTTATATATTTTATTTATGTCACAAACTTTCAATTTGTTATATGCATATTAGGGATGACAATTTCACCCGTAAATCTGCAAATTTCAACTAACAATAGGTTGGTGTGAATTTAATTAAATGAGTTTATGAGCAGATGTGGATGCTAAATTTCAAACTCTAACTGGGTTTGGGTGTAGGTGCAAAAAAAATCGTTGCCCACACCCACAAACCAACAATATTAAATTTTTTATAATATAATATTAAATAACATTTATATTTGTTAATTTTATAAAAAAAATTATTTGTGTGTTATATGTATTGTTTGAAGTTCAAATTTATTATATATTTGACCAATGTTTAAGCAAATTTTATGTTGTATTTGGATTTATGTAATTATATATTTTATTTTGAATATATTATGTTAGATGTTAGAACTTAATTTTAGGTTGAAATATTAAATTTAATTTTATTTTGTGGTTGATAGAACATGGAAATTATATCATTTGTTTTTTTTTAGGTGATGTTAGAGGAAAAAAATTGTATGAAAATTAATATGATTTTTTTTTTCTCTCAAAAAAATATGATTTTTTTATTAAAATGTTGCGGGTTTGTGGGTGGGATTTAAGTCAACCCGCACCTATGAAGTTTTCATGGATATGGGTGCGGGCACAATTATTTTTTGAGAATTCAAGTGTAGGGTATTCGGTAAATTCGTTCGAACCCAACTCACTATCATTCATAATGTAAGTACGTGTTTTTAGAGAATGTTTTAAAACTCAAACGGTGAATAAAAAATTTATATTCAATCTTTTAAAATTGAATAATGATTTGTGTTTAATTTTTAGAAATTATTATGATTATTATTAGTTTTTTGAGACTATTAGGATGATTATATGAAATGCAGTTGACATGATTGAGAGGTTAAAAACTGCTATCAGTGTATAGTGAAAAGACGCTTTTGCTCGGAGACTTGAATAAAAATAATGCAGCAGGTGGAGTACACGCGCTCTGCAACGAAACTATAATTATATCATTTAACTTGTGAACAGTATTCTTTGCTTATGTTTGTCCGGTATTCTTTAATGGTTCTAGACGTTTGTTACGTACACTATTAATACACAGAGGACCACCCCGCCCGCATATATAGTTGGTTACGTACGCTACTGATGCATAGAGGACCACCCCGCGCGTGTATATATATATATATATTTTTTTTTCAAGATCGTAAATTACTCATTTCAAAAAAGAAAAAAAAAAAATCATAGCAAACAAAATGACGGTAGAAACTAGAAAATCCTTACTCCGTATTTTAAGTGCATCCCACCACAGTAATGAGATCAGCTAAAAATGTGGTTGTAATTAGTGTGGTCCTAAAATATGATAACTTCATACCATTCCGAACATAGAATAGTCCTATATATATGTGTGTGATAATTTTCCAATAAGATCATCCTGAAATTTTTATTTTAGAACCATAAATTATAATTACTTATATTTAATAGACCCCATTATAATAATAGGATTCGATAAAAGTACGTGATTACAATTAATGATTCAATAAAAAAATTAAGACATCCTCACAATAGAGGAACATCCTTGCTATAGAAGGATTATATATATATATATAATAATAATCTTATCATCAATACTTTTTAATTTTAAAAAATTATGATGAACCAATTAAATTTATCCATTGCATTTAAATTAAATAGAAAAGATAATTTACTTTGGAAGAGAGAATACAATAGATAAATTTGATTAGTTCATCCTAACTTTTTTAAGTTAGAAAGTTTTATAAATGTATAGTACTTTTATAACCAAGATAACTTTAAAAGGTATGGACCAACCAATCAAATTCATCTATTGTATTCTTTCGCCTAAAACAAATTCTCTATCCTATTTAATTCAAATGCAATGAGTGAATTTAATTGGTTGGTCATTACTTTTTAAAAGTTAGGACGTCTTGATTATAAAAACACTATATATATAAAACTTCTATAATCAGTGTCTCTTAACTTTTAAAAATTAGGACGAATCAATCAAATTCATTTATTACATTCTCTCTTCTAAAACAAATTCTCTCTCATATTCAATTCAAATGCAATTGATAAATTTGATTGGTTCGTTTTAACTTTAAAAAGTTATGAGATACTGACCATAAAAGTTTTATGTATATATATTTATATATATATACATATATATATATTAAAGAAAAAATTATTTTGGTTTTTTGATGATTCAAAATTATTAAATTTTTAGTAAGTTTTTAATTTTTGATTCGTGTGGTTCTTAAATTTTTTAAATACATAATTTCGTTTCTTTGTTAACCAATCATTAGTCAAATGTAACAAATTTATTTATATTTGAATTTTTCTATTTTTTAACAAGGTTTTAATAAGTTTAAAGGTGATCACTAATAGAATCAGATCATAACCACATTTTTTCTATAAAATAAAGGTCTTATGTTCAAATTCTCCTCTTTCATGTAAAATAATAATAATAATAATAATAAGTTTTAAAAATTTTAAAATATAAATCCTAAGTAGATAACCTTTACATTATTATGAAATTCAAGAATTTTTTTCCTCTTTAAATCTTTGAGAGGTTTTTTATGAAGGCAGTTGCATATATATATATATATATATATTTCAAATATATTAAATTTAAGATTCTAAACAAGTGTTACGAAAGATATCGAAGGAAGATCGGTTATTCTATAAAGCTCCACTGTGTTCATGAGTCTTAGATGTAGTAGATAGGGAGCATCTAAATGTATTAAGGAGCGTTATGTATTTTGTGGGACTTAGAGTGATTGTCTCTTGAATCTTTTAGTCTTAAGAAGAGGGTGGCTTTCTAAACATCTTCAACAACATAAGTTCTCCAAAAGGAAGAACTGTTTGGTCTTCGGAAGAAGGCGGGTCTCAAGCTTTTAAAGGCACTTCAAGAAGCAAAAGGTCCTTGAAGTCGACGGAATCTCACTAATCTGAATTCATGAAGAAAATAAAGACATTGTGTCAATTGCGAAAAAAGTTTTTAATTGAGTTAGTCAATTGATGTTCATATGTGTCTGAACTTCACTAATCAGTTTAATTATTTGAGTATGGTCTCATGGATGTAGGTGAAATTTAGACCACATTAAAAATATTGTTGTCTTGTTTTATTTTTTGTTACAACATTCGCATTGCTTGTTGTAACATCTTAATACTATCCATTACAACATATTTAATTAATGAGTACTTTCAAAACAGGCCATTATATATATATATATATATATAAGTTTTTTACCCATTTCAAAAGTGAATTTGATTTTGACTAACCAAAATAAATAATTACAAGTAATGTCCCTCAATTACTTAAATAGCCTTACTATGATATGTGATCTACGTCTCATGATTTCCATGAGACGTGGGTTTCCATTGAGTAGGTTTCGTTGCCATCACCATTGTTCGCCGGTTGAAAATACCAATTTCGTAGGCTATTCTTGACTGTTAAAGGTGTGAATGGGTCATCAAATGGTGAGTGTAATTGGGTGGAATGGGTCGCACGTTGTGGGTTTGAAGTTAGGTGTGGATGGGTGTGGTCTTTCACTTTTTTGGTCACCTCTTTATCACCGTTACTTTGCCATTGTCCTCGACCAGATATGGTCATCCGTCGGTCCTCCTTTATTAACACCAATGGTGGTGAGTTGAAAAAGGGAGAATTGAGAGTGAGTCGGGTTCGGGTACATAGTTGGTTAGAGAGTGGAGTCACCATTCGTCCATCGTTGGTGAATCGCTATTGGTTGTTGTCAATTGCTGTTCATCGTGCTCATTGTGCTGTCGTCGTCGAATTGTCACCAATGGAGGTTTTGGTAATTACCCTTGGGGTTATTTGGATAACTGAGGAACATAACATATAATTAATTGTTTTGGTGGGTAAAAAATAATTTTCATAATTTTTTGGGTTAAAGAATTTTCACTTTTCAATATGATTATTTTCTAAAATTTTCACTTTAATAATTAAAGTCGCATTAACTAAATATTGGGCAAACGCTAAGAAAACTGATATTTCAAGGTTGTAAAGCATAAAATTGCTATTTGATTAAAGTACCAGATCCTAAAGGAATAATATTAACTTGAAAACAGATCATATTGTTTTTCAAATTGGGCATGCAGCATGCTCGGCTTGCTGTTTGGTGCATAATGTAATTAGGTGTGCTTGGGGGGAGAGCAATTATTGCCTGTCATTTTCACGAGACCTGTGTCGTACACAGGAGATGGAGCTTTGCTTTGGTTGTGGCTCTTCTAGCTACTATTCCAAAAAGTACACACTTACCTCCAAAAGCACTGGCTCCCAACAATAGACAAAATAAATTGACACACGACCAACACAAATATTTCATATGTACCAATATTTCTTATGTACCTCACTCATTTACATAATTTGCGGCCTATCATATTCAGAATGGTGCCTTATAGAATATGAAATGAAATTGAACAGACTCAAACCAACCTCGCCACATATATGTTTATCTGATTTCCCACTTCTGTCTCTTTGCTTTTACAATAGCCCTTGACCCAAATTTTATTTTCACCATATTTCAAAAAAATATCTATAATTTAACCAAATAAAGAATTGTGATAAACAATAACAAAAAGTATAGCAAATGAACATGTCTTCACTGTATATTTATAGCTATAGTCACATAACACAAAAAGTTAATGTGACTCAATGGTTATGTCATGTATGCATATGTCTCATACATTAAATTCAAACTTCCAAACTTATCTCAACATGTTAGTTTATTAGGACAAAATCCTTAACATTATTTGTATTATGACTAATGCAAACAAATTCATATACTTTTCAACTTCCTTAAATATTTATTTTAACCGAAAAGAATAAATTCATGAATCTCTAAATATAAGTCATAATGTATTGTTCTCTATATTGTACTTAATTTCATTTGAAATAAAGGACTCTTATTTAAAATGGATGATAACGTATGTTTTCGAATTAGCACTATTCGGAAAAGTAAAATTAATTTCTATTTAACATCAGCCGTATTTGAAAACTATACATTCTATATGTAGACAAAATTTTACGAATTATTACTTTTATCGATACTAAAAGCATACATTTTATTTCTTACAGTTAACAAAATATCGCAAAAATTTTGGTATTACTGTATGAGATTTTTTTTTTTTTTTAATAAAACGAGAACTTTTCTTTTCGGGTAAATGGTTAATTTATCTATGTGATCATTATTAGACTGAGATAAAATGGCGATGTAATCATGACAGTGGGCTTCATTTTAATTATGGTTTCCCGTCTATTCCAGTTTCTACTTTCTAGAATAATTTTTTTATTTTTATTTTTATAAGTGTTCGCTTAAAACAAAGTCAAAGTAAGGTAGTCTGTGGCTCCTGGCGCCGTTGGTTTGGACGTCAGCAATGGCATGGGTTGGCTTCGATATTTACCCATGAAATCCAAATAAATAATAATATTAATAAATAAAAATTATCCCCCATCTTTTACGTGGATCTCTTTCACACCTTAATGTGGGTCTTTTTCTCATCTCTGTATGAATAGATCTCTCTAATTTGAAAGTATCTATCTGGACCGTACTATAAATTGATATTTGGTATGTTCCAGTTGTTCCATAGACTAGTTCCAATTTTTTTTTTTTTTTTTTTAAAAGTCAAAGTAATGTAATTTTACAATAATATGCTTACTAGAATGTGTTTTTTTTTTTTTTTTTTTTTTTATTATTATTTTTTATGCTAACACTTTACAGGTTAGTTGATTATCGGAAGCTATTGAGATGAATCACTGATAGCGCGATCAAGATGACTACTCCCATAATCGGACAGAGGACAACTCCTACTAAAAGAAAACCTACAACCCACACATTATGTTTTAAAGGACAAAGATGAAATTTAAATCTTTAACTTTTTAATAGAATATGACAATGTTGCAAGGCTTGTTAGAAACTTTCTATACGGGCCCTAAAAGGGTTGTTATCTATAAAATTGGATTGATTAATAATTATGTTGGTTCATTTGGCTTCGTAGCAATACTATCTTCACTTGGCTTCGTAGCAATACTATCTTGATTTTCTATTCTGTAATCAATTTTATTGAAAGAAGTTTGTCAATCAAACTGAAGTGGAAAACTCAATAAGTCACACACACACACACACATATATATTAGTACTAACATTAGTTCAGAGAATAATCGGGATCAAGCAAATCAAACTTTGATAGTTTAGCCCGAAAACCAACTCCCAAAACCGGAGAGAGAACCCATTTAGAGTGGAGGGACAACCATAGTGGGTGGGGGGAAAATCCACATATTATGAGGGAGTGAGGTATAAAACCCATGACCTTAACAAAGTCATGGGTGGATAGTATTTGTGTAATTATGGATTTTTTTTTTTAATGATTTTTGTGCAATTTCGTACATAATAAAATGATCAGGTTATCTAGTGTCATACTTATCCCAAATATTAAGGGCATAAATATAACTATGTTTGTAGGCCTCGTTTGATATACGAGATTGGACTGAATTATTTTTATGAGATTAGATTAGATTGGATTTGATAAATTAGTACTGTGATGTGTTTGGTGCAACATGGGATTGAATAAATTAGTGTTGTGATGTGTTTGATATAATATGAGATTGGATAAAATCAATTTTAACTAATTTAATTATTTTTAGAAATAAACAAATCTATTTTCAATTAATTTTAATATGAAATAAAATTTTTAATATAAAAAGGATTTTTTTTATAAATATATTAAATTAATTTGAAATAAAATAAATATATCATATACTAAAAATGTTTAAATTAATTTGAAAAATAATATAAAATACTAAATTATATTTTATAAATAAATATAACTATATAAAATCAATTTTAGAGAAAATAATATTTATTTTATAATTAAATTTCAAAAATATTATCTTTTAGAAATATTTAATAAATATATTAATTTAATTTTTAAAATAACATTATACCGGAAAAAATGTAAAACAAAAGAATTAAAAAAAAAAAAAGGAAAAAGCAACGTGAAATTAAAGGGTAAAAAACTGAAGTGAAAAGCAAAAAAAAAAAAAAAAAAAAAAAGACAGCACCAACATGGAGAAAAAAACTGATTAAAGAAAAAATAAAAAACCAACATAGAATTGTTTTATCCTAACTGTTGTGGTGGGTTTGATTTAACCCGCCACAACGATGTAAAACAAAAGAGTACGGGATTGGTTTTCCAATCCTATGGTTTTACCAAATATGAATTTGGATTTGAAGTTATCCAAACCCATATAACAAACGCGATGTTTTTAAATATGAGGAGTTAAATACAAAAACTCTCCATACCATTAAAAAAATGCTGGACAGGTGTACATCTTTTATCTCAAGGTAACTTTTATTTTAATCTCTATATTTTCATGAATTATTTTTTAATGCAAGTTTCAATTTTTGACTCTTGTGATTCCTAAATTTTCATAAACTAATCAAATTTAACATCTCTGTCCAGAATTTCAATCATTGACCATGACAACAAACACAAAAAGATTATTTTGCCTTTGATAATTTTTAAACAGGATAAAAATACCATTTTACCCTCATACATTTGAAATTTAATTATTAACTTATCAATTGGAATCCAACACATATCACCATAAATTTAAAATACAAAAATAAAAAACCCTAAACCAATTGAATTCTAACATATGTCACTATTTATATACACTCTAAAAATTATATTTATTTAACAGCCCGTTCTGTTCTCTCGTTGCATCATCCGCTTTGTTCGCAGGCATTCTTTATTACATGCAGCTTTCTCTGTGCTTACTTGACCTGTGTTCATATTTTTCTCATGATGATTGTGTTTCTTTTATGCTAATATATATTCTTGGCTTGTTTGTGCTGAATGTGTTGGATTATTGGGTTGTTGGGTCGGGTCCACTCAAGATGATCCAAACCCATGACCCGATCCAAATCTATTTGAATTGGATAAGATTGAATAACAGTTGGCGGTTATTGGCGGTTATCAGAAAATAACCGCCACCTCTATAAATACTTGAAGAATTTCATTTGTTGAAGAATGATGGAAAATCAATTCCAGAAACTTTACATACACATCATACTACACATATAAGAGAAAAGAGAAAACAAATGGCAAGACAAATTACACTGTGATTTGAGGTTCCTTTCCGCCTATGTGATTGGAATCCGACTAGTTGAACAATCTAGAATCCAGGGCAATTTCCGCTACGTAGAAACGGGTACGCTTTCGGTTTCCGTTTTACTGTTTTATAGAATTTATATATTGCTATGAATTCTTTCTGAATGCAAGATTGACGAGCTCGATGATTGTAGTGATGGTACTGCTTCTTATGCTGATGATGGTGATGGTTGAGATTGATCTTTGGATCTTTTTTAATGACAAAAAAGGGGGAAGAATGGTATATAAAGGGGGTTGAGATGGATCTTTATTATATTCATTGGTCACTACTTACTGTTTTTTGTGTTTTTGTTTGCAAGGTATTTTGTTGATCTAGTTTGACATGGATGTTTTGGTGTTTTTTGTATTCATATTAGATTGAGACTTTTATTTCGTTTGTGTTTGTGAGTTCGAGGATTTGTCATGAAAAAACCTAGAGGGAGATTGTGAGGGAAAAAAAAATTGTATTGACTTTGTTTCATGACAAAATGCTCTTATATGTTTTTACTCAATGTACTAAAATACTACAAGCAACAAGTATACAAATATACATATAACATACAATACGTAAAAACAATGAAAAATTTAAATATAAAGACAAACTTGAAGGTGAAGATAGAGACTTGCAATTTGTTGCAATGTCCTAAAGATAAGATTCCACCCCTTCCATGTGCTTGAAATCTATGGTGGTTGTCTTCCTAAGATCAACTATCTACAATCTTGGTTCTTAGCACTTGAACCAAGATTCTACAGCACCAAAGTTGTTTTGTTTTTTTTTTTTTTTTGAGTGAGAGTGCAGAAAATTGGAGAGAATTTGATGAGAGAAAAGTTGGTTTTTCAACTTGTAATTTCTTCGATTTATATGCATGTGAGTGTCCATTAACAGATGGTATCTTGCTAGAAAGGCATCATCCATAACTGAATGGAGTATGAAAAGTTGTAACTTTTTACTTAAATTTTTAAAATTTCTTCTGGAACCAATGGCTGTCGCGAGCTGTGCCTCGCAACACCAGGTCGAGTAAGGGTCTGCTGAGAAATTATTTCTTCACGCGACCAAATCACCATGACCTAAGCTCGCGCTCCTTATCGCGTTACACATTGGTTTTGTAACTAGTGTTTCCCGCAAGCTGGTTGGCATGACCTTTGGTAGCGCCTCTGATCGCGCCATACACTGTTGCTTAGACAGTGGCTACAAGCAACCAGGGTGTTGTGACCTCAAGTTTGGATCCTCTGGTCGCGTTGCACAACTGTCATCGTGTGCAACAACTCTAAACCTTAAGGGTGTCAGTGTAATTACCACTCTGTGATTTTGTGTCAGAGTAGAATTCAATTTTTAAAACAGTAAGGTGTACATATACTTAAAATTGTACATACACCCCAATTTGGCATTTTATATATAAAAATTTATTCTTATGAGAATAGCTTTTCAAATCATATATATTGACAATTTTAACATACTCTAATTATTGGTATCGGAGTAGCTCACTTAAAAGAAAGAATTTACTTATTTTAATCAACCCTTAAAAAAATTGATTGAAAAGGATTTTTAACATCAATAAACATAAAAATTCAGTTAAGGCATTACAATTATGGGCTTCATAAATATATTTAGAGAGATCCAGATCCTTTAACAAAACAACTGCAAGCCCGCAACAATTGGTAGCGACTACGTCAAGAAAAAGGTTCCCGTTTACTCTTTTAGGTGTGATCTCCGAAAATTGATAGTCAAAGAGCAGTTAAGTCTAGCAATTCAACAGCTGCAAAATTATCTGAGGGTTTCCAATTAATATTATATAGGTTGTTCAACGTTTACAATTGATTTAATTTGATTAGAATGACATTATTATCTATGACGATTGTGTTCTGAATATGAATTTTGTTTTAATATGGTGTATCGTGGACGCATTCCTCACCTAAGATCAAGCATTGATACTGCCAAATATAAACTCGACGTAAAATCACTTGCCTTAAAAATTTGCTATCTGCAATCTTCCACCTTCAGTCATATGTCAGTAATAATTTTCAAAAAGATGAATTTACTAGAGTGTTGTCTACCAGTCTAAGAATTCCCACCGATTCTAGACACAAATGTCAGTGAGCACGATACAAATACTACACAAATCATGTGAAATAACTCAACCAATTTCATTAAACATCCACAAAACTCAGGAACATTCACCGATTCATGCAACATTGACCAATATAACCAAAACCAGAAGCTTTCCCAACTTCACATCCAACTCTTACTTTTAGAAAAATAATTTTCAGATAAAGTTAATTTTAGAAGCATCATTTATAAAAGCAGTACAAAAGTTTTGACATCCAATGCAGCCAATTCTATCAGGAGAATAAAAATAAAACTGGGAGTGAAGCATCTGTATAATATAAGAAGTCAGTCTACCCCAACCCAGTCTCCCAGGAGCAGGACATCAACCTGTACAAAGCTATAGCCTATGCCTGTCGAGGGTCTTACACTCCCAGACTGAAACGAAAAAATATAGCTAGGGTCTGCATATGAGCACAACAAAGATAGGCTGAACAGATACAAGAGGCATTAGCTGTTTCCAAATATCAAAATGAGAAGACAATGAGATAGATAGAAGGGGGCACTAATTTCTTTGTGTTTTATCTCAGATGATGTGAGAGCCAATTGTACATTATTGAGATCAAAGCTCTTCTCTGTCTGAGTTAAGAAGGCCCATTTGTTCTGTCAGCTGATCCATATGTTGAACTTTGCTCCATCCATTCTCCACTGGCTGCATTTCATTTCCTTTGGTTTTAGCATCTACAGAGGTTGATTCAATGTCCTCAAGCACTGGGCTTTGCACCAGAAAATCATCCCAAAAGCTTGAGTTCTCTAGCAGAGCATCTATGTCAGGATTAGGGGAAATGTCACCAATTTCTATAGGCATTGAACCATTCATTACCAATGAAGTGGGATCCATAAAATCTCCATTCCCCATCCTGGACATGTAATTGTCTCCAGGAATATCAACAATATTTTCTGGCACTATCTCGGGCATCTGAGATATCTCAGGCATGATTACATCTGCCTGAGAAATTGGGATTGAAGGTGCCTCTTGAGCTCCAACCACCGCATTAATATCAGAATATTGATCTGTTGCAATATTTTCAGAAGTTGGCACCTGTGCAGAAGATTGTATTTCGGATACAGCAGCTGAAGGACCATGCGCAGAGATCCCTGAAGTTGGGGGAACCACTTGCAGAGTTACTCCTGATACATGATTTGAAGAGCTTCCACTATTTGATGATGATGAACCATCACCAATCAGGAAATTATCATGATTATTGTTAATTGAATCTAGCCGAGAAGAAGCATCCATTTTCATTATCTTTCTGAGCACTGCTTTTGCTGCTGCCTCATTCATTGAAGGTTGATATTTAACAATCTGTCCATCAGAGGCAGCAGAATGGTCATCTTCAGCCATACCCTCTTGCCTGATCCTACGCTTCTTGTTTACTTCAGAAATGCGCCTATTGCTGTCATTTTGCTGCTGTACAAATTGGGCTAAGAATCCAGGGCTCTGAACAGCTTTAGCTAGGAATGACATCATCTGTTGCTGGCGCTGCTCCATCCCCTGAAGACGTTGCACCATCGCTTGCAGCTGGCTATCAGTCGACTGTTGCTGTTGCCTTAACCTAACAAGTTCTTGCATGAGCACATTCTTGTCTCTCTTAAGAATCTCAACTTCTTCCTCAAGCCCAAATTTACCAACTTCAACACAGGCACCTACAGATGAACTCTGTCCATGTAGTTGCTGTGCCTGCTGATGACCATGCCCATGAGTGGGTTTTCGCCTAGTAATACTCCGAAGCAGGTGCTTTTGACCTCTTAAAAAGCCTTCATTGGCAAATTCCCAGCGGTCTGGATCAACCTTCCTGAAACCCTGTTTGACAAATGATTACAACAGAAAAAAATATTTAGTAAAATAAGTTAATAAGGGCAAAAGCATAACTTCACTAGGAAGAAACAGGGAACCAACCAAAAAGGTAAATAAGATCTCTTAGAGTAGACGATGACTTATAAACCAAAAGAGAAAGAACAGTTGTTAGATCTCAAGAGCATGCTTAAATAGAGGGGTATGGCCTAGTCTAATTTGATTCTTCATCCCTTCTTATAGAGAAATCAACACTTTCATAAGGTGACAGAAGAGGGGTAAAGAACTACTAACATTCACTTTATTTTCTAGGTTATATAAATTTTCATTATTAGATTACGAAAGAATTTTATATAACCAGAAGAGAAGGGAACTATTTGAGACCACCAGGAAACTTAGTTTGAAATTAGTTTCAACTAAACTGATGAGAAGCGGTACATCAAAGATATTGATATAAATTGCAATTAGTGAGTGAGTAATGTTGTTGACATAAGTTTAGTTAGTCCAGCTCAATTAACCATGGTATAGAGATTGCCATTCATGATTTGTTGCACCACAGTCGAATAAGCTTCCCTGAGTTTGACATGCGATGTGATGAGTCAATGATAAGACTAATAACAGTCACTTTGCACAAATTCACACAATTCACCAGATAAATATCCCATCAAAACAAGAAAAGGAAAGAAGCTAAACAGGAAACACATGGTGCAGAAAGTGCAACATGAAACATCAGCACTATCATAGATATTAAGCTCCATTTTATTTTGACATCGCACGCTAATTCCTAGCATCTCAAAAATTTACAGTCCCCTGACTCACCACTCCATCCTTCACACCTCATCTCACCACTCTCCTATGGCCATCTCCTCCCTCCTTATTATAATCACCAGTTCCCACCAAAAACCAACCAAAAAAATGCACTGTTCTCACTCCAAGCCCCCCACACTGATATCCAACTCCTTCACAGCATCAACAACTCCTTCCCCACACACTAGCACCAGCAACATGCCCTGACTAAAGTTAAAAGACTGAGATCATAACAAGATGAGCATGGGTTTTAGAATAAATTCTTCTTTGCTTCAATGCTTACATCAAACTACCACAATGGCTCATCCTGCTTTATCAACCAGACCCAAGCATCACAGAATGTCCCTGGTTTATGAACTCATGAATTATGGAAATTTAAAGAACACTTTGCCACATTGAAAGTGCCAGGAATTTCTTACAAGAAATAGCAGCTATCTTAATTATGGTTCAACATAACCCTAGTGAAATAAACAAATTCTTTAAAAATTATATGTGTGTGTGTGCACACATGACGCACCAACCAAGCATATCTTAGTCTGATCAACTGATCAATAATCAGTGTTCTAAGAATTGGCCTAGGCGGCCACCAGCCATGATGAAAACACCCTAGGTGCCACAGTTAGGCAGCACCTAGGCACTGCTAGGCAGTCTAAAGATTTGTGTTTTTGTTTTTCAACACCCAAAATGCACCGTTTTGGGTGTTTATTTTTTATTTTTTATTTTTATAATTTGAAACACCCAAAACAGCGTCGTTTTGGGTGTTCCGTTTTAGAAAAAAATAAATAAATAAAACTAGAGCACCCAAAACAGAGGGTGCTCTTTCTCGTCCGCCCCACCCCCAAAATCACCAAAACCCTACAGCGTCCTTCATCTCTGGCAGTGTCTTTGAACCCCAAGGAATTCCTGGGCGCTGGGGGCCACTGCCCGACTAGCACCTAGAGCCTTTAAAAACACTGTCAACAATAAAAGGAAAAAACAAACAAATGAGGAAAAAACACTACCTAGGGGTTTTCCATAAACTTACTAGAAGATCACAAACTGCACACTGTATAGAATCTCTGACCTAGCCAAGAGATAGCATGTATAACAGCATAAACAGCATGTCTCTAGTAGATATAGTTGTAGGCGTAAATTGACATTACAAATGACGAAAATAAAATTAGGAGTAACTTCCAATCCATCTTCCCTTACAAAGCATCCATACCTTATAAAAAATCTGATCTATATAAAACAATAATCAATTATAACCATTAGATTTCCACATCTAGACCTGCATAGGCTCTTTGTACACCATTAAACGAGACAAACTTATACCTTCTCAATACCCACCCACTTTGTACAGTATTCTAGTCTCCAGCTGTCCAGATTATTCCAGGGCAAACAAAAAACCAAATTAATAATCACAAATAGCCTTTACAATTATGCCCTTTATGCTCCATCCATTCAGTTGCTGAGAAAATGCAGGAAGAAAAATCATTAATTCCTAAGCAAGTTACAAAGAGCAACATTATCCCCAGCACAACCACCAAACTAACATGAAACAAGATCCTGCTTTTTCAAATGCCAACGTCGTTGACTACAAAATATAATTCAAAATAACATAACTCCCTTCAATTTTCTGTTTTTTCTTTGCACTTGATTTCAAACATCCGAAACCCCTATCCTTGTCTCTTTTCTGACACTCATAAACCAATTAGGGCACCTCAAGATACACCAAGAATTTGACTTCAACGAATATCTCATATTCGTACTTCAAATTTACAGCGCTAAATAAACCATCAACATCAAAGATTTCAAATAAGACTAAAAAAGTACAAAAATCAATATCTCCAACTAAAGGAACTAAAATATTAACAATAAAAATCAACTTAGTAGAGAAAAAGGAGGCATACGTACGTATGTGTTTAACTGACGAACAAAGCTGGAGAAATTGTTGTGCTTAAAGTACTTGGGAAGGAGGTCACGCGCGAACTCGGGAGGGTTCCAGACCACGAAGCTATTGTTGGTGCCGCTCCAAGAAACGATCGAGTCCGTCGCTGGATCGTCAACCATGTCGTACGTCTTGCTCAGGAACGGCGGCGGCGCATTTGACGCGTTCTGCATCGGCCCTGGCTGCGGTGCACTTGTCGACGGATCAGCACCACCACCGGCGGTGCTACTGGCGGCTCCATCCATGCTGAAATGCTTTTTGATTTTGAAGATAGATTTAGGGTTTTTTAGGAATTAATTACAATGAGCGCCATTGGCGTATGACATAAAACCAATTACTAAACCCTAAATGTTAGAGAATGAGAAGAAAGATTTAATAACCTACACAGGTTTATCGAAAAAGAGACAGGTGGTTTGTACGGTCACGGGGAGATTGGGAGGTTTATATCATCAACAAGGCCACCGGATGCATACTGGCACCAGCCGGTTACGGATCAACAACATCACTATCCTTTGGTGCTCTGTGAAATTACGGAAACACCCGCCCCCTTTTTCTTCTAATACCGCCATTTGCCCTTCTTTTTAATTCTGATTGGGATGCCGTTAGAAATAGCAACAAATCGGATCGAGATTGGATTTAATCAAAAGTATTTAACTCAAGCCCAATCCAGTTTAGCCCAATCCATTATAAAACTGGATCAAACAATTTTGACTCAAATATAATCCAATACTCAATTTCAATGCTCCAAACTCGTCTTAAACAGATCAAATAAAATATTTTTGGCATTTCTAGTGAGAGTGATGTGTGAAATGGTGGTCACAAACAGCGGTTATGGTTTGAAAGAGATGAGTGTGAGAGTAAGGAAAGATGAGAGATGAGATGAGAGTGAGAGTGAGGCTTTGTGAGGCTTTTATATTTGGATCTTTTTTAAAAAAGTCAATTTCAGGTTAGGTCGAGTTTTCAATCCAAAACTAAAAATAGTTGGTTTTCAACACTAACATCGACCCAACCCGAAACAAACTTGAAAACTAACATTTTCAGAACGGGTCTGGTCGATCCCAATTTTTTGACTCACCCCTACTTGTTAAGATCGAAAAAAGGTCAAAGACTTATTATAAAATGCTTACCAACTCACACCAATAATTTTGAAAGATGATGTAAACTTGAAACACTAAGGGTGCATTTGTAATCATTTTTAAAACTAGTTTTGAACATGAAAAAAATGTTTTAAAAATAATGTTTTTGAAAATTCTATGTATTTGGTAGGATTTTTTAAAGTTATTTTCAAAATCAAAAAAGTTATAAACGTTTGTGGTGATAATGATATTGAGACGGTTGAGCCTAGCATTTCCGAAGTATCTGATTGGAAGCAAGAAACATCATTTTGTACTTGCATGTCTAAAATTGATGTTGATGGTATTAGGATGGCTAAATGTAGTTTTTGTGAAAAATTGTAGAATGCTAGTAAAGGGACGGGGACATCTAGTTTAAGAAAACATGTATAAAAATATCTTATGGAGCATCAAGCTGCCACCATTCAAACAATTACTTCATTTGATCAAAGTGTTGGTAGGGCGAAGGTAACTGAGATGGTTGTCATGCATGAGCTTCCTTTATAATTTGTAGAATACATAGGATTTCCAAAAATGATGGGTTATTGCCAACCTAGGTTCGAATCAGTGAGTAGAAATGCATTGAAGAGTGAGATTTTTAAACTATATAATAGTGAGAGGGAGAAGACACTAAAGTTATTAGATAGTTTGGATATTAAAGTTACAATTGCTACGGATACGTGAACATCAAGTACAGAAATGGGATATATGGTTGTGAATATGCATTTCATCAACAAATTATAAATGTTACATAATCGAATCATGAGATTTATAAGTGTATTGAGTCACCTGATGACGAATTGATAAAGTGATGTAGATAAAAAATTAACTACAATTATTGTAGATAATTGCTACTAATGATTCCATGATTGATAAAATCAAGCACAAGTTTTCTAATGCATTGTTGTTGGGTGGAAAATTGTTTCATATACGATGTTGTGCACATATTTTGAATTTGGTGGTGAGAGATGTGTTGAAAGTGATTGTAAATGGCATTGGGAAGATTGGAGATAATGTTTGCTTTTGGACAACATCAAGTAGGAGAATTGAAGCATTTGAGTTTGTGGCAAATCAACTCAAAATCAATTATACCTAAAAACTTGTGTTTGATTGTCCTACTAAATGGAATTCCATATATTTCATGCTTTTCAGTGGCCTTGATGTATAAGGATGATTTTTTTCGTGTCTAACATTACGAGCCACAATATAAGTGTTTGCCGAATGAATTAGAATGGGAAAAATAGCAACAATCATGGTGGGGCATTTCTAACCATTTTACAAATTAATGAAATTTTTTTCAGGTATTTTTTCTTTCCTAAATGAAAAATTAGTATCCCAATACTTATAGCTCTTAATTAATTATTTTCTAACTTGTTAAGTACCAAATACCCCATAACTAATCTGGTTTTTCCAATGATATGTAAAATGAGGGAGACAATGAATGAGTGTCTTATTTCTCCTCATATTTTGATACAAACAAGGGTAAGGAGTATGACTGCCAAATTTGAAAAGTGTTGGAATAATATACATGGTGTAATGGCTGTCTCAACATTTTTAGATTCTAGGTATAAGATGTTGTGAATTGTTTTTCATTTTAGTAAGTTGTATGGCTTTAATGCAAATCGCCAATGAGAAAAGGTGCTTGAACATTTTGATGAGTTGATAAAAGAGAATGAGTTGGAGAAATTTGTGGATGCAACCTTAGTTGAACAAGTTGGTGATTCTTCTATTAGGCGTTCTACTAATGTCCTTGAAGATGAGGATAAAGAGAAGGATGAGGATGAATATGATAAGCATCAAACAGTTAAAAGTTTGAATAAATCAAAGTTAGAGAGATTTGAATGAACAAGTTGAAGATAATTCTTTTGACTTTACATTTTGTCATGGTGAAAAGGAAACAAAGGAAAATATCCAATTTTGACTAAAGTTGTCAAAGACATCATAGCCATTCCTGAGTTTATAGTGGCTTCTGAGCTCGCTTTTAGTGTTCGGGGTAAATTTTTGAATCCA
Organism: Nephelium lappaceum; assembly: GCA_021234005.1. Lineage (NCBI taxonomy): Eukaryota > Viridiplantae > Streptophyta > Magnoliopsida > Sapindales > Sapindaceae > Nephelium > Nephelium lappaceum. Next base: position 8,291,190 of record CM038004.1, read on the forward strand.
CATCGTAGAAGATCGCATTTAGACATATTAGAAGCATTGATGTGTGCACAAAATTGGATATGGTCTCTACATTGAGATATGAAAGTAGTTTTAAATTTAATTACAATATGTATATTATTCGTAATCATTAATTTAACTTTTTACTTGATTTTTTTATTAGGTGGCATATTGAAGAAAGAAGTATAGAGTACACTAGATGAAGAAAAACCGTTACTATATTGATTCATTTTGTATATTTTTGTTTTTATTTTATTTTTTGTTATTTTGAGATGTAATTTAAGGATAAATTTTAACTTTTAATCTTATTTTTTGTTTAATTTTGATTGTGGCATGCTGTTTGTAAAATTTGGCAAGAATTGATTATGAAATCGATTACGTGATACGTGAAATTAGTTTAATTTAATTTGATAGAAATAATATGTATAAAAAAAAAAAAACCGAGGTCAGAATTTTCAACTCATGGAATTTCTTATCCTATAAAGTTTTTCGGAGAAAGTTTTGAAATTAAAAAAAAAAAAAAAAAAGGCAAAGTAAAAAAAAAAAAGAAAGTCCTGGTCAAATCCGGTCAAATCGATCTGACCCGGTCAAAATCAGGTCTGATGCGGGTCTCGACAGACTCTCTATAGTCTATATGCACGGGTTGGGTCTCCAACCGGACCCTCAATTTAATTGAAAGGTCTGCTGAGGGTTTGGACCCTGGAAAATGAAAAACAACAAGAAGCCCACTGCAGATCCGGGCCTGATGCGGGTCCAGACCTGCATTTTGCCATCCCTTCTGGTTTTATGGTAAATGTATTTTGTGTAGTTTACAGAAAGAAGAGCACGAACAAGGCCTGGGAGGTTGGTGAGGGGAATTTGGCGGGAGAGAAAAAGAGAGGGCGATGAGTTCGTCAGCGCCGGATCTGGTGTGCCAGCTGGATAACGTGCAAGGCATGGTCGATGCCCTGTCCGCCGTCCGATGGAAACGCAATCAGGTTTCACTCCGTCCATCCATTTTCCTTCTTGTGAGATAAAACTTGAGATAATGCTTTTTTAAGTCAAATTTGCTATTCTAGGATGCGGTCATTGAATTATCAGAACACGGCATCGTTTTTATAGTTGAGGACAGCGGTTGTCTCCAAGCTAAAGTGTATCTTCAGGGCGAGGTACTGATTGGAATTTTGATTAAAATTTGATGTGAGATATCATGCTTGATTGATTTGCTAAACCTGACAATTTCATTTGTAGCTTTTCACTCGCTATGAGTATAGCGCACAAGGGCGCCCTAGGTTTGGAGTGAGCTTGGGACTTTTTGTTGATTGCTTGAACACATTCTCAGTCCCTGGCCACTCTTCCTTCATTGAAATCCGATATCCAGGGCCTGACATGCAGCTTCTCCTCAGGTAAATGCCTATTCGTTAATGCATTAGTTTTATTAGATTTCCGCTTGTTCAATATTAATTGAATGAAGAAGCATAATAAGCTGCTAGTCATATTTGTATACATTACAATTCAATGATGCTTGGTAGGGCTGTAGTGCGAATTGTTTGCCGCATTTGCATCGATTTGAAATCCTTAGTTCTCGTACTATGTTGATAGTATTATGCAGAAGAAAGTACAGAAACAATAGTGAGTGGAATAAAGAGATAAAAGACTCTGCTGGTTTTTCATTCTTGTTCTTTACAATGGGGGAGCAGTTGTGGTGTAATTTCGTGAGAGGGTGAGGCTTGGGCAGGGGGTGGGTGGTGGGTGGGGGTGCGAAGAGAGTTATAGTTTGTTTTTCCTTCTGTGTAGCTAGGCAATTCGATTTTCATGTTTTACTTGTGGAGGTCTGGTTCTCACAGCTTTGTATTTTCTTCTTTAATAGTATTTTCTTTCACTTTAAAAGGTTAACGTCAAAGAGAGAAAGAATAGTTGGTTGACAGGCCTAAGGTTTGGGGTTTTATTTCTTGGGGCGATCTATGTAGTAAAGCATCACAAGTTTCCTGTCTCTCCAAGAATGTTAAATTCAGTGCAGCCCTTAGGTTCAAACTTTAGTTTGCCAAGCAAGTTCAAAATATTTTTCTTGGTTAACTGAAAATACACAAATGACATAACAAGGTAGGAGAGAAAAGTGGTAATGAAAGACAAGAGTTGGAGTATGCAATAATCAAAGCTGATATGTTCCAAATGTAGAGCCCTTTATGGCCAACAGGCAGTGCCCAAACTTGGCATGTGAAATTGGGCAAACTGGTAGTCCACTGAACTAGGATTGGAGTCTGGACACGACAAGGGCATCATGTGATTAGGTGAGGTATAATATCATAGTCTCACATCACAGTCTCACATCCAATAAATATTTGTTGGATTTGGATTTATTAAGAGACATGATTACCATCTAATAGACTAGTTTTTTGGATTGGTTGCTAGCAACCAAACCATGACAAGGGCATCAAATGAAAAGGGTGTCTGGGCTTGTCTAGGGTTTTCATGTGATTAGGTAGGGGAGAATATCATAATCCTACATTAGATTGATATTGGTAGGATCTTGGATTTATATAGGAGCATCACTCTATAGACTAGTATTTTTGAATTGGTTGCTAGCTTCGCACTACAAGAAGTGGTATTAAAGCAGACCCAGACTCTAATATATTTTGGCAATTAACATCCACACCAAGTGGAATCCACCAGGGTAAAACTAGGTCCGGAGTTTCCATCAGAATGGTTTTTATTCAGTGCCTTCATAACAATTAGTTTTTGTATCTAGATTTAGTGCAATGACTTCAATCTTGCTTATTTATTATATTTTCTTTTTGTAATATTATCAGGTCTGTTGATTCATTGGATGCCTGCATTTATGCGGAAGTCAGGACAAGAATCCCAGATTCAATATTATGGGATTACAATTTTGAACCTGCAGGAAGCACACCAATAACTTTCACAGTTAAGGTATAGTCTCGCTCTCAAATTTGTGTGAACGGAGGGGTGAAGGAGGGGGAGGTAGCTTTTCTATTTTATCATTTTAGTTGTTTCACTACATACAGACCAAGCATGCTTATAGCAGAAAGAATTTCGAGTGTCTGATCTTTGTACTTCATGCTTTAGTGTTTGAAACTGCCTATCTTATATTATATGTTAAATATTAACAAATGTAATTTTTGTTGGTCAGTATTTTATGTAAGTAGAAATATAATTTGTGGTTTCATCCTAAGATAGTGCGTGATGCTAAAGGACTTTATGCAGCCAATCCAAGAAATTGGGTCATAGAGCTTCTTTTAAAGTTAATAGAATAAGTACGATTAAAATATTTATATGCTGTTTATGACTTTTTCTTATTATAAATTATAACCACTTTAAAGAAGACTTCATCTGTGTAATCCATATTGTCTGCCTTCCGTGCTCAGATTTTTCAGCTTACTGCTGATGCTTTAAATATTGATTGGATCCTTACTTTTGAGTTGGGTGATTTGAAGGAAGAGACATTTTAGGATGTAAGAAGTATGCATCCCCTTGTGCTTTTCTTTTAATAGTATGATTTACATACTCGTTTGGTGTTTGTTACTGATTTTGATATATAGAAATTATAGATTTAGATTTTTTTTTTTAGTACAATTATAGATTCAGATTTTAGAAGACCTCATTAGTACAATTATAGATTTAGATTTTAGAAGACCTCATTAGTGTAATTTATATCGTCAGCCTCTTCCATTGAGATAGTTTTTCAGCTTACTACTGAGTGCACTAAATATTATGGATAAATAATTTTAGGCATGAAAATTGATATAACACAAATAACTATCAGAATTTAAGTATGCATGCTCTTGTGAATGTGTTTCTTTAGTTCTTGAAGAAGATAGTTAAAGTAATTTAATTGATCAATAATTATGTATTATGTTAATGTATGATAGTTGAGGAAGACTGATCTGTCTTGTATTCAACATCTATATGGTTACTGCAAAAAATGAATTCTTGTGCCTCGGCAAATCATCTGTTGGTCATGATACTGTCTATTTAAGACCCTTATATTTTTTTTACGGTGACAAAATTATCTCAAACCATTGTGATTACATTGCAGTCTGCTGCGCTAAAGGAAGCTATTGATGATCTTGAGTGGCCAGGATCGAGCATCCAGATCAAACTGGAACCGAGTCCTCCTTCTGTCACCTTCAGAGGAGAAGGCCATGGAGATTTGCAGGTGTGATTTGACTCTTACCTATGAGAAAGCATTTTCGCAAGGTTCTACCTATCTGAACAAGTAATAACAGCATTTTCGCAAGGTTCTAACTATCTGAACAAGTAATAACCCCTCTCTTCTCTGCAGATAGACTTGATGTACTACGTAAATACAGATCTTTTGGTAGCATTTCATTGTGACCACCAAGTCTCGTACAGGTATCTTGACTCTTAACAATTGCTGCACTGTCGGCTCTAAATCAACCTTGATTTTTTCTTGCCTTGATGAGAAACAGGTATAAATACAAGTTTCTTCGAGCAACAACTTCAAACATACCCAATAGTGTTATTAAAGATAACAGAGGAAGTAAGTTGAGTATTGGCAGAGGAGGAATGTTGAAAGTGCAGCACCTTGTTTCTGTTGCGAGATCATCTATACCACACCCACACATTGATTCTGCGGGCTACCAGCAACCCAGTCGAATTGCTTATATTGAGTTCTTTGTGAAACCTGAAGAAGATGAAAATGCTGTAAATGATTAATTAATAAGACAATCTTCCTGGATCTTAGAATCCAAATTAGAGGTAATCAGTTGCTCTTCATGATGTATGGTTTTTCTATCTTCCCAACAAATGTAGTTGGACAATTACACTGATCATAAAATTGTTTTCAAGTGGACAACAGGCTGAAAAAGATAGATCTTTTACACTTTGTATATGAGTAATGCTACACTATTCAAAATTTTATTCAAATAATATTGTAAGTTTATGTGTAACTATCATATCATTAATACATCATCTTATAATTAAAATGATTGCTACAAATCATCTTATCACATTATTTTAACAAAAGGCTTAGAAAATTTTTTGATAAGTATAACATTATTCTTTCCAAATTTATTTTCTCAATCTATCTTCACCTTTTATAAATTAAAACTATAAATCGTGTAGGGTTATTATCGTCTAGATTGTATTCGACTAAAACTTGAAAACATTTGACTATAAAGTTACAAATAGTATTGTTTTTGTGATATTTGCATATAAGTGTTTAGATCTTCAATTTTAATTTTTGATGTTATAAATTAAAAAATTACTTAAAATTTAATATTTTAGTATAGAAGATTATATTGTCTTAACACTAGTAGTTGTGTATATCTTTATTGCCTAAGAGATTGACTATTTAATTCCCACCAAGCACATACTACCTATTATATGACTAGTTGTTTCTCATTCATGAAAGTAGATATTCGAGTCTATCTCTAACTTCATGGTAATATATATTCAAACCACATAGGTAGTGTTCTTGCACCTTTGACCTATAGTTGTCTCCTGTTAATGAGAATAGTTATTTAGGCCGTGCAAATAATATTTGATTCTAATTGTCTCCCATTCAAATGAGTTGATATACGTGTGGGAGTAATTGTTTCTCATTCATGGAAGTAGATATTCGGATTGCATATTACATCTAAATGGATGAAGCAGTATACTACAGAAACACATTTCAAATTTTATAATCAAACCAAAATTGTCAGGTCAATGAAGAAGCTTCTTCTTCTGTACAAACGGCAACCTTTCCGCAATTCCAACGTAGAATGAGTTTCCAAGTTTGAACGCATATAACAATAAAAGAAAAGCAAGTAATGAAGAATGGTAGCTAAGGTCCCATCAGATGCTTTTTAGAAAAAAAAAAACTGCAGAAAATGCACTGACAAAAATGTAACTGCTATTTATCAATATAAGCTATATGTGTATGCCTGTCACATACCCTAAATAGTCAATGCATATGTTTGAGAAAGAGAGAGAGTACCATCCACCAGCAGAGGATTGAATGGTCGCAACAAATTATCAACATCATAGAACTCCACTAAAAGGGTGCTTAAGCTCTCCACGATTGAAAGGCAGGATACCCATGACTCTGATGCAGTTAGCTGCTTCACTAACTAACCGCCCTAGGATCTGCAAATGAACAACAGTTTATACAATCATTACCATCCACAAATACAAGAGTTAGGCTATTAGTTTTTGTCTCTTGAGAGAACTTATAAAACTTGTTGAATGTGTTGCTAGCTGTTTGATACTAAAGCTGTCTCACTCATTGTGCGCTTTTATTTCCTCTTTTTGTTCCGGCTGTAGGCCTATATACATTTCTTGTACTTTTTTCTCAAGTAATACACAAGATTGCCATTTCTCTTCTCTTCCCTTCTCTAGTTTTGTAACCATGTTAACATGATATCAAAACCTGTTAAAGTTCCAACTTTAAATTTTTTTTTTTTACAGAGATTTGCACGAGGAAATCTGGATGGCCCAACCATGTGGGTTTGTTTGCTCCAAAGGAGTTTGGTTTGATGTGTAGACTAAAGAAGGCAATATATGGTCTAAAATAACCTCCGAGGTCTTGGTTTGACTAATTGTGTGTAGTCTTGCTATCAACTCTAAGAGGTGTGTTGAATGGTCTGGTCCATATGGCGCAAACTGTTTTAAGAAGCTAATATAAGTTGGACAGTCCCTTTTTCTTCTAGAATGTAGTTACTGGAAAAATGGTCTAATTTTGGTTGAGGTAGGAAGTGAAAAGTTCTTTGTCAGTGTACCAAGATGGCTGTTTTCTTGGGTGCTATGGAATGAGAGGAACAACAGAATTTTTGAGGATCTCAAAGGCGAAGGGATAGAAGTTTTATGGGATAAATTCAGATTATGGGCTTCCACAACTTCTGAATTCAAGTACACCTCTTTTTTGCATTACTTATAATTCGAAACCACTAAATCAGTGATGGTTCAAAGTCTTGGCTTGAGATTCTTTTTGTATCTTTGATTCTAAGTAGGGATTTTTGTATACCCTTTTCATTTTGTCCTCTGGGTTGTTTTTCCCTTTCGTGGAATGCTAGTTCACTCCATGCATATAATTTTATTATGTTAATAAACCATTGTTTCCTATAATTAACTATTATTTCCTACAACTTCAAGAAGAGTCAATCAGACCACATAGCGTCTGTGATACCTAGTCTTTGGGCTCTGTTATTCCTGCAATGTATGTTGATGACATAATAGTTTTTGAGAGTGAATGCTGTGGCACTGAAGAAGAGAAGAACTAGTTAAAGAATCACTTTCATGTCAAAGATTTGGCTCAATGGAAGTATTTTCTTGACATTTAAGTAGACAAAGAAAACATGGTCTGACATTATCTCAGAGGAAATATGTTTAAAATTTGTCGTCTAAAATAGGGTTAGCCGGATCCAACCCTACTGAAACTCCCATGAATCCAAATATAACGTTGGATGACAAGGGAAATCTTGAACTTGAAGAAAAGCAGAGTTACAGAAATCTCGTATGTCAGTTCATCTATTTGACATAGAGTAGACCTGATATCTCTTACGCAATTGGAGCAATAAATCAGGACATGCAAAATCCAAGAAGAATTCCCTAGGAACATGCGTGCAAGGTTCTTATATATTATAAGTAAACAATAGGAATGGGAATCGTCTATAAAATAGGGTCCACCTTGTACATCATAAGCTACTCTGATGCTAACTGAACTAGTTCTAAAGCAGACAAATAGTCTAAACAGAACACGGTAGCCAAATCTGGCTCTTTTATTTTATTTTATTTTTATTTTAGGAACCAAAAACTTTATTCAGGGAAAAATAAAGAAGTTACAAATATGAACAAGAAGTTCACCAATAAAACAACAAAAACAAAAACAGAAAACAAGATTAGAAAGAATAATCAACAAACAACAGTATTTCAAAACAACAATCTTTTAATCAAGTATAATCAAAAATAAAGAAAGGTATTTGAATTCTACACAAGAAGATATCTAAAAAGAGGCTAAGTAATATGTTTTATCTTCTAAAAAATATTTCTCTTCAACTTCATCAAAGATTTTTTTATTCATTTTTTTTCAAATAACCTATAAAGTGGTGAAAACCCCATAACACCAAAGTATACCAGTCTTCTTTCTTCTTTTAAGAACTTTAAATTCTTCTAGAAAGAAAGAATATTTTAAAACATTTGAATACCGTGTTATAGCTCATACAACATGTGAACTTATGTGGTCAAAAAACCATTTTAAAAGAATTGGGGGTGGATATTAAAAGATACTTCTGGGATCTATTGTGGTAACTGGTAACCAAGTCATGTCCTACATAGCTTGTAATCCAACTTACTATAAGTGAACCCAACATTTATAGAGGTGGATTGCCACTTTGTACGAGCAAATGTGATGGCGGAAAAAATAGTTACATCGTACATCAACTATGAAGCTAAAGTTGGAGTCACTTTTATCAAAGCTATGCACAAGGGAATCTTTCTACATATTTTTTCCAAGTTGGGCATTGACAATATCCATACTCTAGCTTGAGGGAGAATGTTCTAAATAGAGAATTCTCGTGCTGCTAGCTTTTTGATTCATGTACTTTTAGATATCTCATTCACTAGGCGATTTTATTTTCCTATTTCTTCTAGCTTTGGCCTAAATACATCTTGTACACTTTTCTTAAAATACGGATGCAACATTTCTCCGTCTTTTCTCTTCTCTAAATTTGTTACTACGGATATATTGGTTTATTACTTTACAATCCAAAAGATTAACCTAGTTGGTAATGGGTTGTGGCATTTTTTGATACAATACTCTCAAATTTTCAATCTGGGATTCCATCCCATCTTATTTTCTCAAGCTTCACAAGTGGGTGTAATCTCTAGCAGACATATTTCTCTTTGTTAACAAAACTATTCAGGGAAGAAAATGATGACCAAAAGCAGTAGAGATAAAGGAGATTTCAGCAATAGTTTTCATTTTAAGTTCTATGAAGAAGTTGTAAGTTGGCATGGTTCATAACATTAATGACATGTAAATTCATTGCTGAAGAAGTTGTAAGTTGGTATTAGTTCATGACATTGACGACGTGTAAATTCATTACTTAAAAATATAAAAAATACTTAAAAAAAAAAAAAAAACATAACAAACAAATAAGGTCAAATTAAGAAAAGAAACAAAAGAAAGAGATTGATTTCTATTTCATTATTCAATAAAATTTACAAGAATTTTGAAATAATGGTCAAAAAGACCAATAACTGCATTTTTACCATGAGTCTATGACAACTATCAGGAGATGACTAATATCGGTATGTTCCGATTCCTGTTTACATTCTTGCCAAAAAAAAAAAATACCTGTTTACATGAAGATTAAGTTTTGAAGCATAAGAGGCTTTCTAGCTTAAATCTTCAAAGTTTACGAAACTTTTACTTGATGTTGAAGTCCACAAGGGAAAAGTTTTATTGAAAAAAAAAAACAAAAAAAAAAAAAGAAAGAGAGAGATGAAGTTCTTACTAGCGATTTCGTCCCTGGGCACAAGAAATGGAAATCACTGATTAATTATTCTATTCACTTGTCAACATAATCAATTCTCAACCTCAATTGCTTACTCAAATTTAGGCACTGCTTAGTTGTTAAATAGCACATACCTTATATGCATGCCTGCACCATCATTTGTAGGTGCAGAACAACACCAAAACTTGGAATTTACTTTATGGTTAATAGTATATATAGTGTTAGACACTAAGCGTTGTTTGGTTTTATTTTCATTTTTTGTTTTTCATTTTTGAAAACAAAAGATAAAGGAAAATGTGTTTGGTTGCTTGCTTTCAAAAACAAGTTTTTGAAAATGAAAAACACGTTTTCAAAAATTTAAAGGTAAAAGTAAAAAATGATTTTTTTTTCTATCATTTTCCAAAATCATTTTCATTTGTATAGTAAAATTTTAAAAAGTAAAAACATTCATCTCTAACAATAATTTAAAAACAATTTCATTTAGACACATTTTTAGTTTTTACCTATTTTTAAAAATACTATCAAACAGTTTTTTATCATTTTTCGTTTTCGAAATCTATTTTCAAAAATGTTACCAAACGCATTATCGTTTTTGAAAACGTCATTTTCAAAACATCATTTTAAAAATGTATCCAAACGCAATCTAATATTTTCTTATTTGTTTAATAAAGTTTCTCTAGATACAATTAACATAAGGCCTTAAGATCATGGATGATACACCTACAATTAACCCAAAAACCTACCCTTTTAGGTTGTGCTCACACCCTCCCTTATAAACCTATGTACCAACCTGTATCTATTTGAAATGGGTCTACGACATTCTCCCACAGCCAATAATGTGACGGCCTTGTCATGTCCAAGTTGCACCCTAGTCTAGTGGTGAACCTGTGGCCGTCCATGTGCAAGTCCAAGATCTACTTCTTGGTTCAGTGGGCTCTAACACTGGCCCAATTCAGCCCCCTTGTGTATACTACATGATGTAGATGATGGTGGCCTACAGCAGATAAGATTCTAGGCCATTGTTGAAACCACTTGCCACAGACCAAGAGCTCACAACCAACCTTTTCTTATAAACCAATGGACTAACCCATATCTATCCCATATGTGACTCTGGCATTAGGAAGACTATAAGGTATTCTAACATTTGCCTATTTCTTATTCTTTTCTTATTTGCATAATTTGTTTTAATTCCACTCTACCTCATATTGAGCTTCTCATTCTACAAATTCAATTCAAGCCATCATCAGAACTATTTAATAACATAGAAAAATGCTTTAGCTACTGTTTACAATATAGCTCACACAATCACTTTAATACATTATCTTTTTCTAGTTTACTACAATCACCAATTTTGGCTGTAGGATAATCCTAAACAGCAAATTCAAGGGTTATCCTACATCACAGTACCAGTTAGAAAGTAATTCTGTTTTGCTTACCACAATCAGCCTTGACTCCACTTTGGCGCTCAATCCCACTTCAGTAGCATATTAAGTTACATTATTAGCTTTTAACCTTCACCAACCAAGTTAATGGAGCCTTTTCCCACGTCTGTGAGCCTGCAGCAAACATGAAAAGTAAAAGGCTGATGGTTTAAAATTATAATCAGTTTATAAAGATGGATAATCAATCATTTTCATATACAATATTCTGACAACTACTCTCACCAGGTTTGATTTTCAAATTGCCAATAATTAGTGCACAAACCGACTACATTCCTATAACATCTCCAATCCTTTATTCCATAACAGTAAGGGTCTTCTGATCTACAGAAACAAGAAACTAAAATTTCAGCCAAAACAATAAATGGACATTCCAAAAATAATGTCTGACAGTAATATCACTAGAGATGTCAGAAGCTACCAGGGTTGAATGGTCGAAACAGAATTAGAATTCCATAAATTTGATAATAGTTTTCGTTTGCAACATTCTAACCATCAAACATCTTGTCAATCTGCCATTTAACTTGATGGCAAACCAAATCTTCAGAATCATTAAACACCTGCATGAAGGAATAAATTAATTCAACAATCATCATATACACTGGAAATGTTTAATTTTTTTCTCTTTTTCTTTTAGTTTATTGATTGTTGGTAACGACTAGATCCAAAATCTTAAGTTGTTAGAAAAAGGCCCAAACAAGTAACAAAACGCTCTAAGAGATGTCCTCACATGCAAGAACAATGGGCTAACCTCATGCTCAAACCCAAATGCAAACATATAGCAAATTCAAATCTTATCACATAAGGAGATTTAAACCTAGGCAATCATCAAAATTGGCTTTGATATCATGTTAGTCACTACTAGATCCAAAAGTCTAAACCTAGGAAATGACTTAATTAATGATATAAAACATTGTAACTCTAATAAAAAAATAAATAAATTGAAGTATGTAAATAAGTATATATTGAAAAGGTTTCATGCTGATTAAAATTGGAGCAATTAGGGAGAATCTTGTAAGTAACTTGGGCAAACTAAGAAGAATGAATTCAATAAGAAATGCCAATTAAAACTCACATGCCCTCCATGTTGGAAACCTCCAAAATATTAATGAGTTTCTTATTTAGTATAAGGATAACTTCATCCATAACCCCTAAGGTTTTTGTTAAAATCACATATATCCCATCCATTTCAAAATTCTTCATAGAACTCCTCCATTGTTACGGATCTTCAGTTAACCATAGTTTTGAAGTGTGTTATGGTAAAACTAATTTATAAGAGAAATAATATTATCCCATTCTTTTATCTTAAAAAAAAATGAAACAAGTATATAAAAAATGTTTAAAAATCTTATTTAAAAATCTAGGAGGCCACTACCTCCTGCCCACCACATAGAGGGAAAGAGGCTGCAGCCTTCTTGCACAGAGGCAAATCAATGACCTCCATCTGGTGGCTTTTGTTCTACTTTTAAAACTGTATTCATTTTTTTTTTTTTTTTTAATTTTCATTTTCGTTTTTATCATGTAACTAATAGATTATTTTGTAATTGGAAATTTTCAAAGACATAGTCATCTCGTGATGGAACATTTTAGGAAATTAGTCATTCAGCAAAAGACTCATGTAATTGATAATAGTCAAGAGGGGTGTAAATGATGTATTTAAAACTATAGGAAAATTTTTGATTTAGTTAAGACCCATGGGGAACATATGCCCATTAAAATATATATCAGTTTCATAGAAAATTTAAGAAGGATCTGCAGCAAAAGATACAGTTACAAGCATCAAAGAAAAATTAGGGCTGCATGGATTTGGAATAGAAGCCACCTATCCAAGCAAACAAATGACAATGCAAGATACTTGAAACTAACACTGAATCGAACTATCAAAATGTCCAAAACTATTCAGACTTGATGTGTATATACACTTCATTGCTCATTTTCAACTGAGACTGCCACCACAAAAACACACACAAACAAACACACATATATTACTTGTATCCTCAAATGAAAACGTGTGCCACCAAGGCATGCAAAATCACAAGTACAATGAAATTGTCATACAGGATGTCAGCAAGATATTCAAAAGTATTAATTTCTGAATAAAAAATTGAAGGAAATCCAGATTAAATAACATGGCAAATTAAATACAAGAGATTACCATTTTGTCCTTATGCGCATCTTTTCATCAGTCTCATTCACCAGCATTTAGCCCCAGTGTTGTGTAGGTAAAATCATCAGGCAGAATATCACTCTTCTTCATCTCTACAAACAAATTATGGGCCTTTTCAAAATCCCCAAGTCTCTGGTGCCCAGCAATCAGAGAAGTATAGGTCACCACATCAGGAGTGATATTATTTCTCTTCATTTTGTCAACCATCAAATATGCCTTATCCATGCGCTGTGACTTACAATATCCGTCAATTAGGCAAGTATAGGTAACAACATTAGGCAAACAACCATCCTCCAGCATTTTGTCAAACAATGCATGAGCTTTCTTCATATCTCCGATTCTAGTAAACCCAGCTATTAGAGATGTGTAACTAATTGTATCAGGAAATTTAATCATTTCTTTAAAGAAACGATATGCTTCATCCATTTTGTTCCTGTGACAGAGTATGTTGATAATGATTGTATATGTAACAATGCTAGGTTGTATCCCAGCTTTTAGCATTCTTGTGTACAACATCCAGGCCTTTTTTGGGTTTGACTGTTTACCAAAACCATCTATAAGGATAGCATAATGAACATCACAAGGAATAACATTATTCTTAAGCATTGGAGAAAAAAGTTCCAATGCTTTTTCAGGGTTTTCATCCTTGCAGACCCTATTAATGATTGCACTAAATGTATATGAGTTGGGATTAATGCTGAATTCTTTCATTTCATTTATAAGATTCAACGCTTCCTCCACATGCCCTTTCATGCAATATCTATCAGCAACAACATTCAAAGTCAAGATATTTGGCACAAGGCCAATTTGCAGCATCATTTTTAAAAGTTCTAAGGCTTTATCTAACATCCCTAGTTTGCAGAACCCTTGTATAAGTCGGTTAAAAGTGAAGGCGTTAGGTTCCAAACTATTTTTCATCATCTCCTCTACAAATTTTTTGGCAGACTCCATATCGCCCTGAAGACAAAATCCATTTATTAAAATGTTGTAAATAAACGGGTCATTTTTGTATCCAGAAGCACCAAGATCACAAAAAGTATTTAGTGATAGGTCCATCAGTCCACTCTTACAGAAACTATTAAGGAGAGAGCTATAGCTAACTAGGGAAGGATTTATGTTACAGAGTTCCATTTCCTTGATCATCATAAGACCATTCTCAATATCTCCTGTTTTGCAAAACCCATCAAGTAAAATGCTGTAGGTATAAACATCTACTGGTATCCCATTGTTCTTCATTTCTTTCAAAACATTCAAAGCTTCATGCACTTCACCTTTTTGACAGAATCCATGAATGACAGCATTATAACAGTAAGTATTGACAGGTTGTTTTTCATGTATCAGGCTCCTAATAAACTTCAAGGCAGATTCAACACAGCCTACTCTACAAAGTCCATGAATATATGTACTATATGTTACAACAGTTGGGCTTTCCCCGTTCCTCTCCATTTCCTCAAAAATTTCAGTTGCTTTCAAAATATCTATATCTCTCCCAAGATGCCCTTTACAATAAAAGTTCATCATAATAGTGTAGGTGTAAACATTAGGTGACGGTCCAGAGTTTTTCAACTTTTCAAACAAACTTCTCACAGAATCCACCCTATTCGCTTCCACCAAACACTTGAGCAAGAAATTGCAAGACATAATACAAGGTTTGAGCCCAATTTCCTTCATCTGTACAAACACATCCATGGCATTCTCAAGCATTGCATTGGAAGCAAAAACCTTCATAAGCACAGAAAATACAACAATTGATCTCCAAGCATGCTCACGTGAATCCAGAAAACTTGGGAACAACTCATACATATCCATATTAGCCTTTTCATTATAATTAACAACATCTCTAAGCAAAGCATGAACTTCCATTTCCATAGCTGCCAATGCAAATACATGAACAATGATTCTAAATGCATAAATCGAATAAGAATATCCATATCTATCCACAGCTATATGGAATCTCATTCCCCTTGCAACCTCCCAACTCAATGACTTATAAACTTTCGCTATTAAGGGATATAATTTCCTCTTCTTTTTACTTCTATACCACTTCCTAGGAACATTAATCTTATCAATCACATTACCTTCAACCTTATCAGGACTACAACAATCAAACACGTGGTCTTCCAACAACAAAGCTGAAGAAGCTGAATTAAACACCCTAGGCGAACATTTTTCACCAAAAACAACCAAATATCGATGCAAATTGGATGCAAATAAGCAGGCTCTTGAACAAGAGAAAATACCCATCAACACCCAGATGGAGTTGGCATGACTTGATCACAGACTGCCTATATTTCCAAATAACACCAAGTTCCAGCGAGTGCATGCATAAAAAATACTTACAATAAGAGAGTTCTACAATTGAAAAGCAAACAAAAGTTACAAAAGCGCAATACGAGAAGAAGCATGAAGAGCTAAAACAGGAATGAAGATGGAAGAAAATTACCTCAAAAGTAGGAAGAAGGCAGCAGCTGAGAGAGATGGAGAAGAAGGAGAGCTATTGAAAACTGAAGCTTAAATAAAGACACCACCTTTGCTCCACTACACACTTGTCTGCGCGCCTCCTGCTGTTTGTGGAAGAGATAGGGCTTCATTTTGGGCTGCCAACCCGACTCCGCCTATTCTATCAACGGCAATGTGAACCAAGGTCATGAGTTGAATTTTTTAGTATTTTTTTAAAATTTTGGAAAATTTTTTTCTAAACTCATTACCAATCCGAATTTTTACTCTCGATTATTGGAGATAACTATTCTTACTGCTCATATAAAGAAAGAAAACTAGTCACACGTTGGACATGAGTTGGTTTGGATTGGATTTAACCATACCAAAGCCAACCCATTATTAAATTGGGTTAATAATTTACAACCCAAACCAAAATATTTATAGAACAAAAACAAAGCAAAACAAGCGAAACAAAGTCAATTTGGTTTGGTTTAATACGAACTAAAATAATTTTAGTTTCCAAATTATTTTATTGCCAAAAGTTTTTATGGGCTTAAATTTAATAACATAATTATATTATTTATTAATTTAAACATATATAATATTAAATAATTTAACTAATTATCAATAAATAATAATACTTGAGTAAATTCAAGTACGAAACACCTAAAGTTATAAAGTAAAATTAATTCTTCAGAGGTAAGAGCTTTCAAGTAAAAATAAAGAATTAATGATATCTAACTTAAATACTTGATTAAATTCAAGTACAAAACACCTAAAACTTATAAAATAAATCAACTCTTCAAAGCTTCCAAATTAAATAAAGATACCTAACTTAAATTTGCTCAGAACATAAGAAGGAACTATAAAATAAAATGAAAAATTGTCTAATATCTTAATTATCAATCCAATAATGTCCACCAAATGTTGACAGTATCTAGAATCCAAGCAACCAGCTAAACCATTTTGCAGGCACATGTCCCGGTTAGAAATTGATTTTAGTATTTTTTTAATAGCAAAATTAATTAATATATATTATATATGTTAAATATGTAATGGGTTGGGTTGAGTTATTCGATTTGATAAAATATAACCCACAAACCAACCCAAACCATTCAGGTTGCTTACCTAATAGGTTCATTCTATTATACAAACCCAAACCAACCTACTTTAATCGGTTTAGTTTGGTCAAATTAATCAATTTGACAGTTTGATTGCCCACCCCAACACAAGCTATAATATGCGCTTGATGAAAATTGTAAACCTAACCTCCTAGAGGATAGAAATACATAACAATACATATGTTATAAAGATGATATGTTAATTCTTGGGAATTACTATTTGGATGCTAAAGTTGTCAGGAAATGTAACTTCTTGTTTTTATATGTACACGAGATTCTATATTTGCTCATTCACATTTTAGAAATACATATTATTATATAGCTTAATGGTAGAATATACATTTAATTTAATAATATCTCATGTTTGAGTCCTTATTTCATAGCTATTATTTAAAAAAGAAATAAAAATAAGACTCAAAAGTGGTAATGGAAAGGATTGATTTGCCCTTGGTCTGTACACCGACAGCCCCATAGGAAAAAACTATGCCATCTAAAAAGTAACATGGTATGTAAAAACTCACAAATTTGCATTTTCCTTATTCTTTTTATTTTATTTTTATTACCTGCAATAGGTATTGTGAGATTAAATTTACACAAAAATCATTGAAAGAAGTTGAGCCTCAAAGCAAACACCCTACAAGATCAAAGAAGGCATCACCTAAAACAAAGTTTTATGCCACATCGATAATCACAAGAAATCATCTAAATTTAGAGTGGGCGTTTTCCGAATTGGGCTGGGAGATTTCTCCGAATCTGATTTCAACCCAACCCAATAATAGTTGTATTGGGTTAATTGGGTTGAACATTAGTTGAAACATCGAAAAGTTTTTGATTATTACAAATAACATTCCTAATATTATTATCATGTATAAATTCAAATATTACAAATAATTATTACAAATTAATTTTCAATTCCAAAAACGAGTACAAATAAACATAATATATAAAGTGATTACAAACAAAATTGTAACCCATTAACTATTACAAACAAAAAGTAAATCCATCAATCACAAAGGTACCCAAAAAAAAAACTAAGAACACATGTAATAGTCAATTATTCTCATCTCTTGCAAGTGTTCTTTTAGAGGGAGAAGAAAATCTTAAATTTAGAATTAGAGGTGGACATTTGTTGAGGTGGATTGAATTAGATCGAAAATTTTTCAATCCAACCCAAGCTAACATAATTTTCAATCCAACCCAACTCATCTCAACTTTTTTTAAGATTTAATCCAATCCAACCGGACCAAAAATAGTCAGATTGGATTGGGTTTGTTGGGTTGGGTTGCAGATGCCCACCCTTAGACTCTAAATTGGGCATAAACCTGCCGCGTTTTACAACAAGAATCAGATTGTACAACTTCTATAAAAGGCTCTGTTCCGTCCTCCTTTGTCAAGAAGCCCAACCCATCACTAGCTGCTAGTAATTATTCCCAAATATTTTATTCTTCCACTCAAAACTATCCCACCGTGTGCTGCTTACAACCCTTGGGCCCAAAATGCTGAGTGCTGCGCCTCACAATCTGTCTGCATAAGTAACAATAGTGAACTTGGCATGCCCAGCAGAAGATGTGATTGTTATTGCCAACCTGGATGCCAAAGAAAGTACAAAACTCTATTTGTTAGGTTGAGACAGCATATCTTTAAACCCCACACAAATTTATGGGTATGCATGATTCCATGTTTTAGGTGCTTTAAAAATAGTTTAAAAATTTTTATTCATGTGTCCATCATTGAAAAATGATCGCGATTCACTGAACTGGAAAATATAGAATTCTAAACTTAGAAATCATGACTAATTAACAATCAGAACTATCCAAACAATTATCAACTCCGGAAACAACAAAAAACCAAGGTCTTGCACTAAAACACATACTTTTGAGAACATACACTAGAAAATGCCACCAAAGATGGGCTTAAACTTTACCCAATATACAATTAAAAGTTTAATAAGATAATCTCCTTTACATCAGCTATAACTATGTATGCATACAAAAGAATACTAGGAGAGTCAGGGCACTGGGCAGACACAATTAGCAAATGGAAACTAAGAGGAAAGATGGATATAGTTTTTTATTTTTTATTTTTAACGTTTTAGACAACGGGCATATTATTAACAAAGGTTTAACGCTGTCTTGTACTATGAATAAAACGCTTGAGGTACTCTGACAAACAAAGCATCACACTGAGAGAATTCTAATAGATTAATCCCACATTTAGCTTCTCAATGTAATTCAGTGGATTATGACCACATTCTCGAAGGTAAATCTTTTAAAATCTTTTTCTCATTTCTTAAAAACACACACAAGCATGCACACATACTAAAGACTAAGGAGTTAATAAGACAAAGAGATCATTACAGACATCCTTGTGAGTTTCCCATTGCACATACATTGTTAGACCCCCAATAACAGCAACTTACCATAGATGGAGGGCTAAAAGAATAAATGTTAATTTGATTGTGTGTAAGTCAAAGATTGACAACTTAATTTAAGGAGTTGATTGATTTTTTATTTGCTTGTGTGCAAGTCAAAAATTGACAATTTAATTTGAGGAGTTGATTGATTTTTTATTTGATTTGATTGTCTTTTAATTGTAGGGATTTGATTTGCTTGATGTTTACTATTTATAGAGAGAGATTAAGAGTGAGGATATCTTTTTGTCTTGAAACAATTGTAAGCAGAATAACTCTATTTAAGGGTCAAGTATAGCACTTACCCTAGTCTCTTGGTGTAGCACAAAGAGAAACTATCTTTGTTATTATTATTATTTTTTTTGTCATTACGTAATAAAATTCTCTTACTTTTCCTTGAATCCTACTTTGAGTTACTGAGATTCCTAACAATTGGTATTAGCGCCCAACGCGAAAGATCAAATGAATGGTTAATACGCGAATGGAGAGTCATGTGGAAAAGCTCGAACAGGATGTTTCGGAATGGAAAAGTCAGATGGTGGTCATGAACTGGAAGCCGTCGGAGTTGGTTTTGATAAAAAATATGCTAGCCACTTTAATCGAGAAACCAACACCAACAAAAGGAGTGGAGTCCAAACAATATTTTGAAGTTCAAGCATTTCAGGAGAAACTCATCAGTCCTAAAGAGAATTCGGTCTCTAGCAATGAGAAGCCAAATAAAGAATCATGAAATCAAGCCACTGAAGATACAAATAGACTGCAGGTTGATGCAACAGATGATACAATTGAAGAGTTTATTGAAAAAGCTCTAGAGGTTAAGATAACTTCTGTTGGTTTGAAGATGTTGAAACAACAAACATCGAGAGAAGGTAACTCTACACCATGTTCATTTAAGAAATCATCTGAAGGGATACTAGAGATTCTCCTACACATCACCAAACAGATCCTACATGCATCCCCGGCAGATTTCAAGCATCTTTTGCAGTCTAAAACAATAAAGTTTGCCAACTTTAATGATGGTGAGTTGGTGAGAAGGCATCCAAGCTGGATAGGTTACTTCAACCCCTTTCACTTTCCACAAACGTTTGGGGAGACACGAGTCAGACACGGGATGAAGCTACTTGGGAAGCTGTAAGCGAAATTTAGGAGCGGTTTCCGTCATTCCGCCTTGAGGACAAGGTGGTCGCTGAGGGGGATAGAATTTTTAAACCCCCAATAATAGTAACTTACCATAGATGGAGGGCTTAAAAAAAAAATGTTGATTTGATTGTGTGCAAGTCAAAGATTGACAACTTAATTTGAGGAATTGAATTGATTTTTTATTTGCTTATGTGCAAATCAAAGATTGATAACTTAATTTGAGGAGTTGATTAATTTTTGATGTGATTTGATTGTCTCTTAATTGTAAGGAATGATTTGCTTGATGTTTACTATTGATAGGGAGAGATTAAGAGCGAGGAGGATATCTTTTTGTCTTGAAAACAATTGTAAGCAGAGTAGCTCTGTTTAAGGGTCAAATGTAGTACTTACCCTAGTCTCTTGGTGTAGCATTAGGAGAAACTATCTTTGTTATTTTTTGTCATTACGTAATAAAATTCCCTTACTTTTCCCTTAATCTTACTTTGAGTTAGAAAGGTTCCTAACATACATACATGTCAAATTGCATCGTATGATTTTTTTAATGGCAGGTTGAAAAAGAACCTTATCAAAGAAAAATCTGAGGAAGAAAATCTGAATTCCAGATCTTTTGTTGTTAGTCCAATATGTGCTTGCTATATCTTGGATTATCATAATCCTAATTTCAGTTTTCATGCATATTACCCATGCCCTGCTATTGTTTTGGCATACCAAGATGCACCAGTGTCACTTGCACTGAGACACACTCAAAGCATGAGAAATGCAACAGACAGAAACAGAATGTAGCACTTCAATATCCTAAATTTCATCAAATCAGATTCATCAAATAGATCCAAACTTCACTCACCTTTCCATTATATTGACGACAATTAGGGCATAAGTGACCATGTACTCTGAGTTCAGCTTGTATCCGACCCACAACCTGGCGGGCATTTATTCGTTCCTCCCAGTTTTGAATCATTTCTTGTGAGAACAGCTCACATGTTCCATCCCTTCATTAATTGCTAGTTAATTAGTTCCATACACAGTGACAAACAAGCATTCAAGCAGAATAAAACCATCAATAGCCTTGTTACAGCAGCAGGTCACATACCTGAAATGATCATATCCATCAATTGCCTTGCTACAGCGGTAGCAGAAGTACTGCCCGCAGTTATTACATACCATCTTGTTACAACCTTCAGTTCTTGAGATTGCCATCTTACAAGATGGACATTGCTTAGCATCACGAAGTATTTCCTTGACACTCAAAATCTCATTGATCATATCACGCACCCTTTCCCTTTCCCCATGCTTCAGTTGAGATGAATTCTGCCGCTCCTGCAGTAAAAAATCAATAACTTCGACTTTATGAGTAACCTGGAAACTTTTCTAAAGCAGAGGAAGGAAAATTCGTTAAGGAACATAGGGAAAGCCAAAAAACAAATCAAGGGAAATAGTAAATTTATTTTTCAAAAGTGTCTAACACTAATTATTATGCTAAACAGAGTGAATTGCCCGGACATGAACAATCGTAAGAAACCCTAAGTAACAACCTAGGATGACCTCATTCCAGTCAACACAAAAGATAACGGTATATAGCAGGATATACAGAGCAACTTACGTACAATTTAGTTTGACGGGGTTTTATGGTTTCTAGCAGTTGCAAGAATATGTTATGACTAGCAATTGAAAAGACATATTAATTTGCATCAGAGATGCCAAACACAATCAATGCCAATATGTGAGTTTTATAATGTCATTAAACATAAATCTCTCAAGCAAAACTGGCATCAATAGGTATAGCAATGAAATTCGATTAAAGAAAAGGTTCGTAAAGATATTTTTGGTTAGATGCTATTTTGTAGTCTCAGTGGACTGCTTGGTCCTTTTTGTATATCCTCTAGGTATACTATTTTTTTTTATTAAAATTTGTTTGTTACCTAAAAAAAAACAAAAAAAGGGACAATGGCTGATCCAAAGCCACCATGCAAGCAAAATAATTAGGCCTGAAAGAAGATGTCATAAAAATGAGTGACAATTCTATTGAACTCCCTTAAAATTTGACTTAAATAAATGTGTAGTTCGCATTTTTTAACGACGAATTCTAGGGAAGAGAGTTCTAAGAATTTAAGAGGATTTTTAATAAATGTCAAGGTTCTTATAATTTCTGAATCTACTTGGATCCAATAATTTGGCCACCAAACAAATTAAACATCCAATATGAGGAGGCAGCCAAGAGAAGGTTATAAAATCAGGGCAGTAGATCAACTAATCAACAACAAGCTCTCAAATGAAATTCTGCACGCCTTTGAAAAGAATATTAGCACAGCAAAAGAAAATTAATATGGCTACAATACAAGGTACAGAAAATCAATTCTACTGGTGAAATTAATAAATGTAAGGTCTAGTACATGGGCAATGTGCATGAATTTTTTTTCTCTATTTTCTTCATTTTAGGGAAGGGGTGGAAAGGGGGGCGGCGGGGGGCTGGGGTGGGGGGTGTGTAGCATAGTCATGTAGAATCATCATAACTGTGGACCTCCTCTGTCAAGGCATGAACTTAAAGTTTACCAAACACAGCAATAGCTCAAGCAAAAATTTTACTACACTAAAAAGAATGCAATTAATGAATTTACAAATTTTACCTGCAAGATTTGAAGCTTCAGTTCTGGTGTCATACATGCTTCACCTACATGACGTTTCTCCCGGCAAAGTGTGCAAAAACTAAAGAAGCACTTGAAGCATTGTGCATGCTGTTCTTCATCCTCAATGCATGGTGTTTCACATCTTGGGCAATAAACAATATCAGACATTGACTCAAGAGATTTTTGTAACGTTAAGGACTCCCAACGTTCATACTCCTCATCACCAAGCAACTGTTTTAACAAACTGGGAGGAATCATACCCCCACATTTTGTATCAGGACAATGCAGCTTGTTTACAGTGCCTCCAGCAATGTGCATGTCAGAATAAGTCTTCATGCATTTCCAGCAAAAGAAATGCTGGCATGGCAGTCTGACAAAGTCGCTACCTGGTATGATAAGAAAACAATCAAAACTATCAATTTACAGTGAGGTTTATTAATGATGAGTTTACTTACTGATGAAAATGAATGTATATACTAAAATAATGCTATATTGTACAAACAACAATTAAGAAATGATAATGATGATAAAGACTATAATAACACAATAAAATGCACTTCTACAAATATTTAGAAAACACTTGAATTCTTATCATGCAGACACGAGGATCTATGGTTTTTTATCTACCGAAACAAAAAATCATTAAAAATTAATCAACATATATACCTGAAGACCACTAAAGAATTTAATAGAAGTTCACAATACCATCATCTGACACAGTAACATTTTGAGAGAGAAGCAGACTATGTTCAGACAAAGATCAGACAGTATCATTCATGGCTATGAGACTGATTTAAAATGGCTGAATCTACCACTAGTTGTTTGGCCACCTTAGGAGGGACCCCCATTTTCCCTCACTTATCGATTATTTATAAGCCAGGCAGAGAGTGTTCTTTCAACAAAAGCAACCATAGTAGTTATATAAATCATTCAAAGCCCACCAAAAAGGAGCACAAACAGTAAAGATGCTTTAACTTAAATAACCTTTAATTGCAATTACCTGCATACTCACTGAAACAGATGCAACATTGATGCAAGTTTTTGAGAAAATTCTCATGGCATCTCTCATCATTGTAACGCCTGAGTGCAGATATATCAACATCCGGAGAGAAACTCCCAGAAATAGCACGGTTGTCACCATTATGTGCAATATTATTATAAGGACCAAGCATTATTCCCTCATCAAATCCAAGATATGGGAATGAGGAAATGTGTAGCCATTCTACCCACTGATATATAACTTCTTGCCCGGGTTTATTACTCCATATTAAGTCCAGCATGGAGCAAAGTTTGGACACCCTAGCAGAATCCAACCACTGAACACAGATAGTAAAACATGGAGGAAGATGACTAGGGTATGATTTAGGTAACAAACATGTTAACACAATTGGTTGGAGATATTGGACTTTGAAAGAGTAGAAAAACTCATCACTTTTGGTCTTGCTAAGATCACCAGATGAATTTAGATTAGCAGATACAGAAACGTCACCAGGGGCTTCAATGTCTATATGAATCTGCAAAATCATACACCTTTAATTAAAAGCACTGAAAGATTAAACATGTAATGTTATTAAACAACAATTACGTTACCTGAAAAGATCGTAAGCCTTTCACTCTATCAAGAATGAAGATAGTTTCTCCATAAATAGATTCCATTGCAAGCAACTGAAAGATGCGATATAATTCTGTCAAATGAATAACACCCTGTTTACAAAAAGAATTTCATTTGAGGAATTTATAGAGGTACCTCGTCCTCCTGCAGCTGATCATTCATCCGCAGCTGCTCCGCATCCAACTTTGGCTCTTCCACACTTAAACTCAACTGTCTCAATATATGATCAACATTGTCTTTTGCCTCCACAACTACTTGATTGCTTTGTTTTCCTTTGCCCTCTTCGTCGATACCCAAATCGGCTGCTTCACTACTCAATGAATTGTCCTCGATAGTCATACGCCGCAGCTCAGGTTCTGAAGAATTGAGCTCAGATTTCTCGACAAAGCTGGGTTCGGCCATGTAGACGCGGCAGCCGTCCGATACCCACTTGGAATTTCGTTGGCCTTTAGGGGATTTTGGCCTCGTTTGTTCCTGTGAAGTTGACACAGAAGCTAGAATATGGAAGTCCTCGGAAGTACAGGAATCTTCGTTTTGTGGTCCTTCTGCTCCCCCTTTCGTGCTTCTACTCAGGATTCGTACCAGGAGCAGATTCTGGACGAATACAAAAGCTCGTATCAGTCTCTCTCTCTCTCTCTATATATATATATATTATATATTATAAAATTACCTCATATCCTCCCCACGTTTGATTTTTCACAGACGGATATAACATTTTCAGTTATTTGCAGCGTTCTCCCCCATATCAATAGCCTGACTTGATTTGACTGTTGATGTTAAGGTCATTAACGGTACTCGTATCATTTACTTGGGTGATTAGTCTAATGTCATGTCAGCCGACCGTGATTTAATTTTTGAAATTTAAAATTTTAAATAGAAAATATTAAAGGGATAATCCTAGTTTCCCCCCTGTATTTGATGAAATAGCCAAAATCCCCCCTCGCTTTTAAAAATCACTAATATCTCCCCTCTTGATTTACAAAATGGATAAAAAACCTCCTGTAGTTTATTAAAATATCCAAAAAACCCCCTACCGTCAATTTGAACGTTAGAAGTCAACAGTTGACCGTTAATGTGAAAGGGCAAAACTGTCCAAAAAAAATAAAATATAAAAAAAATATAAATATTTAATAAATTGATAATTTAATATTTAAAAAAATTGAAAAAAATCTCCACCGTCCATCTTTCAAATGGATGGTGGTGATCAAAATTATTAAAAAATTTTAAAATTTTAAAATATTAATAGTCCAAAAATAAAAAAAAGAACTCAAACTCTCTCTCTCTCTCTACTTCTCATTCTCTTTTCTTTCTTCTTCTTCCTCTCTCTCCCTCTCTCTCTCTCTCTCTCTCTCTCTCTTCTTCTTCTTCTTCCTCTTCTTCTTCTTCTCCTCTCTCTCTCTCGGCGGTCTCCGTCAATGGAGGATCTCCATCGACGGAGACCCAAAACGAGTTTCCGAGCGGAAACCCGTAGATCTACGGGTTTCCGAGCAGAAATCCAGATATCTACGGGTTTCCGAGCGAAAACCCAGATATGGGTTTTCGATCAACCTAGACTTCTCTGGGTTTTCGCTCGGAACCCGAAGATCTACGGGTTTTCGCTCGGAAACCCGTAGATCTACTGGTTTCCGAGCGAAAACCCAGAGATCTCTCGGTTTTCGGCGTCGGAAACCCATCGATCTCTGGGTTTTCAATCGGAAACCCAGAGATCTCTGGGTTTCCAGTGCCGGAAACCCAAGTATTTCTGGGTTTCGGCGTCTGAAATCCAGAAATCTTCGGGTTTCTGACAACCCAAATTTTTTTTTTTGTTTTTTCTTTTTGTTATGTTACTGTTGTGTTTTGATATTGTTATTGCCATGATGAGTGGTTTGTGTTATGTTGCTGTATTTGATGTTGTTAATGTGTTGAGAGGTTTGATGGCGATGGTGTTTTCTGTTGATGATGGTTTGGTTAAACGGAGATGAGTGAAAACGTCTGGTTGGATGAATAGATGATGATGGTGCACTTTATGATTACAGTGTTATGGCGTTAAGGGTAGTTTGGTCTTTTTGCGTACTATTATGGTCAGAAACCAATTCTCACTAACAGAGTTAACAGAAGGGGTAAAATGAGATTTTTAGAAACTACAGGGGAGTAATTAGCGATTTCTTTAAACTAGAGGGGCTATATCGGGATTATCCCAATATTAAATAAAAGAGAAAAAAGAGAGGGTTTTATTTCATAACACGTTAATAAACTTTCAAAGACTCTTTCTCTCTAATAAACTCTCAACCTAAAAGGCCGTCTTTAATCTTCCAAGTGTTGCATGAGAGCCAAGGTTAATGTCATTGTTATTTGACAATTTGGAACGGAGGAGTTAGAGTCGATATGTGGAAAGAAACATGAATTAGGTAAAGTTTTGATTTTTCCTTTGGCAATCTATGGTTTATATGGTAGTTTCATTATTTTTCTTAGTTTACTAGATGTGTAAATCTATTTTTGGGTTGTGATGCCCGATAGTTTCCAGGCAAGACAAATTTATCTGAAAATTGCTGGGCAGTGGGCTAGATATAGTCTAGATAGTTTTAGGAACTTTTAGAGGTAAACAAACTTCAAATTGAAATTTACAAACACTATTTTGATTGATAAGTGGATAGATTCAAACTATAAAGTACAGATCTATTTATAGAGTTATAGAAAATATATATATATAGAAAAAAAAGCAACTGAAACTTACTGAAACTGGGTTTGAAAGTGATATATGCGTGTAACTGTGTGTGTTTATTTATATATATGCATATGTGCAGGTGTTGTTTTGGTTGCTGTGTGCATTTTGGCAGCACTGTTCTAAGACACTAGGGTGTTTTATAGCCCATTACTTAATATGGTAAAATTTATGAAATCTATTTTTTATAAAAATGAGTACTTTATATGTTTCCAATTTAGAGTCTGTTGAAGTTTAAAATATTTTAAAATGTCTAGGTATATCCAATCCGAAATTTTGAAGAATCCATTAGAATTTAGCTATTTTCATTTTAGGCTTTTAATAATTTTATCAAAATCTATGTGTATCTAATGCATACTTGATTAATAATTTTATTAATCACTACCATTTCATTTCATAATGGATGTTTTTCTTTTTTTCTTTAAGTTGTAATTTATTATCTATTTTTTAATTTGTAATTTAATTTTATTTACATTTGAACCCTTCGTTAAGTTGACCAATGTTTGACCAATAGTAGGAACTAAAATGATATATTTCTAGAGCAGAGGTACCAAACAAGGCATAAGTTTATTGTTAAAGAAGAAAGTAATGTTAAAATATGGGAACAAAAATAAAATTTGTTTTTTATATAATTATACAAAAAGATTTGTTTCGTTCCACTTCAAAATTATGAAATTTATCATTTAATTTTTCTTTATTTTTTTAATATATACATATTTTGATTCAATAGATGTTTGATGTTTGGATGTGGACTAAGAACATCGAGTTATTCTTTCTGGCAAATGTAGATCTTGAAAGAGATCTACATTAAGGGTGTGGTCATCTTCTACCTGATGACATACTTTAGGTAACAAATTTAATGAGTATTAGTAATTTATGGTGATAATTTATTTTTAAAGCTTGAATGGTTCTAAAATGTTTATTCATCAAACAATAATTTATTTGTTACCTGAGACTATAAAATAAAAAATTGCTTGATGAATAAAAAATTTAAAGCCATTCAAACTATAATTGCTCTAAATTATTAATAGCTTATTAAATTTGTTACTTGAAGTATGTCATCGGGTGGAAGACGAACCATGCCCTAAATGCTGATCTCTTTCAAGATCAACATTTGTCAGAGAGAAGATCTCTAAGTTTTTAGCCCACATCCAAAGAGCAAATATGGGTTGAATCAAAATATGTATATATTAACAAAAACAAAAAATTAGATGGTAAATTTCATCATTTAGAAGTGAAAGAAATAAGTCTTTCTATATAATTATATAAAAAACAAATTTTAATTTCAACCCTATATTTTAACATTATTTTTTTCTGTAACTGTAAACTTATAACTTGCTTGGTACCTCGTGTTCTAGAAATATCTCATTCTAATTCTTACCATTGGTGAAACAGTGATCAGTTTAAGGGAGGGCATAAATGTAAATAAATTAAAATTGAAAAATAAAAAATAGATAATACATTACAACTAAAAAACAGAAAGATATCCATTATGAAATGGAATGGTAGCAATTAATAAAATTATTAATCAAGTATGCATTAAATACACCTAGATTTTGATAAGATTTTTGAAAAACTAAAATGAAAATAAATAGATTCTAATAGATTTATTAAAATTTCGGATTGAGTATACCTTAGGACCTTTTAAAATGTTTTAAATTTCAACAAATTCTAAATTGGAAACATATAAAGTACTCATTTTTATATAAAATATATTTCATAAATTTTACCATATTGAGTAATGGGCCATAAAACACTCAAGTGTCGCTTAGAACAATGCTGATTGTGATACCTATATGCCCAAAATGCACAGCAACCAAAACAATACCTGCATGTATGCATATATATAATTAAACACACTTACATACACATGTATGTACACACACGTGTGTATACGCACACTATACATATACTATATATATATATATATATCTCTATATATACACATAAACATGTGTAACTAGTGAGGGCTACGAAGAGTTTGGTCTGCCAGGGGCTCACTCAGATACAAGTCCAAAAAAAATAAAAATAAAAATAAAAAAGGGTAGTTGTTCATCACTTGGTGGAGGCCTTATAAGAAGTATATACATATACAAATAATCACAATAGATAGTTGTATGTGTGTGTTTGTGAACTTTTATTCAAGTCTGTCAAAAGTACATACAAACACATACAAATTCTACAAGCACATATACGTGTTAGTACCCAAGTTCATCAAAAGTATATAGAAACACATATATAGATATCAAAATAGGGTACTGCTAGTGACTCTAATTAGTGGTACAGTAGATGGACTTAGACCTTGATGAGTCGTCTGAGAGATCTAAGAGTCAAGAGTCGAAGGAAAGTGATGTTCCTTTCATTCCTTATGTCCTTAGGGTCATTTTTCCACAAAGTCTTGTCCCATTAAGGAAAGGCACACGATATAGTGATGCTTTGGAGGTGTTTAAGCAAGTTTGCATAAACATCCCTCTCCATGATGCTATTCAACAAGCGTCTGCTAAATTCTTAAAAGATCCTTGCACTGTGAAAAGCAAAGCAAATGTGCCTAAAACTGCATGTCCAACTTGAGCAAATTAGTTCCATAATCCACATGAAAACTAGTGTCAAGTATAAGGATCTTGAATGTACTATTTTTGTGTTGTAGATGATCATATCATTTATAGAGCCTTACTTGATCTAGGCACGAGCATTAATTTATTGTCATATTCTGTGTATGTGCAATCAGTATTATGAGAACTAAAACCCACTTTTATGACCCTCTAATTAGCTTATAGGGCCATTAGAATTTGTAGGGGTATCGTAGAGGATGTCTTGATCAAGTTGATAAGTTTTATTTTCCTGTGGACTTTATTGTCATAGATACTCAACTTGTAGAGAATATTAGTGCTTAGATCCCTTTGATTTTAGCACAACTCTTCTTGGCCACCTCTAATGAGATAATTAATTATCGCAATGGAGTCATGAAGCTTTCTTTTGGGAATATGATTGTTGAACTTAACGTGTTTAATGTTAGTCCACAATTTCAAAATCAAGAAGAGTTATGTGAGATAAATATGTTTGAGCATGCATATTAGGATTCATTTTTAAGTCTCATTGAAAAAGAACTTAGCTTTGTTGGACATTGAAATTCGAGAAAGTTGTGTGCTTGACAATCAAGGATGTTTTGAATGAATCTTTTCAATTAGTGAACAGTGTTAAATGTGAAAATCTGAATAATTTTTTCTTTTTTTAATCTTTTGAGCTTACACCATAGATATATGTTGAGAAATCTTCACAATTAGACTTGAGAGTAAATAATATACGCTTGGGTGATTATGGTTGATCTATTATGTGGCCCCTTTTTTTTTTTGGTAGTTGTTAGGATTTTTTTATTACTTTTTTTTTAATTATTATTTTTTCTTGCATCATCATCATCATCACATTATGATTGTTATTGATATTATTATTATTATTCTTTTTTAACTATGTTTTAGGACTTAATTTATTTATCTTCTTCTTCAAGTGCTAATGATATTCTAATGTGTATTCTTGAATTATATTCTTGCTAGATTACATGATGAAGCCAACAAGGTGTGATCTCTCCCTTTCTATTTTATGTTGTCTCTTTTTATTTCCTCGCATCTTTGGATAGTTGTTTTAGTTGTGGATAATAGTTAGAGGAAACATTGAGGACAATGTCTAGAATAGGTTTGGGGTTAAGAGTTGGAATTTTTGAAATGAAGTGCTGAAATTTAAAAAAAAAAAAAAATTGATTTCAGGATTTATACTTGAAGATTTATAAATTTGTTTTGTATTGTTTTCTTGGGCATTATTCATAAATTTGAGA
This sequence comes from Nephelium lappaceum, assembly GCA_021234005.1. Taxonomy (NCBI): domain Eukaryota; kingdom Viridiplantae; phylum Streptophyta; class Magnoliopsida; order Sapindales; family Sapindaceae; genus Nephelium; species Nephelium lappaceum. The sequence continues at coordinate 8,322,127 of CM038004.1, forward strand.
AGTTGAATGAAGTGATGACTTTTGAATTCTAGTATTATGCATCATCCTTGATTTGGAGAAATATCATGCTATGTGTTTATATATGTTCTGGTGGTTGATAAGTGTGAAAGAAGAAGTTTGATAGGTGACATATATTAAATCATTGGAAGTTGACAAGTCAAAGAATTTTGTTTATCCAAGTGAGTTTTTGAGCTTATATTTTTCTTGGAGAGGGCCCATATTGTGCCCATTATTGTTTGTACAGCTTCATTGTTGGTATGTGCTTGTTATGATCTCTATACCTTTAATTTCGCTTCAGTCAACCTTTACTTTAATAAATAAATAAATAAAGTTTTACTATATTTGAAAGTTCATTGAATTAGTGTACATGGATGATTATTTTGATATCTTGAAGATGATAGTTAGATCATGTTTGTATTGTTTGAGCCTTTCTAGCCTACCCATTATCATATATTTTCAAGTTAGCCATTTTGAACCTTTTAATGGGATTATTCTTGGTAGCCAAACATCCAGCTTACTCCAAATTTGGAGTAGTTTTCTGAAACTTTACATGCTTTCGATGCCCATTAATGTTTGAGGAGATAAAGGAGTTGTTTATAAGGAAATAGGTGTTGCATATTTTTTTTTTAAAAGAGAGAGAGAGAGAGAGAGAGAGAGAGAGGGAAAAAGAAAAAAAATCTGCATGCTTTTCACAATTTAAAAAAAAAAAAAATGAAGAGTGAAACAACGAAAAAGTCGGAGGAAGAGAAAAAAAGAATGCAGAAAAAGAAAAAAAAAGATATTACACCTTGATTTCATGGAAAAACTCTATTTTTCCAAAACATTCTTTGCATATCCTATATATCTGATTCTTTGTTAATCATATCCCTAACCTATATTATGTCCCTAAAGAAAGTCCTCCTTGATTCTAGAAATCTAAAGTTTGATATGGAAGCTAGTGATGTGGATTGTTTGAGTGTGATAATACTTTAAAAAAAGATTGAAAATAAAAAGAAGAAGAAAAAAAGGAAAAAGAAGTTTTGGTTGAATGATACCTTCGAGATCATTCTTTTATTCTTGCTGAAACTATGGGCATATATATATATATATATATATTTTGGGTGAGTGTGGGATATCATTGTTAAGATTGTATTTACTCACTCTTCCATATATTAGTTAGTGATATCAATTATTTATTGAGGGTTTATTTTCTTTCTGAATGTTAATTATCCCTAGTATCATGTGAGATTTTTGGTTTGTATTGACATGTCTTCTAAAGATGATTTGCTTGAAATATCCTTGATAATTGACACTTTTGCATGAGTTTTACTTGCTGGAATATGTATTTACTACATGGAAGTTTGACATCTATGTAAATTGTGCATGATGCCTAATACTTGCTTAGATTGTTATTACCAATTTGATGGAAAGAGTTAATGTTTGGTGCTGAGAAGTGTTGTTTTGAGTAAAAAGGAAAAAAAAAAAAATAATGTTTTTATTTCTTTTTTCTTCGCTTTTTTTTTTACTTGATTTTTGGTTTCATAGTTGAGTTTTGTATTATTGCGTTTGTAGGTATCGTCGCTGGTAAACCCTCAGGAGACAACTCCTTTAGCTAAGGATTCCTAGGGGTTTAAAGATTTGTTGCATACGCTAAATGTAACTGTGTCAACTTATGAAAGTGGTTTAGTTCGGATTTTGTTTTGTTTTGATTTTTTTTTTTTTTTTTATTTGAGGTTTTGTTTGAGGACTAGCAAAATCTTAGTTTGAGGATATTTGATGACATAATTTATATATATTCATTACCCTTAACTATAGATTTATTAGTCCAATTTTGTATTAATTTTATTGTAATTAGTTGTGTTTTTGGTGAAACAGATTTAAGAATATTTCCCAAATAAAAGCCCAAAACATATGTCAAGCAATCGGGAAATTTGTTGAGACAAGAAAACAAACAAATGAAAAAGACAAGATTGGAAGAAAAGAGGAAAAAGTAAGGAGTTTTTGTGATAATATAAAAGCTGCAGCAAACAAAGAAAAGGAGGCAGTGGCTTGGGGAGAAAAGAAAAACAAGAGAAAGGGGTACCAGATTTTGAGTGAATTGAAAATACAGGAGAGAAGAGAGAAGCGGCGGTTCTTGGAAAAGCAGAAAGCAGAGTTGGGACCAATTTTGTGACAGAATTGTGTCCACTATTTCACCTTCATGCCATATTTTATTTTACTTTTTTTCCTTGTTATCATCGTGACTGCTTAGTTTTATATTTTAAGATTTAGGATGAAACTTTATTGATTTTATAATAATTTTACTATTCAAGTATTATTCTCAATTTAATTTTTAATGTTTAAATAATTTTTAGTTTTACCAATCGATAAAATTAAGTTGTTTCATCTTCAATATTAAGTATTTAAGTTGTTAAATAATTATTTTATTAATGTAATTGTGGATTGCAAAAGTATATATATAAGATTTTTGGATTATATGTTTTTCAAATATTAGATATATGGTAATGTTTAGATCTTATAAATTTTAAGTCTTCCTGTAAGACTTTACAAAAGATTTATTTTCGAAGTTTAACTATAAATTTTGAGAAAACAACTTAATGATTTTTAGGTTATGTTTTTAATTTTTGAGAATAATATTTTAAATAGTAAAATATTACAAGTTGATAATAATAAACTTTATAATTCAATTTTTTCTTCCTATTGCTTGAGTTTTACATTAATTTGGCTTTGTTAATTTTGAATTTTATTGGTTAGTTACTTTAAGTTAATGCCAAGTTTTCAAATTTTGTCAACTAAATTAGAATTAAATTTATTTGAAATTAAGTTAATATTTTAACAATTTATGTGTTTATCTCAAAAAAAAAAAAAAAAAAAAAAAAAGCCTCACATACTTATATAATCTATTATACAATAGACTTGTGCTCTCAAGAGTTTATAAAATTTCGCACAACAAAGATCATGACCTTTCCAATAAGTTGTGGCATGTCAACAAACTGCCGAAAAAAAAAAAATGACCTTCCAAAAGTACTTAGTCGTGAATCACCTTATCAGCAAACCAGAGTAAGGATTTAAAATCCCTTTGCATCTTGACCAATTGACGGACATTTTGACATGAACTTGGACACTAAAGTGTCATAACTCTTAACATTTTATGATTTAGGATTATCATGGGGAAATCGGCTCCCTATTTGTGGAACATTCACTGGAGGAAAAAATAAGGAGGCCCATTTACCTTCAAGATTCATTTGATTCAGATTGGCGTGCAAGGTCTTACATAGAACTTCAAAAGCTTTATCCATTTGATGTAGCTCATAAGGCCAAAACGAATAAATTTTTATCCATGCTAGCAGCCTCTGTTTGATTTAAAAATTTTACTAGAGGTTGGTTAATGTGTCTCGAATATCCATGTAAAATTTTAAGTTGATTGGAGATCTAGAGAACTAATTAAAAATGTTTAGATTAACAATGTTAGGGCTAATGATTCAAAGCAAAAAGGATAGAATTTCTGGTTTATTATAATAAGGTTATATCTGTCCAAACAAAATTATTATGATGATGAGATTGTACTTATATTCATTCTATAATTGTATATGTTCGTGCGATCCTTGAGCCTATTTTGTAAATTTTTGTTTGTTCGAAATAAGTAAATTCAATTATGATATATGCATGTTGATATCTAAACTTTTAGAAATTTTGAAATCTATATTTATGCTTAGCGTTACTTGTAAAAATGATTTTTAAGTTGTTTATATAGCAATAAAATATTTTTGCAGTAGTTTTCAAATTATTTACTTCCAAAATTTATATTATCATTTTATTTTTTATTTTTTTAAAAAAAACTTATGATTTAAGCGTAACCCAAGAACTTCGCAAAAAAAATAAAAATTATATATTGAATTTTAAACTTACTCTTCCTTAAAATTGATTTATCATTACTAAATATTATACTTTGTGATTCGAAAATATACCATTTAAATAAGATTAAGGAAAAAGAATTGTTTTGGCTTGTTGTCTATAATTATTGTTCTGATATTAGTCCAACTAGATTTTTGTGTACACATATTTTGTCATCCAGCCGCGTCTCACAGCTAATTATAACATTCTATTATTTTGACCGCATCATATGGGTACTTGTGACACTATAAGATATGAGCTAACTTTTTTTAAAAAATTTATTTATATTATGTGAATATATATTTTTATATGGAGTTTTGTTCTGTTTATTATTTTATCCTATACGGTATCTACTGTGAATATGAAAATTGATTATATATGCAATATTGAATACTGGTTTTGAAATGTAATTATATGTATTAAAGTTCTATATTGAACTTATAAAGGTAATTACTAATATCATGCATGAATTTGTTTGCCAAGTTGACGACTCACCCTTCATCTCCACTATTTTTGCAGAGTAAAAATGAATCATGGACGTTAGATGTTTAGAATTTGGAGTTCACCCGAACGTGAAGCTTTGGTGATAGTTGATGCAATTCATTTTATTTAGTTTTGGATATTGTAAGGAATAGAAATTTAACATGGACATATTGTTCCAGTAATTAATTTTAAGATTTTTCTTTAGGAGATTATATTTGGATACTTTTTGTTAACTACTTTCAAACTCTAGAATAAATTTCCATTCGAAAGTTTTTTTTTTTTTTTGAACTTCTAGTTTGTCCATAACATGTTATTTCCTTATTATTGGATTTGGGGTATTACAACAACCTTTGTTAATGTATTCGCAATTGCAAACGAGCTATATAATCAAAATATAGACATGTTCAAAAATAAATAAATAACTATATATATATATATATAGACGCTAAGCCTAAAATTCCCCCCAAAAAAAAAAATTCAAAAGGGGAAATTACACAATTGCCCTCGATGTTTGATGAAATTGTATCAATATGGCACCTTTGGCCATAAGAACAACAGTTGCCCTTGAACTTTCACAAATGAAACACAAATCCCCCCTAACCGTTAGTCAACAGTTAAAGACACTCTATTAAACAGGGGTAAAATGGTCCATTTGTATAAAATGACAAAAATTATTTAAAAAAAATTGAAGATCCAATCCAAGATTGAATGTCCATCTAATATGATGGAGATCAAGGAATCTAGTCTTTAATGATGGAGACCAAATTTGATCTCCATAGCTGGAGACTAAAATCCTGTCTCTATTGTTGGATACCGAAAGGGTCTCCCTGACCAAGGAGATTGGTCTCCCTTGGTCTCCATGCAAGTATCCGTCACGAAGAAAACCAGAATTTGGTCTCCATCAATGGAGACCAAATTGTTTTGGTCTCCAACAATAGAGACTAAAATTTGATATCCACCGGAAGGGTGGAGTCTCGACCTAACCAATGAAAATTAGTAAGAGATGACTTTTTTTAAAAAAAATTTCAAATTAAAAAAATATATATTTATTGTTTAAATTAAAAATAATAAAATTAAAGAGTATTTTATTCAATTTATATATTTAACAGAAAGTTTTTAACGGTTGACTAAAGGTTGGGTGGTTTGTGTTTTCACTTATGAAAGTTCAGAGGAAGTTGCTATCATTATGGCCAAAGTTATCATGTTGATGCAATTTCATCAAACAATGGGGGAATGTGCAATTTCCCCATTTCAAAATCACAACAAAATTACTTAAATGCATGCACAATCCCTTCTGAGTGTTTTAACGGGAAGATAGGTCAGCCATACGGACGATTAACTTCGAAGTGACCCTTTAAAACAAATTAACACTAATTCTGTTATAAGCCACAACATTATCCAAGTAGCCGTTAATCAACTTGCTTCACAATAATCTGCTTCATGTTGGGAAAAATAATTGCTTAAAGACATTTCATTTATTGGTTATTTTTTATTTTTATTTTTGTACAATCTGCTTGTTATCAAATATTCAACCCGAACCGTAGCTGCTTGACTTGTTTTATGTTTATACAATTACATCATGACCATTTGATAGCATGAAGTAATTATATTTGTAATCAGAAATCAAGATGACATCTCTAGGAGTTTATTATTATTATTATTATTAGTTAATTACTCTGGTGACTTTTATTCCCTGCACCAAGTTCTCGACTGACCGCTTTCATCATTCCAGGCAGCCTGTCAGGTCATTCTTAAAATTTCCAGAATTGCTAAGACAGTTGAGTATGATTAGGGTGGAGACCAACACGTCATTTTTTTTTTTAAAAAAAAAAACACTTTGGTTGGAGAGGACGAGTACATGCTCAACCATCCCATATAGAAATGTAGAAAGCACATTAACTTTCCTTTCCTTCTTTAATGGACCCAGCCAGGTACAGCATAACAAATCACAAATAGAATAAATGTTGAATTTATTAATATTCCTCAAATGAAAAGTCCAGACATAAAATTCAAGCATAACCATATAATGATGATAACCTGTCCTACATTCATCCCTTCCATACTATAACACGGAAAGCAAACAAGAGGGCTTAAAGTTTTATGTACAAATTAGAGGATCAAACCTTGAGCAGGTGCAGGCTTGGAAGGTTGCTGATCACAGGGTGCAGATGTTTTTGGAGACTCAGATAGATGAACTTGAGCATAGTCATTCACTACTTTTCTTTTCTGTTCCTCTTCAGCCATTCCCACTTTCTCTTTTGCCATCTGGCCAACATCCCCAGCAGCCTTTGCAACCTTACTGAAAGCACCTGTCACCCATGAAGCTCCAGTAAACACATACCGGTTCTTCATTATGGCAGATCCAGCACTACTGACTTTTTGCTCAGCAGCTGCGAATGCTGATTTTGTTTTCTCCGAAACCTGAAATTTCTGATCCACTTCTCGGACTTTGTCACTCACAACAGAAGTGCCAACACTGATCTTATCAGTGAGACCAATCTTTTTGTCAATGGAAGCAACTTTGGCCGAGGCGCTTGAGGTTAGTTGGTGTTTTTCGTCCAAAGTCTTTGCTTTATTGACAGCATCTTTGCCTAAGATAAAGCCCTTGGCAATCATGCTGCTAACCACATCCTCTGCCTTACGGAAAGCAGATTCAGCACCACCTGGAGTTCTGTTTTCTGTTTCCTGTGGAGAAATTAGAAAATAAACAAATAATAATATAGTGTGCTCTAATGGTTTCAGAGGTTTTGTACAGCTGCTCTTACGGGTGCTGAAGCAATAGGAGGAAGCTGGTAATCAGGAGCCAGAGCAATGGTGACAGACAGATCAACAATTGTTGCTCCCTGAAACAAACACATTCTAAATAATTTCTGTTGTCTTTCAGAGTCCCTTTGCATAAATTTTTATAGAACTTGTAAGCTTATGGAGAAGTAGTTTGATCAACATAGCTGTTCCCTCCAATAACATTCTGATAAAGTTCTCCTTATCAAATCTAAGACTGGTGCCGCATGTAGTGCCACCAGCATGCATTCCTCATCCATCTCACACATTTATGGAGTTAGAATTTCAATTCAGAGGGTAACATATAGCCAATGCATAATAACTTTACTCGTAAAATATCAATTTACAAACAATTTTTTATGCTAGGTATCGTATCTTTCTCCTCCATTTATGACATAAGTCATTACATGTCCCAGGATGAGATGAAACTGAAATATACAAATAATATGTTTTACAGACTACCATAAATTTGATGCTTATATTTGCTCAGAAATGAAAATCATGGTGAAGAAGTTTTGATCAATATAGTTGTTCCCTCTTACAACATTCTGATAGAAGTTATCCTTATCTATTCTAAGACTGGTGCCACATGTAGAGCCACTGGAACGCAATTTAATATTTATTTCCATCTAATATTGTCCCTCATTCATCTCACATAGTTGAAGAGAAAGAATTTTGCTTCGGAGAGGGTAACATGTGGCTGATGAAAAACTTTTCTATAGTGCAATGGTTTACCATTAATTAACATGAAACATGTGTCCATTTATTATGGACACTTTTCAATGGAGAAAACTTAATACAGGTATCGTATGGAGAAGTGCGAGTGGGTTGGTGAATAATTTCTTGGAGTGATTGTACTTAGACTTCTCCTCAAGTCATTTTCCGCAATTGAAAGAAGAAATATCCAATTCATGAGTGCAGTAATTAACACAAAGCTGAAGAAAATAAATTAATATAGAGATGTTACATGTACTAAAAAGCATTATTACCGAAAGAAGAACTGCTGTCTCTGCTCCTTGCGCATCCTTGAATGTTACATATGCCACTTGAGCTCGCTCATTATCACTGTACAAGTATAAGCTTAATATTCATATAACAAAGATTGGATTAAAAAGGAAATATGAAACCGAGAAAAAAGAAACCAACCTTTTCATTTCAACATATTCAATATCACCAGAAAAAGAAAAGAACTCCTTGATGTCTCTCTCTGTTGCTCCTAGAGAAACATTGCTGACTTTCACGGTCTTTATCTGTTAGAAAGCAAATGTGAGTTCTAAACCTAGAGAAAAAGTACCAAGACTAAGTACTATCAATGATGACTCCAAGATCCTATACTAAAATAATAACAGAATTTTCAATGAGAACATCGAAGTATGTCCAAACTCAACATGCATGTAAAAGCGCAATTACACCTACCCACTCACTCACACGCACAGAGTCACGTTAGAGTACAACAGAAAAGCTCAATGCATAATAATATATATAAGTTGTCAATTGACTCAATTCATAATTTTCTTTACTACATAACAGATAATGCTCTGACAAAACAAGATCCATCCTGGACAACTTCACACATTTAAGGAAATAGAAAAGCACACCAGGCATGCATTTCTACAAAGTGTCTAGCAATGACTCTCATTGCTAAAAATTTTCAAGCTCATAGGGAGCTGTCTATTCACTACCTAGCGAGCTTCACTCCCTTAGCAACCGGAACAAGCTTATAGAACAAACAATGACCACCAAATGTATCATATACAGTTAGGGCCAATTAAAATTGGCACTTACACTTTGAGTCGTCCAGTATTGTGTGTATCTTGTCTCCAAGGGATGGGTTAAGTCATAAAGGAGCAGTGGCCTTCAAGTCCAAGTGTCCAACCACCAGGTTTGGGATCAAATCCCCTTAAAACCAAATCCCTTAGGACCACCTACTTAATATTATGATTTAATATTCTATGAGGTTCTGATCGACCATGGTTGTAGAGTCTAACAGAAGTTATAAGTTTAGAGCCCAATAAAATAGAAAGGTTAAGACATTTTTCAGCATAAAGAAAAACTGAATATGCTTCCATCTTTGAATTTATGCAAATAATGGCCATGCCCCAAAATCTTTAGATTACTAAAAGGGTCCACCTCTTTCCCCTTCAGAAACAAAGGGCAAATTTCTCTAGATCATACTTCTAATTTCATGAATATCAACTAGTAAAGCCATTTAAGCAGTTGCCTCTTTTTGTTTTTTATTTTTGGGGGGGTAAGAAAAACCTATAAGAAACATTCAAGGAGAGAAACCACCACTACTAAGACACAAACCACCATAATTAAAATCAAAACTATTTTTTCTGTTTTTCTTATTCTCTTCAAAGATGTTATGTGAGTGCTTTCATGCTGCTTCAACAAAGCTTCTATTTTCTTCATGACAGTACTCTACTATTATAGAATTTCCAACTAGTTTTAAAAAAATTTAAGTTTCCTGGAACTCTTTTACCTTCTTCCATTATCAATCAAACTCACCTTTGCCATTCACTCAAGGTTAGCAATTTATTTTATGATATAGTTGTTAATATTATTTTCTTTTTGTTTGTCAGTGATTGGCTACCCCATAAGGAGTAACTTGACTCATCCTTTAGACCCCATAGTCCCCTACAACGTGAATTGTACCTCAAGTCTCTTGCCAGATGCCTAAAAGATTCAACAGCTTAATTAACTACTACCTTGGATTGGAGGAAGGTAACCCAAGCCAATTACCAACCTCCCACTATACATCATAGTAATCCCTGAATGTACACAATAGCCAATTGAAAATAACTTTACATACACATCAATATAAGCTTCCCCATTGTTAATGATCATTCAGATCAAGTCACGATCAGAATGCAAGAGTAATTAATAAAGCAGTTCATATTTACAACTTAAATTTTTTCATCATTTAATCATATTATACATGAGTATAAAATGCGAGTATCAAAAGGATACAAGCTCAGTTATTGATCACCAAAATTATTATTGGGGTCATAATTATCTGAAACATATCGCTCAACATGGATAAAATACAATTAATTATTGGATCGGTGACAGGATCCTTTTGTGATATGTTTCTTTCCATCAACAATCAATATTACCAAAGAAATCAACCCATTTGATCAAACAATTTCTAGAAATTTCCCACCATATTTGGTGGAGATACTGGCTCAAGGAAGTTATTCTTTGTTTTAAGAATAAGAAGCAATAAAACCTGATGGCAAGCTCCAACAGATACAAAACATCTAAAGCTAACCATAACAAAAAAAAAAAAAAAAAATTATAAATGAGATTATTAATTCAGAACCACCAGTAAAATTTGACTAAGAGAAAAGGTAGGTGAAACTGGATGTTAAAAATAAATAAAGAAGTGAAAACAGACGGAATTACTGGTTCATCTAAAATTTACCAACATTAAAATACAAACAATACCTAAGAGTTACGAAATTTACTTATATTCTCGAGTCAAAAGACAGGAGCAAAAAGAGCTTAGAATTTTATGCCCAACCATAGATATTCAACTTGATTTTATCTTCTTTATCAATTGCTTTCAGTTTTCACTCAGTAAATGCATAAGCAACAAGAAAAATTCCTGTTTTCGGCAGATCATTTCATTTGTAGTTACAAATAGTAGCTCATTATGCCTCTTATGCGCATGGTTGTCTAGACCTGAACTGAATAATATAACTCTATGAAGCATGGTCACTCAAGTCATGATTTGAATAATAAATCATATGATAAGCAACAAAATTCATACTCAGACATTTGCTAAGGATGGGTTCTCAATCCAAGAGTCATACTTTGAAAGATTCAACCATACAATAATTAATAAACAACAAATTCATGCTAAAATATACGCTCAAAATAGTTTCTCAATCCATATAATGGAGGCTTACACAACTGCAAGGGTAATATCAAGAATTTTAATTTTACATGGAAGTACAAAACATCTTACATTTCAAAGTCACATTACAGGCTCTACACCTAAGAGCATTCTACCAATCTTTAAAAAGCATCCCGATTTCAAATCTTTCTTTTTGGGAATGACATCTTCTGAATTTAACACCAAAGAAGTGTCTTAATGGAGCAATTACTATATAATATAAGATCATACCAATCAGGCTATCTTAACAAAAACAATGGAGCTAATACTACTTCACAAAATTTTAGGAAGCACATACAAACATCAAGTTTGATATAATAATATAATCTTGAGCTAATAACTTCACCATATAGTTTTTGCTAAATCCCTATATAACCAATAAAATTGCGCCACAACCCCAGAAACCTAATGAACTAGTATTGCACCTTAAAATAAAATTGAATACAAATTCGAAATATCAATCAACAAACTGAACATTTTAGCTACGTCAATCTGAGTAAACAGTTGTTAATTGAGAATCAATCTTGCTCTACAAAACGTAGAATCAACGAAAATAGATCTGGACAACAAATCACATAAAACGAAGAAAATTATATACACACACATATATATAATTAATATCGATACTGACCGACATGGTGAATTGGTTGGACGAGGAAATGAGAGCTTATGCGAATTCAAACACAGAATTCTGATTTTTGGGACAAAAAGCGAGAGAAGAGGGGCAGATTTTTTTATAAATAGGAGATTGATATGGGTCCCTTCGGGGATTTTTGCAGCACGTGCGAGGCGTGGGGTCAATCATCACTCGCCGGCAGTCATGGCACGTGTGAAGACAGCGTGGCGTCTACTCTGGGATAAATGACGGAACGTGCCTGTCAAACACGCTGTACCTCACAAACGCGTAACACTTACCGACACCCGACATGAAGCTACGCATTCGAGGTTGGGCCTGCACCGTGGGACCCATTTCCGAGGCAACTATTTAACCTTTGTTTAGTGGGCAATTTCTGGTGACCCGAGTCGGATAATTTTTCATTTTAATCCCTGTTATTAGAATTTTTTTTTTTCTTTTACATTCCCTGTTATTAAAATTTTAACTATGAAAGCAAAATAATAAGCTCCCTCACTTTTATGTATAGGTTGTCCACCACCCTCATGTGGATCTCTCCCTTACCTTTGTATGAGCTGATCTCTGCCATATGAGAATAGTATGCTGAACCGCACCACTAATACTTTTATCTCAATTGGTCTCAATAATTTCTTCAATCAATTCCAATTCTTTAGAAAAAAAAAAAAAAACCAAAAAAGGAAACACCCCATTTGGTTAAACATTATTATTTGAAGTAATTGCACAAAGCCTCCCTCAGGTTTGCCTAAAAACAGAGGGAAATATATTTATCATTTTATTACACCAAATCCCCACATCTAACGTTGACTTTTGTTAATGTTAACTGAGTGAAGGGCATTTTGGTCCATTACCCTCCCAAGTCATCATCTTCCTCTTCTTCACCCCTGTCTCTCTCATTGCTTCACCCTTGTCTCTCTCCTTCTGCTTCTCCTTCTCGCCTCTCCAACTTTGCTGTTGCAGAGTGAACGTGTATCTCCTTCACCCCCGTCTCTATCTTCTCTCACTGCTCACGCTCATCGCTGGCGCCGCCTTCACGAACGATGTCTCTCTCTCTCTCTCTCATTCCTTCACCCCTGTCTCTCTCTTCTTTCACCGCTCACTCTCACCATTTTCCTCATCGTCGGCGCCGCCTTCACGAACGTTGTCCAGGTGCGTCATAGATCGAACTCTGTCACCGTTCCTCCTTCTCCTTCTCCCTCGTCCGACCTGTCTCTCTCCTTCTGCTTCTCCTTCTCGCCTCTCCAACTCTGCCATTGTAGAGCGAACGAGCATCTCCTCCAACTCTGTCACCGCGAGCAAAAGTTTCTTGATTTGGTTTAGTGGTTCTTTGTTGAGTTTTGAGATTTTTTGAGGTTGATTTGGATTGGATGTGGATGAGGCATATAAGTGTGAAGAGAAGATTTTTGGTGAATTGGATGGTTTTTTTTGGTTGAATTTGTGTGAAATTTTGAGTCTTGGAAGCTTAATTTGAACCGAGTATTATTGCTGAAAATGATTTGTTGGAGGATGAAAAGGTGTTGCTTATTGATTTTGGATAGATTGTTTGGTTTAGAGAATTGGAAGCCTTATTTGAATCGCAGATGAGAATCAATGGTTGATAAATTTACAGTGGTTTACACACTTTCAACGTCATTTGTATGTCTTGTAAAAAGAAAGAAAAAGAAAAAAAAAATCTTCAGTTTGGGTGAACTCAATGATGAATTGAGTGGTGATGGATCTCCACTGTCTAGAAATTTTTTTTTTAAGACTTTTTTTTTCAATTGTTTTGTCTTATTCATGGGTAATTGGGTAACTTCACATTGTTGAGGGTATTTTAGATTATTAATTAAAAATTTTGTTCAACCGTTTAACTTCACGGAAGTCAACTAACGGTGTGAGGGTTTGGTGTAATAAAAGGGTAAATGTGTTTCCCTCTGTTTTTAGACAAACCTCAGGGAGGTATTGTGCAATTCATTCTTATTATTATTATTAAAAATGGGATAAACATAATTTAATCCCTCCTATCAGAATTTTAACCATGAAAACTAATAAAAAAGATACACATGATCATTTTGTCTTTAAACTGGAATTGTAATTGTTAGTTACATCAGATTCGAAAGCTTAAACTGATAGAATAATAATTGTTAATTACATCATGTCTAAAAGCTTAAGATGATAAGAAGTTACTTAGTTATAATATTTAAGATTTAAGGTTGACACATCGACACACCCGCTTACGTACAATATGGACAGATGACAAATATCTGATACATACTAAATGCCATATACTATATAAAATGTGTAACAGAAATTTTAGATAAAGGTGAAAGAGAGAATTTTAACTAAAGACCTTTGAATTTTGATATCATGTTAGTTACAATTAGACCCAAAAGTTTAAGTTAATAGTAAATAATTCAATTATAGTTTTAAAATTTGAGATTGACACATTGACGATCATGTTATCCTTTGTAAAAATTAATGAAATAAAGAAAAAACATTAAATCTAAAGCATCTATCAAGTTGTTATGGACTGATGAAAATTTAATTGAAAAGTTATAAATTTAATTTTAAAATGTATTTTATATTAGTGTAGGGGTATTGACATATAACAGTGTTTTAATGTTTATGTTATTGATATCATCGTGTGATAGTGGTTTGAGTAAATTTATGATATGATATTGTCAGAATTTTTATATCTCTTGTTGCAACAGGTCACTGACAATTGTTATAATATATGATTAATAATTGTTGTAATAACTCTAGGCATTTAGTAATGTGCAATAAAGAGGGAGAAATTATTGCTCTGATTTAATTCCATTTATTAAATGAGTTTTTCTTATTGTTCTCAAGTTTACTTTCATATTTATTTAGTGAGAAAAATAATCTCTTTTGATAAATATCTTTTTTATTAATTGGAGTTTCCTTTATATTTCTTTTTGGGATAAACTTTGTTGTAAATAGTTTTTTGAATTATGCTTGACTTTTGGTTGTTGATTTTAAAGTAAATAACTTTCATTTATTATAAATATTCATAGACTTGTAGATTTACGCCCTTAACAATCAACGTAGATGCCCTTAACAATCAACGTAAACTTGTAGTGCCATCTCGTATATATTCTTCGTTGAACTTTACAAGTACGGTCGACCTACTAGAGATGCACTTTTCATTGATTCTACATTTCTCTGAGGGCATCAAGAAACAAAACATTAGTCAAGCTCTTATTGTCTATCAAGATTCTCTTGGTATAACTATAGTGGTAAGAAATTCTTAGACCCAAAATAAAAACTCAAAACTTATTGAAATAGATTAGCCCATTACACTGATCAACTCATGTTAATGACAAAATGCATGTTACAAGTAGATAGCTCAACAACTTGGTTGATCCAACCCAAGTAAGGTCCATTTCCTTAGATGGAGATTCGATTGCTCTTAATAAATAAGGTTTAAATCAATTGTAATAAAAATTACATTAACTCTGTAACCGACATGACATTAACCATAACATTTATTCTGTAACCGACATGACATTAACTATAACATTTATTTCGTAATCAACATGACATTAACCATAACATTTATTTTGTAACGAACGTTGCATTAACTCTACCATAAGTGTCTATGACACATTTCCCACCTATAAATAGAGGCATCATGAGAAAGAAAGAGTCATCCCACCTCACTTGCTCATTTTTTGGAAGTCATTTGAGGTTTCTCATTTTTCGCTCTTGTCTTCATTCTTTCACTCTATATTTAAAGTTCCTGTGTGATTGATTTAATGTAGTGGCGTAGAGATGCATGTCAAGGAAAGGTTCTGCCTATGAAATACTTGGTATTTAACTGTATCCATTGTAACCAATCTTTCTTTTTTGGGAATTTACCTGGTGTATTATTTGCAGTCTACTTACACTGTTCTATTATACGGAGTTTGCTCACTATATTTAATATCTTAGTATTTCTATTTCGTCCACTCTTCAGGTCAAAATGGACAAGACTTTAATAGTTTTCTGTTTACCTTTTTTTCGGCACACTCCCTTTAGTCCGATGACACTTTACAATTACTACACTATTGTATATTACGATCAATTTACTGACTTGAGCGTCGGAATGTCTTCGGTCGGCACCCTACCGGTGTCAAGATCACTCGCGTCCTCTTTATTTGATTTGTACAGGACACATGTTGCTAGATTCCAAGAAAGTTGACTGATGAGACCTATTCAAAATCAATATACTGTACAATTCATCCACTACAATAAGAATTGGTGATATAAAGGCAAATGACTAAGGCGTCATGATGAGGATTCAACAAATTTGTGGTCTCGTTGCTCAAAAAACTTATGATGTGATCGCCTTCTTATTTGATCCACCTTCTCTTTTTACCTCTTTGAATGGTGGGCCTTCCTTGTATGCCTCCTTGCAGCGAAATGCATTGTGTTAATGAATTTTTATCCTCTGGTGATGACATTGACCTTCCTTTCATGTTTGCTAGGTTGGAGAGGTGACACATGTTTGTTGTCTTTTAATCGATCATTTTACTTGTTTAGAGTAACATTTCTTTTCTTAGTTAAGAATTCTAATACTCATGTCAGTCGAAATAGTAGAATGAAAAGAAAAGAGAAAAAACTCCTTGTAATGATGTTTGTCGAACTGAAAATAGAATTAGTGCACAGTAGAGACCTTAGGTGATGCCTTCAGATGCAAGAATGAGTGATATGATGGCCTAAATAGGTGAGATGATGACCGGAAAGGAAATGATTTCACTAAAAAAAATAGTTGGAGTAAAAGTATCTCTAATGCTTTCATGAATTATGAAAAAAATTATATATCATATAGGATGAATAGATATTGAGATAAAATAAATCTCTTCGATTCAATTATTACTTATGAACGTCAAGCTGAGATGGTACCAAAAAAAAAAAACATTGTCAATATGATCATCTATTTGTAGAGAGTGTGTTAGATGATCATGTCGGTAAATTAATAATTAATTAATTGTAAAAAAAAATAAAAAATAAACTATTAAATAGAAAATATGGTAGTATTAAAGAAAAATACGCGGAGACATTAAATCGAAATATATGGAAGTATTGGAGAACAATTTTTCAATTTAATTATCTATCAAATGATATTTATATGAAATAAATATCTTGATATTTATGACATTATACTTTTTCTTTTAAAATACAATCTATGAACACATCGAAGATACTCTAAATATGTAATTGTGAACAAAAAGGTCCCTCGGATGAAACCAAGAATTGGCTTTTATAGACATGAAACTATTGACGGTTAGTAGTGGTCAAGTAGTTTCAACTACTTTGAGATCCCTAGATTTCAGCTTTGCTTGACTTGGTTTCGTTAACCAAGTCAAGCAACTTTAAAATCAGGGGTCTGTTATGGCGTGCGTTCATTCAACGATTGGCCCCAAAATTCGATCATGACCCTGTCTTACTATAAAACTCATTCCGATTTTTGGCCGCTACATTGTGTGAAATAAATTGCCTAATTCTCATTGTACTCTTCTTTAGTTTGGCCCATGAATTCAACTGCAACTTGTAAGCAATCATTAAAGTACTGCAAGTCTGAAACTCTTATCCTTTTATTAAGATCCTATTCTCTAGACTGCAGTCGAAAAATGAAATAAATAAATCATAAATCACACAATCCAAACCATTTATAAAATGCTTTGAGCTTTTTTTTTTTTCCCTTCTTTTACTTAATTACAAGCTTATTTGATATATGATCAAAATCTTATCAAAATCTATTAAGATTAAAAATTTCAAATTTTTAAATATGTAAAGATTAAATAATTCAAGCACAACTTGAAATCTATACCAATGACATTGATAATTATCTACCCTAGCAATAAGAAAGAAAAAAAATATAGACATATGTTAGTAATTATGGCATTGTGAGACTCTAACCTGTATTACAAACCTAGATAAAAGTTTGAATTATGAACAAAAGTGGATAAACAGTTTATTTTGAACTTTTATTTATATTTTGCTTCATAATTATTTCTTAAATAATACTAAACTTTCTAAAATTTTATCCAAAAATTTTGCTTAAAAGATATGAAAAATGATTTGTAGATACCATAATAATTTTAGGATGATGTATTGATGATGTAACAATTACACATAAATTTGTTACATTATTTGGATAATAAATTTAGATAAATTTTTGGATAGTATAATATTACTTACTCTTGTTTTTTAAGTGGTAAACTCTTAACTTTTCAAATGATACGTGACATCATAAACTTTTGTGATACCCAAGATTTGAATTAAAAGTTATGTAAGGGCAAGTTACAAGTTTAGTTGGCCCATCACCAGAATAACAACAACAACAACAACAATAGTGACAACAATAAAAAAGGAGCAATAGGGAAAGTCGTTTTTTTGGGTCGGTCCACAAAATACATAAAAATAATAGACACCGAAGCAAGAAAAACATTTATGGTAAGAACCAATGAGAAGAAGCAACGTGTGCAATTATGGGTCCACGTCAGCGTGCCGGCTACAAAATAAGAAAAGGCGAGAAAAGGAAAATGGAAGGTCCAAACAGAGGCAAAGCTTATACATAAAAAACACAACGTGTCTGTCCATAATTCACGCCGTGTTCTCCATCAGTTGAATCTTGACGGATCCACCAAGCTTCGACGATGAGCTTTCAGGATCTGGAAGCGGGTCGACCCGTAGGCAATTTGAGGAGAGATTTGGTCAATGGAAAGCAAGACTCTACGCAGGCCGTCGCTTCGGGAATCTTCCAGATCAACACCGCCGTTTCCACCTTCCAACGCCTCGTTAACACGCTTGGTACTCCCAAGGACACCCCCGAGCTCCGCGAGAAGCTGTCAGTTTTCATTTCTCCTTTCAAATTTTGGTTCAATTGCGTTGTTGTTGTAGGATTATGTTTTCTAGGTCATGCCCTAATACTTATACAAAATATGCTTATTAGACAACAGCAACGATTATTATGCTCTTTTCAAATTATCATTATACAAAATTTGGGGGCTAAGTCTTATATATCCATATTGTATAATTCTTGATTGTTAATCAAATGAACTGGGGGTAATGTAATTCTTGATATGTCGTAATGATTCGTAATTGTGGCTGACCAATCTGTGGTAATGTGGAGTGCTGCGGATGTGGTGGTGATTAGACTGCATAAGGGTTTCGTATAAAACTTAATAGGGCCCCGATTGCTTTGTTTTGTTAGTCATATGCGATGATTTTGGATGTTGTACATGTGAGTGTAGGTTGGTTTTGCTATTTGTTTCGCTGCTAAATTGTTTGTTGGAAAAGGTCAAGAGTATGTGATTGTGAGATAAGCAGGACAAGCATTGCTTTTCTTAAAAAGCAAACCACCACAACCTTATTTGTCTTGTCCAGGAGCAAAGAGTATTAGCCATGTCTATGCATGTTTCTGTTAATGGACTAGTCTGAATAACTTGAAAGTACTATGAGTATGAGCCATGCTTGTATGCTGAGGATGGCTATACAATCTTTATGGGCAATGTTGAAGATATAAAATTCCCAAATTTATTGGGTAATTGTAAAGTGTAACTTAGATGATTACTGTTGGCATTTTTAGAATCTAACATGAGTTATCTTGTGTTTGCAATTGTATGTGTTCTTGTTTTCTTTTTACTTTGTATGAATGATTTTAGTAATATGCATGTTCCATGACAATTTTTCCACCTCTGATGGCCTTACCCTAAAACTGAGTTGTATTTGGCAGACACAAGACGAGATTACACATCGGGCAACTGGTGAAGGATACTTCAGCTAAACTTAAGCAAGCTAGTGAAACAGATCACCGTGTTGAAGTTAGCGTAAGTATGCTTTTAGGAATCAATGTTTAAATGGTTAGCTATACAAAGAATTGTCTTTTTCTCTCTCTTACCAGCTCTTCCACGTACATTGCTGTCATACATTCAGTTATATTTGTTTCTGTTTCTGCTGGTAGAACTGTTTAAAACTAATTACTATTTTACAATCTGCTGGTAAAACTGTTTAAAACTAATTATTATTGCATTTTGTGATAAGTGAGGAATTGTTTTAGCTGTCTTGGCAATCATACTAAATGCTTTTATGATTAATGGGCCTTTAAAATTGTTATGGATGTGCTTTGAGTTTTTGTCAAGCCAGTGCCTATATAGTCTATAATGAGCACCTACTTAGAAACCTACAAAATGTAGAAACTGAATTGTTCAAGTCAATGACTCAATGCTTTTATAACAGTTTGTTTGACTGCTAACTAATTGTTAACTTTTTAAGTGTTCCAGAAAAATATATAATACATGGATGTTGAATTCACGTCCTAACTTTATAAGAATGACTAAAATGAAATTACTACAAACTCAGTCTTACTCCACTTATAATTGAATGAGATCTTGTAAGGGCCCTGGTTATAAAGATGTGCATGACAAATTACCACTGCTTTTAACTTGATAATATTGTGAGGCTGTGTATATGGCCTAAATATGGTTTTCCATGTTTTAAATAATTGCAGGCCAGCAAAAAGATTGCAGATGCTAAACTTGCAAAAGATTTTCAAGCAGTTTTAAAAGAATTTCAGAAGGCCCAACGGCTTGCAGCTGAAAGGGAAACTGCATACACTCCTTTCGTTCCCCAGGCAGTTCTTCCTTCAAGGTAAGTCACTGCTAGAGGCTTCTTGAAATCGGCTTGGAGATTATATTTTTCATTTAGTGCACCAAATATACTGTTATAAAAATGATTTTCTTTTCAGTGTAAATGAGATGAGATGGTTTTGAAGAATTGAATGTAAAATCTTTGTCAGTTGATTAATATGCTATTATTTAGTGGTTTCAAGTGCACTGCATTTGTTTGCTTTCATTTTTCCTCTTGCATCAGCATATTTTCCTGATGTTATGGATTTTTTCATGCTATATTCAGCTACACTGCCCAGGAACTAGACATAAGCTCGGATAAAAGTGCAGAACAGCGTGCTCTTCTTGTGGAATCTAGAAGGTGAATATTTCTTTAGTTTATACTTGTAATTCTTTTTTTAATGTAAGCTATTTCTGTTGTTTTATTGTTATTAGTTTGCATTTTCCTTTTTCTTTTATAAAACAAATGTTAACTATAAATCTATTCCTTCTATTATTTTTCTACATGGTTCATCGGGCCGCATTAGACAGTTTGGAGTTCTTGTTTAGATGGTAAAGGATTTGTTTTGGATCATACTAGTTTAGAATTTACACCGTGCTCAAATATGTACATGCAAAAGCTTATTTCTCTATATTGGAATTTTCTTCAATTAATTACTTTAACTTTTTCATGTACTCCTTGTAATTGTACATGTATGGGTACTGCAGTCTGTGACAAGGACCCAAGGCAATACCTATGTTGCATGTTTTGTCGTGAAGGCATGTATATGACAAATTTATGATTTGTCCGATAATTTAGTGTTCAAGTTGACAAAATTGGTCAAGCTTGTAGCTGGCCTATCCATTATAATAAAATTTAGTGTCAAGAGATTTAGCTGTACAAAATTTTGATTGGTTACTTTTGATAGGAAAGAAAAGGTAATTTTATTCATAAATATTAAAGTGCATGATTGATTGAGACATCCACTAGGACTGTAAAACATTCTCACAGATCCCGTGACACTATAATTTGTTACATCATCTACTTTCTTTGATGAATTGAGTAGCCAGTTGCAGTTTGTAGAATCCTTAACCATATAAGCAATTCTTTTGTTGAAAAGATAATCCAAGTAATAATTATGGTAGAATCCTTAAGATTTAAGCAATTCTTAATGCAGACAAGAGGTTTTGCTGTTGGACAATGAAATTGCCTTTAATGAGGCTATCATTGAGGAGAGAGAGCAAGGAATACAAGAAATCCAGCAGCAAATTGGTGAAGTGAATGAGATCTTCAAAGATCTTGCTGTTCTGGTTCATGAGCAAGGAACTATGATTGGTAAGCTATCCTGTCTCTAATTTGGACTCTCTTATTGCCCTGGATTATGTTGCCAAGTGGGAATGTTATTGTTGTGCAGATGATATTGGCTCTCATATTGAGAGTGCTCAAGCTGCAACTGCACAGGGAAAATCCCAACTTGTGAAAGCTGCAAAGACCCAAAAATCAAATTCGTCTCTGGTAATTTAATGCATTTAAAATTTTGTGTTTGCTTCAACTAACATTAAAATGCTTCTTCATAAAAAAGGAAAAGAAAGGAAGAAAAAAAAAATTGAAATGCTATGATTTATGAAGTTAAGGGACACCATGATTAGGCCATGGCACACTGAATTTATTTTTATTGTTTTGTTTATTTTTGTTCATATGTAATTTTGGGTGCTGTGATTGATTGGACATGAATTATCTTAGAACAGGTCTTAGGTTGTGGACGCACCCCCTCATTAGAAAATGAACTTTACTAGACAAATATAATACTAAATACATTTCCTCCCATGACTTAGCCTATATTAGTGTTAACAAATTCATATAACATTTGCACATATCTTTGCAGACCTGCTTGCTGTTGGTGATATTCGGGATTGTGCTGCTCATTTTGATCGTAGTACTTGCAGCTTAATCGGAGATCATCTCCATGTGACATAGAGAATATTCAAGATGTGGTTAGCACTGAAGCGGTGATCTCTTTCCTGTCTCTCTGATACTGTTGTTCCTGGAAACATGATGGTCAAGAGGAGTATGTCAGTTTTAGCGGAGTTGGTACATAGTATGTGGAGGGTATCCACCTGTGACATTCAGTTACACCTTGGGGGTGTCTATTCGGTATTGTAAGTTGGTGTTTGGGGATTGTGGAGGGTGTGTCAACAGCTTGTTATGTAATGTGTTTTCTTTTTTCTTTTTTGTTTTTAATATATTAATAATAAAATTTCATAATTCTTTGGGTTTTCTTATCATTCATGAGCAATTGATTTGACTATTGTTTTCTATTCGCCTTTAATTTCAAGGTCTAGTCTGGGTATTGTTTTCTTCATTGGAGGTCATTTGTGTTCCCTTGCATTGTAATTCTGTCTCATAAGTAGAATTAGATTTTCTCAGTCAAAAGGGAAAGGACAAAGAGTAGAATTATAGATTTTTATGTCAAATGAGTCAGTCATATCCTTAATGCTTAAATTCTCAAATCTCAACTAAATAATTGTTGAAATATATATTTATATATATAATTGCAAATTAATACAATCTAATTATGATCCAATCCAATTGGTTAATTATTTAAATTTGATTCCATTTGACATAATTTCAACCTAAAGTTCATCCTATTTATACAATTACTATTTGAATTCAGTTTGATTTGATTTAATAACAATTTGTACCCAACACAAAGATACTCTAATTCTACTGTAAAATGATGCTTTCACTTTAATTTTGCCTCAAAATGGATTGTATTTGAAGAAGCTAATGAAAACTCTATTACTAAGCTAAGTTTTTGGGCTTCAAAAGATACAAATTGACTTGCCAAAGTCTTGCCAGACAAGGCCAAAAATTGCTCCAAGGAAAAGTCTTTCATGAAGGCGCCACTAGGTAACAATATACATAGAAAGACAATTGCTTTTATCACATTAGGACAATCATTCTTGCTTTAAACATATTTAGGTTTTTAACATTTATAGACTTCGAAAGGATAACACTACCAAAAATTGAACATAGATATAAGAGCCAATGTCTTTATGTCAAACCTGGAATATTAGGCCAAAAAGAATGTTTTAAGATAATCATGATTGTTTCAAACCTTTGCGAGCTCTTATGTCCGAGAAACAGATGGATGTCAAGACAATCAAAAGGGTTGATAAACAGGCTGAAATGAAAGTTACAGTGGACACAACTCCTGCATGTGCTGTTCTCCCGGAAGGTATTCTCCACACAGCAGCACCAGTTCTAGATTCAGCAGAGTTAGTCACTGGAATGTATAAACAACTCTGGTTATGCAGCTTTCCTTCCACGCAACGCATGAATAAATCAGGATCACCAAATTCAACAACTGAATAGCCGCTCTCATCTAAGCGCTGCAAAAAAAATGAAATTTTCAGACAATTATTTCTAATATTTTGTTCACACTTGTTCAGTTGTCACTTGAAATAAATTGACCATTTACTTGAACTCAAGATTGGGTTCCCTAGTATGACTAAAGACCATACTACTATATCCATCAATAAATACCAACAACAGTAGATGCTATCTATGTAAGCAACAGTAGATTGTTTCTGTCTAATATATAGACTCTTTCAATATCTGGCAAGAGCAAATATATTATTGCACATAGCAAAGCTTAAAAAATGCTTTTGAATTTAATCTACTGTTGCACCCTAAGGAAACCAAACAAAGAATTTTAGTCAAACAAAACTAGGAGAAGCATTGGGGGAGGTTAAAATAAATGGTAGCAAAGCGATGAAAAGCTGAAACAGACATGAGCAGCCCCACTCCACGCAAAAATGGAGAAAGGCATAAAAGTAGTGAAGTAGAACATATTCCATTTAAACATGTTAAAGAGTATATAATAATTTTATCATTTTCTCAGTTGATAGCTATCGACCAACTTAGTAGCTAATCTAGATAAGTGAAATTCAGAAATAAGCAAATTGGTACAGAATCAGGAGTCTGAGTGTGGGTGGTAGAGAGGCAGGACTCACTACCAAGCAAGCCAACTTTAGCAGTTATCAATCAATTATTACATGAACATCACTAAATTGGAGAAAACCATGTCAATATTACAAACCACAGCCTGCAGGGGCATAAAGTTCACAGCCAATACAACCGCTGATCAAGGTATACCCAACGATCAATGTGAAGATATTTAAATTGAATTCGGAGTATAAAAGAGTAAAAACAAAAAAGGACAAGAAAGGAAAGAAAGGAAAAATATTCATTATCTTACCGTTTAATAGTTACCCTTTAATAGGAGTGATTGAATACTTCATTCGATCCTAAGAAGTCAAAAGTTCAAGTTCTATCCTTGTCCTAAAACACAAGGTGTGGATAATTTTCTTTGAATTTAATTCCCCCTCCCCCACTATAACAAAAAGAAAGTCTACATTCATGAAGCCAAGACACAGAAAAAATGACAGACATCTCAAAATTGGATTTTTACAGCAAAGGAAACTAAAGTTGCCAAAATTATCTTTTCGAGTAGAGCATTTCAAGTCACATGTAATGGTAATTCCTGCATTGAAAAAGAGTCCCTACTATTGTTTTCCTTTGTATTATCTCTTTTTACTTACTGGATACCGTGCATGTAGTGGAAGCTCTAACAAGACTTCCACTCCACTCTTGCGAATT
Source organism: Nephelium lappaceum (assembly GCA_021234005.1). Taxonomy (NCBI): domain Eukaryota; kingdom Viridiplantae; phylum Streptophyta; class Magnoliopsida; order Sapindales; family Sapindaceae; genus Nephelium; species Nephelium lappaceum. The sequence continues at coordinate 8,347,047 of CM038004.1, forward strand.
AACAAGCTATTAAGATCCACTTTCATGTGAACCTCAACAATGGACTGATTGGAAAGGAACGAAGGTAATTCCAAATTTGTATCTCCGAAAACAGCTACATCTGTGAAAACTGCCATAGATAGAATAGGACTGATTAACCTACAAAGGAAGCATGACTGACGCTAATACATCAAGAAAAGGCGAACAGAGTTTACCACCACGTTGGTGAAGACGTTGTAGCTCAAATGGATCAGCAAAGACTCCAAATGGCAGTCTTTCGATAAAAATGACCTCGCAATAGTTATTGGGAAACTGTGATACCAAGTTTGGGTCAATGTCAAATCTGATAGATGAGGATAGATGACGATGAGAACCTTCACCGATCAAATGGCGCTGTAAAACTGATTGTCTTATAGCAATCCTCTTATGACACAAGTGAGAATAAAGTTCATGTGTAATGAAATCTCGGAAATTCGAAACAAGCAAGTATTCATACTTTTCAAAATAAGATGTCATAAGATATTTCTTCAAAGTACAGGAGGAAGCACTGGTTTGGAAGTAGTTGGAATCAGAATTTGGCTCACACATTCCCACCTGAAAAATTCAATAGAGTAAACCTAATACATTTTGGTCCTGGACCAGTACCATATTAACAACTAATGAGTATTTTTTTTTCTTCCAACATTCAAGATCAAAAATTGGATATAGTTATTTGCTACTATGGCAATTAAATGTTCCTTTTAATAGCATCAAGGAAATTATTCCAACATGTTACCACATATATATTTTTAATTTTTGTAATTGTTTAAAAATAATTGGGCTTTACCTAAATCAGCAAAGAAAAGCATTTAGAACATTACTTAACCATCAAACAACACGTGAAAGATATTACGAACCTGGATGGCGATGCCAGCAAAGAGAATCAAAATAATAGCACTCTGCTTAGATTCCATGGAGATGGAATCACAGTCTGCTGCTGGTGCTGGAGGTGGAAAAAGGGACTCTGTGTCCGTGTGTGCGTTCATTAACAGATTGCCAAACGCTGCGTTTTGGACTTTTGTTTCAACAAAACGCACCGTTTTAGTTTAAGAATTTTAATTTGTGCAATTGGAAGTGGAAGTGGGAGTGGGTGTGGTAAGAGAAGGAAAATGAATAGTACGTCACCGGCGAATTCATCAGTATCAACGACGGCGATAATAGGAGGAGGAGGAGGAGGAGGAGGAGGAGGAGGAGGAGGTAGCAGCAGCAACAACACAGCTACTGATGAGTTTCACTTCCCTTCTGATCTCATCTCCATCCAAGACCGCAAGGACGAAGCCATGCTAGGTTTGTCTTTCTTTGTCTTGTGATTTTTAGATAGCGTTTTTGTCGTCAAACAAACATGAAACCCTTTTGTGCTCCAATTATCAAAGAGGAGAAAATAGAAAATCTCATTAAACATGGCCTTGAATTTTTTAATTTTATGGGCAATTTTGTGTCATTTCAGCGAAATTTTATTGTTATTATTATTTTTTGTAACTTTGGCAGCTTTGAAGTCTGATCTAATGGCTAGTTTGGACAAGGAGGTTAAATCCCTGGATGATGATAACTGGATGTTTGAAGGACCCCGTTCTCGCATCCACCTTATATCTAGAGCAGGTTAGTCCCTATCAACCAATACCCTCATCATCATTATAGTATATGCTTCAGGTGATTCTGATATGTTTAATTTTGGGAGAAAGCAGAGAATAGAGAAATGAAATTTTGTAGAGAAAAGACTAGAGAATTTGTAGACATAAAAGACTAATTAGCAGTGTAATTCTTCTATTACTATTCCAATTGTTTCCAGCGAAAGTACAATTTAACACCTTTAATCAACTACTAACAAGAAAACAGGAAACTCCTAATAACTGGAAAGTTCATTACATGCATCACTACTGCACAATGCATTGAAAATAGGACCACTAATTCTCTCACTCTTAACTGATTACTTAGCCATTTTTTTGATAAGTCAAACACCACTATCATCCTATTTCTTTGTGACTTCCTTCACCCATTAATTCATGATTAATTGCATGATTCCAACCATGACCTTCATGACTCAAGATTTTCGTTTAAGCAATTTTGAAAAGCAACTATTTAGTTTGCTCTTGAATTATGTGTTCATAATTGTTCTAAATGGACAGACTTTCTTTTTAACTTAATTCAATCAAATTTCGCTGAATTGCATCACATGTTAATTCCGCCTGGTCTCAATGTAGGGAGACAATGACAGAAGAGAGAAATAAGTGATGCAATCATCTACGTGGTAGTATGAATTTTAAAGAAATCATCATTAACCTCTCCTCTCCTAAGGGTTGGCTTAAATTTGAGTAGACCTGGTTTTGGAATCCATCAAAGATCTTGCCTGAAATTCCAAAATTGATTGCAAATTTCCTTTACAAAATGTCAAAGACCTTACCTGAAATTTATAAAATTTAACATAAACCTTTGTCTATTTTCTAAACCCAGTGGTTTCGTGGCCAATCATCTGAGGATGATGAAATTTATTGAAATTTTAATATTGTTTAGAAGTTTCTCTTGGATTTTTGAATATTTACTAGGAGGAAATTAATTGTATTAAATTCTAAAACTTAAAAATGCCCAAGTAATGTAGATTTTTGAGATTAGTTATTGAAAGCAGTGGGAGAAGTATGTTCACCATGTGTTTGCTTGAACTAGGCCATCAGATACGACTTAGGTTCAGTGTTAGCATTGGTATTATATTTCTCTTGCTGATTGAGCAGATTTACTTGCCTGCCTGTACCATCATTTTCACTTGTCTGTTTATTTATTATTTGGTATCTCTATTGCAATAGATAAGTCAATGTGACATGGGCTACTTCGGCCTTTTTTGCCTTGGAAGGCTTATTTATTTGGCAAATGCTGTTCCATTTCTATAATACCAATCTGATTAATTTAAATTTCTTAATTATCTGCTTTATTTTTATATTGATTTATTTGTTATTTTTGGGTATTGCATTCCAATTCAGGTAGTTTTCTCAACAAGCAGATAGAGACCACCAAGCATCGCAGCTTGACCCCACCAAAATGATTTAGAATTCTTTGAACAGGCAGCAACTTGTTCATTTGGACTATCCAAACGTTTTCTTCTTTGGTGATCAATGAATTTATTTCTGCTGTACAAAAGAATTATGAATTTTTCCATTTTATCTGGTGTTCGTATGCATGAAGGTTTCACTCAGAGTTCATTTTAAAGCTTTAGTAGATATAAATTGTCAGTTAGTTGACTCTACATAAACCCCCACCCCACCCTACCCCCCAAAAAATGTGATAAATTACAATGATGGCTGAAAGGCTTATACAAACGGTTTGCCTGTTATTGATTCAGATCGATGATTATTCTTCTCTCTCAAAGCTTATTCTACATCTTTGATTGTTGTCCCTATGCTGCTAAATGAAGCAATAGATTGGTCAAACTAGTTTATAGTGCATGAGAAAAGATAGCTTAATAGTGAGAAAGGCGGAATACCCGATGACTTCGATCGTATTACATATCATGTTGATTTGGTTTCTGCAGTTTGAAAAGATTTGTGTAACAAGGTTGGCTTCTTTACATAATATTGAAACTCCTTGGAAGTGACCATCTGGCTTTCATCTTTGCAATGATGGTGGGTTTTCTTGAGCGATCCTTGGGTTGGAATTGGATATTCTCCATGAACTAATGGCAGCTATAATCTGAGCATAATCTATAAAGAGCATAACTCCTTTGGCCGATAGTGGATATGGAGGAGATAAGTATTTTTTAGCTCATTAAATTTGACTTATCTGTCCTTTGCTATGCTTTCATCCCCTACGAGTAAAGGGGTGGGGGAAAAAATAAAACAAGACTGAATCAAACAAATCGAAACAGTCAGTTTTCATTTTGAATTCGGATCGGATCAATTTTAATATATAAAAAGCAATCAAGGTCGGTTTCTAGTCGGCGTTTGGATCGAATAAACCGACCTGATTCAAAACGGATTTTTTAATTTTCTTTTAAAAGAAAAGAAAAAATGTATTTATAAACCCTCAGCACACATTCTATCAGTTCACAAATCATGAACCCTTAGTTGTTGCTCTAACCAACCCTAACCCAGTCCCAAACTATGCTCGATAGATTTTCGTTCATCGACCCAACCTCGATTGGTTGTTGTTCGCTATTCACACCTTCAATCGTTGTTTGCTTATTCACTTTTTTTTTTTTTTTTTTTAGAAAAAATCAAGATAAACGAAGTTTTCGTTTGTCAAAAAGTCAAACGTGAACGGACCTTTGCACGATTTTGTCTAAAATTTATTTGAATCAGAGATTCCTGAGACGGTCATACATGATATTATTGGCCAAGGATAAGACGGGATCCTATATTTCAAAAAAAAAAAAAAAAGGGAATCCTCACAAACTCAAGCCGATAAATCATCAGCCATAACAACACACCTGGCAAGAGAAATTACAGCACACAAGTCACATCAGCAACAGACAAATATATAAAAGTGGGACCCAACTTATAAACAAGGTTTGTTGGAGTAGGCACAGTCAAAGTTGATAAACAGAGTTTACAGACCAGAGTCAAAAAGGTTTAAAATTCTGAATATACAAATGAAGAATGGAGAGCATCACATACATCCGTAACATAAACAAAAAGTTATGTATGTGATGAGAGTTGACTGACCATCAGCATCCTGCAATTTTAACCGTTGTTTCTCTGCATACCCAATTACACGCGTTTCTTCACTTGTGCGGCGCGAATCTGCATAGGACCCTAGCGAATATGCCACGTGTGCAACTTTTATTCTAACCGTGGTTAGGTTATCGTGGCCCTCTCCTCCACTCTAACCCTAGTCGAAGGTATATATACCGACCCAGCTCGCTTCCCCATGCAAAAGCCGAGACAAAGAAAGGGAAAAATCGCACAGTTGATTTAACTGCCGCATTGTAATTGGAAATGGAATCGAATTGAATGACTGTCGAGAAGAAGAAGAAGAATCTGACATGGCAACGGAGAGGAAATTCGGCATAGGATACGCTTTGTTACCGAAGAAGCAAAAGAGTTTCATCCAGGAATCGTTAGTGAGCTTAGCGAAATCTCGAGGCATCGATCTAATCAAGATCGATACGGAGCGACGGCTGGCGGATCAGGGGCCGTTCGATTGCGTGCTACACAAATTGTATGGCGAGGATTGGAAGAAGCAGCTGCAGGAATTCCTAGTGGAGAACCCTAATGCTGTTGTTATAGATTCCCCCGCGGCCATCGAGAGGCTACACAACCGGATTTCGATGCTGCAGGTGGTTTCGGAGGTGAAGACGGAGAGCAAGACAGAAACGTTTGGGATTCCAAAGCAGATAGTGATATACGACCAAGAAACGCTGTTCGATCGGTCGGCGTTGGAGTTGTTGAAGTTTCCGGTGATAGCGAAGCCATTGGTGGCGGATGGGAGCGCGAAGTCTCACAAAATGGCGTTGGTTTTCAATCATGACGGGTTGAATAAGCTGAAGCCGCCTATTGTTCTTCAGGAATTCATAAACCACGGTGGTGTTATATTCAAGGTGTATGTGGTGGGTGAGTATGTGAAATGCGTGAAAAGGAAGTCTTTGCCTGACTACTCTGAGGAGAAATTGAAGGGACTTGAGGGCTCCCTCTCCTTCTCTCAGGTCTCCAATTTGGCTACTAGGAATGAGAAAATCGATCATTATGAGATGATGCAACTTGAGGACACTCAATTGCCTCCCTACAGTTTTATAACTGAGCTCGCTAGGGGTCTTAGAAAGGCTATGAATTTGAATCTCTTTAACTTTGATGTCATAAGAGATACAAGAATCGGAAATAGGTACCTTATCATTGATATTAACTATTTTCCTGGCTATGCCAAAATGCCTTGTTATGAGACCGTTTTGACTGATTTCTTCTGTGACGTAGTCGGTAACATGAGGGGGGGAAGAGACCACCTGGTGCTGCCTAATGAGAATCAGCAGATGATGACTTCCTCATCTGCCTAGTAGCTGATCTTGCTCGGGTTTATTCAATTGTAATAACCATTTCCACCCGGACATTTCATTTTTAGCTTGGTACAGTGAGTGGTCTAATAACTAGGTTGGTTCTTTGCCCTACTAGGTTTAGCCTCTTGACAACAACAAAAAAGCAAACACGTGGTGTTCAGTGTTTGATCATGTATATTCCGTCCACCGTTGCTCTGCAGATAGGTACTTCTCAAATACTTTCAAGTTTTAGGAAAGTTTTATCAGGCTCTTTAACTGTTTCTTTCTCGCGTCATTGGATTTTGTCATTTTGCCAATTATATTTTCATTTGAATTGATGATTCTCTTTATTTTTTGAGGATTTGGTGATTGTCTCTTTATTAATGTGGCTCCACTGTAGTTGAATTGATGAGCTTGCTATAACCAGTTGATATTTGATGAAAACCTGTTAATTGTTTGTTTAGTTGCCTTACTTTGGTCCGAGAGAAACAAAGAGGAAATTTTTATGGCGAATTTTGAATTTTATTTTTGTTGACTACTTGGATTTATTTCATCTTGTTGCTATTTTGTTTAATTGTATAAGATAATTTGTATCCTCAGTAGAAACTTTTTGCTAAAGAATGTGAAATTCTATACAGTGAGTCTGTAGCAGATATGTGATTGATGACATCTTTTACTTTCTCTGTTCTTTATGCAAACCTTGTATTAGTAAATTACACTGCCCTCTTAAAGAAGCTTTCCAAGTTTAACGTTGGGATCTGAACACATTATGTCATTGTTGGATTCTAACAAACTGTAAGTTTTGGTGGATCATTAATGTTTCTGTGTCAGATAGAGACACACCCTGATTTGGCATGTCTCTTCTTATGTAGAGGGATGACTATGTATAATATACTTAGACATCTTTTTTATATAGAGAGGATGTAATCCTATTAGCAACTATGCAGATGTAAACATATTAGCTGATGAAATCCCATTAGCAAGCGCACACTCCCTGTGTCAGTATCTTACACATGCTAGCCTAGCGTTGGAAATTTTCCAAAAGTAAACATCTATATCAGTGTCTGATTACATTTAACTAAAGTTATGTTCATTTGCGGTAGGGATTATTGTTGCATATATACTCTGATATATTTTCTGTAAATAGAGGAATTAATAATACTGGTGTGTGCTCTTCACGTGTCAGTATCAAACATCTGCTACCAAGTGTTGGAAAATTTCTGAAAGTTAAAAGTTATGTCAGTTTCTGATTATGTTTGACTAGATTTATGTCGTTTTGTGTTAGTTTTGACATTATTGTTAGGGACTATTATTGCATATCATACTCAGATATGTTTTCTATGTAGATGATGTAACACAGTTAGCATTTGTATGCTCCGTGTGTCAGTATCTTGAAGTTTGGGATCTGAACACCTTATGTCACTGTTGGACTCTAACAAACTATAAATTTTGATGGATCATAACATCCGTGTATCAGGCCCTAACATCCTGTGCTGGAATATGTGTCTTTATGTTTAGGAATTACTACTATGTTTCACGAAAGTTATGTTGATTTGTGGTAGCTATGACCTTGTGGTTAGGATTACAACGGCTTATCCCTACTCTGATAGCTTTTCTATATCTAGATAATGTAACACCATTGGCACCCTCTATGCATCAATGAGACACGTGCTACCGAGTATCAGAATTTCCGATAGTAAACAGATATGTCAATGTCTGATTATGTTTGACCAAAGTTATGACAATGTGTAGAAGTTTTTGACGTCATGTAGTCTGCAAAAGATATGATTTTTGAGGAAAGGAAACTGAATTGTTAGTTTGTGACATTATATCTACTTAGTTGTCAATAACATCTTATGATGAAATAAATGAAACATCATATTTGAAAATATTTTCTTATGAATGTTGATACCGTTAAAATCAGGATAAATATATAAATAAAAATTTTAACCTTGATGCATCCCACTTCCCCTCATGAATTCCTTTTTGGTCAAGTGCCACATGCCAGTTTATTTCATTGAATTCAATAGGAATTATATTTTTAGAATTAGCGACTATCATGATGTTTTAGTGTGCTAGATGCTCACTGACCTCATGAGAAAAATTTAATTGACAAATGGTAGGTGTATTACATTTATCCGACTAACTGGATTCAGGATGGGTTGCCTGTAACTGTTCACTGTCTTATGACTTATATTACTATTGATGAGATGGTATAGCAACTAGTACAAATCAGGATTTATGTTACCATATTTGTTGTATAGATTAATGCTGTTTGGACATCATGAGGAAGTGTTCACATTTGTGTTTATTTTGGGGGGTTGTAATAAACCCCTCATCTTATGTATGTCTTTTATGTCTTAGCATCATATTATTCTCAGGTACAGAGTTTATTATTTTAGATGATTATTGCCTTTTAAACCACAGAATTCCACTAGGAAATTAGATAACATACTGTATCAGTTTATATGCAAACTTGAATTCCAGTAAGGTCAAAGTGTAATATTAACCGGTTTTCCATTACCATTGTGGGTAGTAATTGACCACCATTTCTTTTAGAATATCCACAGCCATTTGATCATTATTGATTTTCTTAAGTTCTCATCTCTATTTCCTTTTTTATATGGGTTTATCAACTTATAACAGCGGGAATCCAAGTTGTTGTTTACAGCTATTAGAATTCAGAACCCATTAAATGTATTAGTGTTAAATTCCAAACTTTTGTATTCCTTGGTATTGTGGTACTGTGACACAAGAGATTTTAGTTTAGATTCAACCTGAGGTAGTTTACCCATTCCATGGCCGAACTTTATTGATGGGATTAATCTTGATGACTGTTTCGTGCACTCTCTTTAGAATGTCATAGATCCTGAAGACATGTAATATTTTGATGTTGGACTTTTGAAACAGGTATGTTGAAATTCTTGCCTGAAGAAGGTTTAGGTTAGCTATATAGTTTACCGTAATGATCACTTAGGTGAGGCCTTATGGTTTTGTGATGATTCCTTAATGTTAGCTTATAGTCAAATTATTACTCTCTTGATTTTGTGAAAGTATAATGATTGATCTGCTTGTTAAATTATATTAGATTATCGTGCCCTAGATGATGATTGCTGAAGTTGGCTAGCTGAGTTTTAAACATATTTAAATCCTGATGAATAAGACTATTGGTTTCTAGATAATCCCTGGTTAATGATTTTGCTTGGCTGACTTAATAGATCCATAAAACTAGAACCAAATGCTATAGGTCAACATTTGAAATGTTTAAATTGGTATTTGTAAACCTTGAAGTGGTGTTTTGTTGCGGAGTTGAATGAAATGTTATGGATGATTTTGATGTCTGCTCTAGATGACATTAGCTACTGATGAAAACCTAGACTTATCTATGTCAATAAAAAAGCTAGACTTTGCCTTAGGTGGTATAAGGGTGACTTCTGGAGTTGGGCTGAACTCTGAAAAAGATATTGGGGGTGTAGCAGAAATTTTAAAAAATTGATTTGGTGTATTTCAATGTAAATGTTTATGAAAACAGGCTGCAGTTTTTGGGTGGAGTATCTGATTTGAAAAGGAAAATCTGGACTTTTATCATTTGATTTGAGTTAGATGTACATATTCACCTGAGGGATAGGTGCTGTAACTACATCAACTTTTCTGTGACTTGTTCTGTGTGTTATGTATTATCCCATTTCTTTGTTGTCTAGTAAGTGGTGACAAACAACAATTGTGAAGGACTAGTTGTTTGGCGTGATGGCGAAACACACCCTATCCATTTTCATAAGCGATAGTAGTGTTAGAGTATCTATGTCTATAAAAAAGTGGACATTTATCTCTTAGTTCACTTATATGTGGGTAAATTATTCTTTAAGTTTTTTCACTTAGTGTAAGTCTATTTTTTTCTACTTAGAGAGTAGAGTAAAAATAAATAAATAAATAATAGTGTTATATTGCAACCTGTTTTATAAAGTCTTATCAAGATGATCCCGATAACTGTAATTGTCGAAATGATTGTACTTGTAATATAAAAAATATATATGATAATTGTGAAGGGCAAGACTTGTAGGCGGATAAGTGACAACAGTTTGTGGAGCAAAAAATTGTGTCCAAGCATTTGTGACATTCTCGCATTTCTTTTGTGTTTGTATAATTAAAATTGCAATGATTTGGTGGATAATAAATCCATCGGCGATTCGTAGTTAACAAAAATGTAAATAAAAAAAATAAAAAATTCCAACTTCGAACAGTAAAAACCAAAATTCCGCCAGTGAATGGCTTGAGAGAAATTAGTCTTGCCATTTTAGAAGCGGATTCGGAACTAATTTTTTCTATGTTTTAAAGTGAAAAAAAAAAATCACAAAATATATTATATTTAAAAATTGGAGAGCTAAACCCTAAACAAAAGTAAATAAATCTTATTTATTTATTTGATCTTCAAAATTTTAATAAAATCAAATCAGCATTGAATCCAGATTTGACGTACACAAAAACCCTTGACTTTTATAGCAGGGATAATTCTACTTTCTCCTTATTGTTTGATGTAATTATTAATTACTACCGATTGTTTCTCATAAATCTAAAATACTCCTTTCTGTTAGGTTTTACCAGAAAACATTAGCAACTAACAAAAAGACTTATTTACCATTAAGATCTTTAATATACTAATATGAAAAATTACTAAAATATGATAAAATAAAAAATCAAAAGAAAAAATAACAATAATTTAATTAATTTTTTTTTAATCTCTATCGTTCATCTTTATGATGATGGGTGGGTTTGATTTGAGATGATGATTCTGACTTTGGAATGTTCGTTAATTGATGGGCGGTGAGATTGGATCTCTACCTCTGTAAAAGAACTTTTTTTTTTTTTTTCAATTTTTTTGGTTTTTTAAAAGAGTAAATTACAATTTAGCTACCCAGTTGAAACTACAATTCAATCGGAGCAACTGTTTCGACTTTATTGTAATTGACCTAACCCCACCTCCTCCCCTCCCCCCCCCCCCCCCCCCCCCCCCCCACCTATTGTTAGTAATTTTCCGTTACATTTGACATGAATACTATCATTTGACATGAATACTATCAAAGTGATGAAAAGATCAAAATACTCTTGGTGCTTGAAATGGATCCAATTGACTGAATAAAAAATAAAATAATTAAAAACTAAAAAATTAAATAAGAAATTTTTTCATCAGTTTCATCAACCCAGAAAATCAACAAATTCATCGTCTTTATCAACTGGAAATCTTCTACCAGATGAAAATAACATCAAATCTAGTACATGACCACAATAATTCCTTAAATTAACATCAGCTCCATTGTTAAACAACAAAGCCACAGTCTAAGAAAAACCCACGAAAATAAAAACTAAAATCAAACACAAAAACGAAAAACGAAAAAATAAAGCAATAAAGAAGCTCAGATTTGGTAAGAAATTCTTTCATCAGCTTTATCAACCCAAAAAATCAACATGCATCAACTTGAAACAATTGAAGAAAAAGAAAAACACTGTTCTTCTTCAATGAAAAAGAAAAACACTGTTCTTCAAACACAAACCCTTCTTGTTCACACACAATCTTAAACAAAATCAAACACAACATCTTCTTGTTTGCACCCATTCGCCAATCGTTGCTCCCTCTTGTTCGCAACCCTTGTTTTTTCAACAACCTCTTCTTGTTCGCACCTCTTTACCAATCACTGGTGATCTCATTTCCCCAGCAACCTTTGCTTGTTCGCCAATCGTCGCCCCTTTCCAGACCTTTAAAGCCCATCCAGACCCAGTTGCTTCAAACGTCATCTTTATCCTCTGCCATTGTCAGAGACGCCATCTTCATCCTTTGGTTGATTTTAGAGTTGTTTTGTTTGAAAATGAGAAGAATAGAAGAAGAATAAGAAGCGAGAGAGAGAAAGAATGACGAACCCAGATGGGTTCGAAGAAGAAAAAGAGAAAGTGTGTGTGACGAACCTACTCAGATTTGAAGAAGAAAGAGAAGCGAAGAAGAAGAAAAAAAAGAAGAGAAGAAGAATAAGAAGAATAGAAGAAGAAGAAGAAAAAGACAGAGGCAGAGACCGAGAGATGAATGAACTTACCAGATCTGGGCATTGAAGAAGAACAGTGTTTTTCTTTTTCTTCAATTGTTTCAAGTTGATGCTTTTTATTTTTATTGATTGAGTTAATTAAAATTTATTTAATTTATTTTAAAAGAAAAATAAAAATAAAGTAAAAAAACAATTTTGTCCCTTAATCGGTTAACTCTAACGGAGATTCACTAACGGTGGGAGGTTAATTGCAATAAAACCGAAACAGTTACTCCGCTTGAATTACAATTTTAATTGGGTAGTTAAATTATAATTTACTCTTTTTAAAAATGTTCTTTACTATCCATCAATATGATGAGTAATGAAGATCTCACAATATATATATTTTAAAAATTATTAATAATTTTCTTTATTTTTAATTAAATTTATTTTTATTTCTATTTAATTTTATAAAATTTTAATCTTGATCTCCACCATCCACATTAGAGATCGATGGTTGAGTTTTTTTTTTTTTTTATAATTTTTTAAATATTAAAATTTTCTTTTATTAAATATATATTTTTATATTTTATCTCGATTTAAAGATTTTGTCCTTTCACACTAATGGTCAAACCAGAATTTTTAATGTTAACTTTAATGGTAGGAGGTTTTGTTTGGCTATTTAAAATTCCCACATGGTATTTTATCTATTTTTCATAAATTAATAAAAGAATCTTTAGCGATTTCTGATAAATCGGGGTTTTTTAAGTGTTACGTCAAACTAGTCTATTTGTATTCTATTTATTATGGTTTTTTTTTTTTTTTTTTTACGGGCCATCTTAGAAGTATGTTTATAGAATTATGTTGAAAGAATATAAATTGCACGCTAAATGAATATATTCTCTATTTATAACGATCAATTATCTGCAAACTAATTGAGAGACTTTGATTCATGAAGATCTAGGATAGGCGTCATATTTTAGGGTTTATGTGACATTCAAATTCTTTTTGTTCTTAATGAGTTCCAATTATTAAACCTAAGTAGATGTCGTGTTAGGTTATAATTTAGAATACATGTATCTACACATGTGATTTACAAACAATCTAAGAAAAAATCAATACAACATGTAATATGACCATTACCTTACTGTGAATGTCTTCGTAATGCATTAATATAATCTTGCTTCATTAACTTTATTAAATAGATTGATGAATTGTTTAGCGATGGATAGGATGTCCTACTAAATGATTCTTTTTTTATTTTTCTCAATTCAATTTTCTACTGTGATTTAGTTTTAAGTCTCTAAATTTGATTTCAAAACTCTTTCTTTTGATTTAGTTGCCCTTTAGTTTGGGTTTTAAAAAAATTTAGAATTAAAAGTAGGTTAAAATTGCTCGTGGGATCAACCCTTGCTTGCTTGACAAATGACAACCAACCGATCTACAATTGAAGAGTTTTTTAATTGATAATCAAACAACCAATTAATAATTTTTTGTTAAAAGCTCTACTCATAAAAAATCTAGTTATAAATGATCTATTTGGAGAAGTTGTAGCAAATGGGGTCTTATTCAATTAGGAATCCTAATGACATAGGGAATCATTCATGTATAGATGATGTAACCATGACTTTGTACAAATGTTAAAATGTTTAAATAAATGAAAACATATAATATTAACATTGATATTAGATTGATGATTATTCATGAAGTTACTTATAATGAAAACAAAAATGTTATCATTAAATTCGCTCACAAAATAAACACTAGAAAAAATAATTTCTGCTAAATCATTCTAATTTTAAGTTCTAATTCCTAAGTCATGTAAACTCTGAGAAGTAATCTATATGAGATATCCTAAATATAAGATTTAAATACTAAGAATATAAGATATAAATATAAAGTACTTGACTCATTTAAGCGATTCAATGAACTTCTTTATATTTTATATTGTCTTTACTTCCTTCCATCTTGAAATATAATGTCTATCACTAAGATATGGGACCGGCATCGCTGGAGGAGGAACGAGCCTCCTTTGACGTTGGAGAAGTCAATTGACTCCCACCATTTGTTGGAAGAGTGGAGTTCGGCTCCTCTATCGTCCAGCGATTGAGGAGGTGATCTCACCTAGATAATGAAGGAGCTGTTCTCGCCTCCTCCACCACCAGAGGAGGATCGGTTTCCTCTAGTGATTTTGACAATAGTGAGTTATTATTTTTTTTAATATCAATTTTTAATTTTATTAATAAATAAAAATAATATTAAATTTATTTTGAATTTTAAATTTTTCATTTTTTAAGATTTATTACAAAGTGAGGGCATTATTGATTTTTCATTAAGATAGGAAGGGTAGCATGGACATTTCATAAGCCAAATATTAGGTTCTTCAACCATCAACTTTCAAAAGCTTTTCCCAACCAACTTATCAAAAATTAATTATTAGAGAAGAAGATTATGAAATAAGCAGATCGTGGAAGGTTGACTGAATACCTTCTTGCTAAAACTTATAAAATAAGTGATTATGTAATAAGTAGAGGCAAACCTAAACTCTTAGAGGAATCAGTAGACAGAGAGCTCGGTTGGGTTAGGACTTAAGAAGACATGAGAAGCGGAAGAAACATCTATAAGTTGACTTTGTATCCTCTCTTAATCTAAGCTTTTTACTGACCTAATCTAATTACATAACACATAAATATTACAATCAATTAATGAAATAAACAGATTATGGAAAGTTGACTAAACACTTCTTACTCAAACTTATAAAATAAGTTACTATTTCATAAGTAGAGGCAATTGCAAACGCACTATTAGAGGAAGAAGTGGAGAGAGAGCTCGGTTGGGTTAAGAAGACGTGAGAAGCAGAAGTAACATCAATAAGTTGATCTTGTATCCTCTCTTAATCTAAGCTATTTGCTAACGTAATCTAATCTCATGACACATAAGCATTATAATTAATAAATAGGTGAGATATGATTGTTTTTCATATTTACTTTTTCAACTACCAATCATATGCTTTATAAAGATTAGGAAAAAATTCAAATTAAGAGAGAACCTGGATCTCTAAAATTTTGTCCAAATGGTCGTTTCCAATTGACATATTTGTCCATTATTAATATCTGGAATGTTTGAAGCATATGTATGTCATCTTTAATTAAAACAAAAATTTAGGGGAAAAAATTGTAAAACGTGTAACATGACTATAATATACAAGGCATTTTATTTTGTCCAAGGACACAGAGCGTCAACCATGCATGAAGACAAAGAAGCTTTTGGAGATAGTTGTAGCATAGTGTTTAAGAGAATCCCTAATAGTAATGTCACATTCCAAACTAATTTCCTAAAATAACGCGAGCAATAAGCACTTAATCGGCGCCAAATGTTTCTTGGGAAAACCAGAACTAGGTGATTACTCGTTAACAACCCACAATGAAAATAGGGTCAGATAATATATGTAATTAACCATCACAATCCAACACAAATACACAAAACTAACACATTGTTGTTGTTGTTAAGATAAAAGTGGCTGTTGCATGGCTTCTCCTTCCGTTTCGCTTTCTCTTCCCAGTTTCACTACCCCGATTACACGTTTTTTATTTTGCTGACATTACCACATAATACTCACCTGCCCAATTATTCCAGGGATTGCTTCCACCAGGTGTCATCATCTCTTTGTCACAACTCACAATCATGCACGTGTGGATTCCCTGTCTATTTTTACTATATTTATTTAATCAGAGATCGAAAGAGTTGAAAAATAGAGGAGTTTTAAGTGAGGGAAGCTGAGAGTGTTTTGTAAATGACATTGGTAAGAAAACGAAGGCGCCAACAAGCACTGAGCCTATCTCTACCACCACCGACGCCCTCAGCCGACCAGTCAACACCGCCGCCTGTGACTCCCACCTCTCCCGATATCGAAAACCTTTCAGACTTGAAGAAACTCACCGTTCTTGGCCACGGAAATGGTGGCACCGTCTACAAGGTTCACCACCAGAGAAGCTCCTCCATCTACGCACTTAAAGTCCTCCGTTTCGACCAAAATGCGGCCCCCATCAGCCACCAGGCCGCACGCGAGGCGGAGATTCTGAAACGCGTCGATTCTCAATTCATCGTCAAATGCCATGCGGTGTTTTACAGTAGCCTTGGAGGAGAGCTCTGCTTTGTGATGGAACACATGGAGGGAGGATCCTTGTACGATGCTTTACGTGCCCGAGAGAAGCTGTCAGAAGATGTCATTTCCAGAGTGGCTGAACGCGTGTTGAAAGGGTTGCAATATCTGAACGGAATGCAGATTGTTCATGGAGATATCAAGCCATCGAACCTGCTCATAAACGCAAAAGGAGATATAAAAATTGCGGATTTCGGTGTGAGCAGGATAGTGGGTAGTGGAAATGTCCGCAATGGCGCCTGTGAGGGGTGCATGGGGACGTGCGCGTACATGAGCCCTGAAAGGGTTGATCCAGAGAGATGGGGTGGGGACAACAATGCAGACGGATTCGCCGGGGACGTTTGGTCCGTTGGGGTGGTGGTTTTGGAGTGTTTAGTGGGTCATTATCCACTTATCGGTATGGGGGAGAAGCCAGACTGGGCGGCGTTGATATGCGCGATATGTTTTGGGGAGAGGTTGGAGATTCCGGAGAGTGCGTCGCCGGACTTCCGCAGCTTTCTGAGGAGGTGTTTGGAGAAGGATTGGAAGAAGAGAGGGAGTATAGAGGAGCTTCTTCAACACCCTTTTGTCAATAAGACATCTAATCACGCTCTCATTGATTTTGCTTTGCATGCTTGAGTACTTAACAAAGTTTTTCCTGGGTTTTCTTCATTATTATTTATTTTTAATTTTCGTTTTCTCATGATCGGTTTCTGAGCTTCGCTTGTGCCATGACAATGGAGCGTTGTTGAACAACATTTCGTTTTAGGATTTTTATTTTTATATTATTATTTTTATTTCTTCAGAACAACCTTCAAAAACTTAAACAAATCTTCTTATTTGATCAAGTAATTCAAACACTTCGACTTGTTTTCTTCCTTTCTTTTCTTTCTCTTTTTTTTGGAATCTCAAAATAGTTGGTCTAGTGTAGTCAAGGAAAAAAGAGAAAGAAAATTTATGTGCGTGTTTTCAGAGACCACCTATTTATTCTAATTTCCTTATATGGGTGTGATCATGGAATATATACGTGACCAGTTATAGCTACACGAATCACAGGTAACTTATGAGTAATTCTTATGTATTAAATAAATTACAACTACATTATAATAAAATCCGTAGTGATAAGTGTACTTTCGTACTAAAGGAGAAAAATTAGTGATGATTATCATATCATGATTGTTATTAACAACTTCCTCACAACTAAAATCATTTGGAAAGATAAAATGGAAGTTTCTTCTATTTTTCTCTCTAACACTAAATTCGTAAGCATATATTTTGTAACCATTGTTATATACGGCGGTATTAGGTGCACCATAGTACTTTGAATTAATTTTGTTCAGCAAACACATATACACTAGTTTCAAATTATAGGGAAAATTGCATTAACTTCACCCAAGCATTAAGCGTAATTGTGTCCATATATATGACACTTTTGCTCTAAATTGCAGCAACTTTCCTTAATATTAATGGTCAACGTTGAGAACCAATTATTGAGTATTTTATCCAAGTTGAAGTCTAAATTCCCCTTACTATTTCTTTTGTTACTTTTTAAATAATTTATACTTAAATATAATAGTTGAAAGAAAAAATTGTTCTTCAATTCATTATATGTTCACCAATTTATCGAAATGGAAATCAAATCCCCCCATCTAATATACGCATTAATTGATTACACATTAATTCATATAGGTCATATTGTGTCTGTTGGAAACATGATTGTTGTTTGATTTGTTTGATTATTAGTTTTATGTCTAGACCATTTAAACATGAGGAACCTACTAAGATGGAAATACTAAGTGTTGTACTGGGAATGATGGCTTTTATGAATGTTGGAATTAGGCAGTCAATGTTAAACATATTTTTATGAGAAAAATGAGAGGTTTAATTTAGTGAATTTTATTTTTCACTTTTTTTGTTTGTTAGGCATTGAGACTAACCCGGAAAATAACTGAAACCAAGTTGGTAGCACATTGGTAGTGCGATTTGGATAAGCGACTCCCATACGGCTAGGAGTCACTCACATCAAGATAGGGGACAATTCACATACGTGAGAGAAAATCTCATATTTTTATTATTAAAGGTGAGTTGTGCTTGTCTTTGAACGCATGACTAAGAGGGGGATGCAGTTTTACCACTGCACTGACACCCCCAAACGCTTTTATTTTCACTTTTTACTTAAGGAATGTTGAGTTTTTCTATTTTTAGTGAAACTAGTTTAGTTTACTCCTTGAACTAGAATTGTTAGTCATTCTTGTTGTATGACCATTTGTTTATGAAAACCTTATGGGTATGAGAATCTAAAAAATTATTTTAAATAACATATACATAAGGTCGGTAATTCATACACACAAAAGGAAGAATTTTTTTATCAAAAAACGATCATAATTAAAAAGGTTGAACGCATTACGAGTTGGAGATGAATAAAAACTTTGTATTATAAATTAAAAATATAATGAAGGAATCAGCTAGTTCTAGGTTTCTTAGTGGATATATATATATATATATATCCATAAGATATTAATCTTATTATTTGCTTGCTAATAAAATATCATGTCATTAATTCATTAATTGAATTGTCATATTATGATTGGTTGCTTGTAAGTAGAATTTATATGTCATTTTAAGGTGATCAAAAAGGACTCAAGTACTCCTTATCAAAATCTAATCATTGGTTAACATCTAATTTTAAACTTTTCCTGGACTCATTATAGAACGGCCCATGTGCCACCATCTCACACCATGGTGCCATCATTATATAAAGGGATAATCTTAAAAAAACCATTGTAGTTTACAAAAATATCATTTTTATCATCTATAATTTTATTTTTATTTAAAATCTCCTCTGACATTAATAAAAACATTTTAAAAATATCCTTTAGAGGCATGTAAAATGACAACAATGTTCCTAATGATCATAAATTAATAATGAAGTTATAGGAGATAAAATAGATATTTTCTGTTAATTTATTAACATCATAGGAAATTTTGAATAAAAATAAAACCATATATAATCAAATGGATGTTTTTTTGAACTATAATAGGTTTTTTTTAGGATTATCACGTATATAAATGTTGCTGGTGGCACTCAATGCGATGGCGCCATCCATACCAATGTGATGGCATGGAAAGGCGCCATGCTCCAGTCATGACTTTCAATCTTCATGGCACTAACTCTGTGTTTGACGTTGATGTAGCACCATGCACCTGTGACTCAAAAACCTCATGGTGCCAACTCCATGTTTAAAATGAATATGGCGTCGCTGACCATTGACCTTACAAGACTCATGGCGCCAACTCCACGTTTGACATGGAGATAGTGCTAACCACCAGTGGACACCATTCTTTGTGGCGCCAACTCCACGCCCAGATAGCACCAACCGATAATAATGCTACATAATTTATAATTAAGCAAGAAGACTTCATTGATATGCAAAAGATTACAACTATGCTTTTGGGCATATTAATTTTCTAACAATCTTTCACTTGCACTAATGCATCTGAGCATATATCTTATTTAATTGGCCGTTTATAATGTACACTTAAATTAGGTGTGACCCAAATTATTTATATGATAATAAAAGAAACTACATTTATATGATATGCAGTGATCTGATGTGTGACAAGTAAAAGCATCAAATAAAGTAGAGTAACTTTTTGTTTTGTTTTGTTTTTTTTTTTTTTTCTTTTTCTAAATTGAGATTAATCTAAAATACTATGAAATTAATCGAGATAAAATCACTAATAATGCGATCTGAAATACTACTTTTATATTAAAGAAATCCGTTTATACTGAGGTGGGAGAGTATTATTTTTTTCTTCCATAGAGCAAAAGATTAATATACTTAAAGAAAATTGCACCGGTACCTTGAGTTTGCCGGCTTTTGCCCAAATCGAATCTACAGCTGAATTTTTTAAAATTACGAGAAAACACCTTTGGTTTAGGCTTTGACTATTGGAATTAACACTGGTTTTAACTTCTCAAAGGTAATAATGTCATTTAACTCAAATCCAAGTCATAAAAACTAAACGATTTGTTGTTGGCAGCTGCCCCATGCCAAGCCTTTAGGATGGTTCTACATCTAGGAGAATAAAAAATAAGATGCTCTCCATTTCACGTGTGAGTTGCTTTGCATTCTCATATGGATCACTCTTTGATTTTCGTATGAGTGAATTTCTCTTCTATAAAAGCAACACTTTGGGTCACTCTTTTGCTTCCATATGAGTGAATTCCTTCTATATAAAAGCAGCACTTCGGATTGCACTACCAGTATTTCTATTCTTGTTAAGCTCAATAGTTTCAGGATAAATATTAGTTCTAAAAAAATAAAATAAAATAAAATATTTATACAACCAAAAAATAAAAAATAAAAAATAAAAGATTTAGTTAGAATTTTATATATGATCGGTGTGTATTAAATTTTAAATTATTAAGCTTATTAATTTTAATTATTTAATATATTTATATTAAGGGAAACATTAAAAAACATCATGGATGATTGAAATTAGTCACAGTAAAAAACGGTGGAGTCACTTAAAAATAATAATAATAATAATAATAACAGAGGGGTGGGGACGTGGGGTGGCGTGACGTGATGCAAAATCAGGGTTGAGCACAAGCAAATATTGCTCTCCGCCGTTGTGTCCTTTCCCACTATCACGTGCTTCTTGTGGCTTACGTGTCATTGCATGTGCCTATGAATCAATATCCTTTTTTTTTAAAAAAAAAAAAAAACTTTCGCTATACAATCTAAATTTTGGCTATGAATCAGGATCTTGCTCTACCTTTACGTGCGTGTTACTTTTCACTTTCATATGAGTCATTTTTTGACTTCCATATGAGTGGATCTCTTTCATACGAGCAAGTATTTTGGGTCATGTCATCTATATTTTTATCCCAATTAATTTCAAGGGTTATTATGAAAAACCCCCTAGAATGAAAATTAATCGAAATTTACCCCTATTTTTAAATTATTAGGTAAACTACCCCCTATCGTTAACTTTTCGTACAAAATGTTAACATTTTTCATCCGAAATAGTAAAATGACCAAAATACCCTTATCATATCCTATAAAATTCCTCTTATACCCTTCAAACTTATGAAATGACTAAAATGTCATTTAAATTATTAATTAATTAAAATATTAAATAAAAAATAAAATATTTTTAAAAAAAAATTCCTTCACACAAAATCCCTCACTCCACTCTCTCTTCTTCTTCTGCTTCTGCGCTTCTTCTTCGTTTTCTTCTTCTGCTTCTGCTCTTCTTCTTCTTCTTTTTCTTTTTCTTCGACTTCTCTGGGTTCGAAGGAACCCAGAACTGGGTTCGTTGGAACCCAGTTCTGGGTTTGGAACCCAGTTTCTGGGTTCGAAGGAACCCAGAACTGGGTTTTGGAACCCAGTTTCTGGGTTCGAAGGAGCCCAGTTCTGGGTTCCTTCGAACCCAGAAACTGGGTTCCAACGAACCCAATTTCTGGGTTCGAAACCCAGTTTCTGGGTTCGAAGGAACCCAGATCTAGTTTCCAATACGAACCCAGTTTCTGGGTTCGAAGGAGCTTAGATCTGGGTTCCAATGAAACCTAGAAACTGGGTTCGAATCCAACCCAGATCTGGGTTCGATTCGAACCCAGTTTCTGGGTTCCATTGGAACCCAGATCTGGGCTCCTTCGAACCCAGAAACTGGGTTCCAACGAACCCAGTTCTGGGTTCCTTCGAACCCAGATCTGGGTTCTATTGGAACCTAGAACTGGGTTCGAATCGAACCCAGTTCTGGGTTCCAATCTGGGTTCGATTCGAACCTAGAGAAGTAGAAGAAAAAGAAAAAGAAGAAGAAGAGCAGAAGCAGAAGAAGAAGCGCAGAAGCAGAAGAAGAAGAGAGAGTGGAGTGAGGGATTTTGTGTGAAGGAATTTTTTTTTTTTAAATCTTTTATTTTTATTTAATATTTTAATTAATTAATAATTTAAATGACATTTTAGTCATTTCATAAGTTTGAAAGGTATAAGAGGAATTTTATAGGATATGGTAAGGGTATTTTGGTCATTTTACTATTTCGGATGGAAAATGTTAACATTTTGTACGAAAAGTTAACGGCATGGGGTAGTTTACCTAATAATTTAAAAACAGGGGGTAAATTTCGATTAATTTTCATTCCAGAGGGGGTTTTTCATAATAACCCTTGATTTCAATAATTTTTTGAATCAATTCCAATTTTAAAAAAATAAATAAAAATTTATATATTAAAAGGATAAAAAATGAAAAATAAAAAATTTAGTTAGAGTTTTTATATATAATCAATGCATATTAATTTTTAAATTATTAAAATTATTAATTTTAATTATTTATTATATTTAAATTAAATAAAAGAGAAAAATATTTTTAGTAGAAAGAATAGAATGTCTACAATTAGCTTTGTTTAAAAACTCGGCGAGTTTCGCTCAGTTATCACCGAGTTCTCGCAGGATCAGCACTCCGTCGATTCGAGATCCCCCAGATCGGAGGTCTTGCTCTCCGGAGATGGACACTCGGCCCAACTTGACTCAACTCGACCCCACTTGCTGACTCGGCGAGTCCTACCATCACAAAATTGATAAGAAATCATCCCAAACACCACCAAAAAATCTGTCAAAACCCAATAATACTCCCAACAAAACAAACAACACACCACTGACCACACACAAAAGAAAAATTAAAGAAACAATCTCATGTGAGTCGCTGCTGGCGACGAGTTGAAGGGAAAAGAATCAAAAGACAACGGCGACAACTTGAAGACATCAACGGCACGGTGAGAGAGAAGGAAACTCGAGCCGATAGAGAAGGAGAACGGTCGGCGACACAGAGGACAGAGAAGGAGATTTGAAATGGTCGACTGTCGGCGACTGATGAAGAGGATTGGCTTCGACTTAGGCAAAGACGACGGCGACGGCGATGACTCACTTGAACGGCGAAATTGATAGTGTGTAGAGAAAGAAAAAGGATGAGAGATGAGAATGGAGAGAGAGAACATGAGAGTTTTCAGTTTTGAGAATGTTTAACCGTGTGGTACTGTGGTGAGCGGGATGTGAGTGGTGAGTGCCTGAGTGGCGAGCGGTGAATCTTTAAATAAGAGAATGATGATTTTGTAAGGACCTCTGACATTTATAAAAATATCAGATTAAGCATTTAAACTTCAAAAATTATAATTTTCTCCCTAAATAGTATTTTTTGAGTACTCATCAATTACTCATTAAGTTACTGATTACTTGCTATTCGTTGAGTTATTGATCTAGCAGGTGAATAACGAGTTTTGAAACATTGAAAATCAGCGATGATGGAAAAGAGAGGGGGGTCATTAAAAACAGAAAGAAAGAAACCAGAAGGGTGGTGTGGACTGACGTGAAGCGATGTCAGGGTTGAGCACATGCAAATACTGTCCCTCTATCGTTGTGTCCTTTCCCACCATCAGTATCACGTGCTTCTCGTGGCTTACGTGTCATTGCATGTGGCTATGAATCGATATCTTTTTTTTTTTTGAAACTTTCGCTGTACAATCTGAATTTTGGACATTTCATTTTTAATGGAAAACTGCTTTTTTTTTTTTCTTTAATAAAAAGGAAAAAAGGTTTTGTTCATTTCAAAATGATAATATTTTAAAATCTATTAAATCTTTATTACTAAAATAATATGAAACAAAATGTCTTAAAAACCTTCTTCTTCTTCCTCTTCTAGACTTCATCTCTAGATATTATTATTACACAGATTTATTCCCAACAGCAATCAATGTAAAACCAACCAGTGTTCAATGCAGCAATCCTATTTCAAAATCTAGATGCCAATGCAGAAACTTTTAAATCAAATTCCACATGGTATTCTGTACAAAGATTAGTAGAATTTTATTTTTAACTAAAAAATGACGTCAAGTATGTAAAATTTTCTTCTCAAGAAACTGAAATGGAGTGATTTAACAAGAAGAGACAATGCACATACCAAGAGGAGGCAAATGTATGGCTGAAGTTTAAGAGTCTTGACGCCAGGTGAGCCAAGCAGCTATGTTCTTGTCTTTGTCATCACCATTAGCCATCTCCTCCATCCTTCTTGAAGACTGGTTTTTTGGTTATTTGAATGTTGGTATTCATAACTATAAATAGATATACATGGTAACACTTGTATGGTTTTAATCAATTTTACACATATAAGTAGAGACTCTTTGATGAATATGATATTTTTAACTACAATCTTCTTAAAAAATTTTAGATTAAATGGAAAAAGGAAAACTATAAAAAGAGTGGCTAGAAAGAATTTAGAATGTGAAAAGATTCGAGGAATAAAAATTAGTTTTTATGTAAGGTTATTTTTAGAATATTAATGGATGTCTAGAGTAAAATTTTATTTTCAAATTTTGGTGTTAGATGTTTGGAGTAAACGGACGTTACAATAACTTTTTTAGATTACGATAGTGTCATCCTTTTTTAAAATTTCACTTTAATAGATTAAATTAATCATGGTCAATCATAATAAATTTTTTTAATAAATCATAGTCAGTCGTAATTTTTATTGACAATACATTTTTAATTGATGAGGGGCTAAATAACTTTTAAATAATATATATATTTTTTATATTTTAAATTTAAAAAATTCTAAAAACAACTTGTTTTGTTTCAAAATTGCATCTATCTTTTGACATCTAATTTGCTTTAATGCTACGTATTATTAATTTTGATTAAATTCACTTTAATACTATGTATTATTGATTTTGATTAAATTCTTAATGCATCCCAATACAATTAATTATGGATCAAAATCTTTATCTTTGTAAGGATTTACTCAAAATTTGTTTTCTATTCTAATTAATGTAAAATTAAATATCAATATTTGGATAAAAATAAAAAAAAAATTCTTTAAGGATACAAAATGAGAAGTTAATACAAGTGCATATGTTTCAACTTATGTTAAGATCAGTAATGTCGTTAACTCAAATTAAATATATTTCATACATTTTGTTGATCATGTAGTATATATTCATATCAATTGTATCTTGTGAAACAATGTTGGAAAATAATTCTTTAAAATCACATAAATTCGTCGTATACGAAGTTGCCAATCTTTTTGTACATGGCACAACCCGACCATTTTCCCCTCTGGATTTCAAGAGTTGCATACTAAAATCAGAAGTCTAATATAAAAATGTATCATTCTAGAACTGAGTTCAATCTTGGAGACCCTAATCTGCATCAACACATTAGACGATAAAACCACCCTATAATCTTTCAATATGTGAGAGAGGAAAAGCTATGTAAACACGAAAAAAGGAAAAAAAAAAATTAAGTTCATACAGAATACACTATGTAGATCTAACGTAATAACGTTGAGAGATGAGGGTTTATTTTTTTTAAATGATGGTACTAAAATATAAATGAGCTTGTAAAATGGTAATAGAAAATCAAAATGAATTTTAATGGCACCATCCCACGTTTTTATAAAATTTAAAGACAAAAGTTACCCTTGTTTTAAAATAGATGGCCAAACTTTCTTCATTATTTTCTAAAGAATCAACGAATAGTCATTCGTTAAGTGGTTCGAAAAGAGAGAATTCAACCGTGTGGAGATTAGATCGATTAAACTGCAACAATAAACATATTATAAATTAATATCTAGTTCAGGTCAATAATTCATGATCAAGTAACAAGTTAGTTCACATAAATAGTTTGTGTAAATAATACACGTAAATAGTTCACATCAGTAGTTCATGTAAATAATTCGTAAGCCACAATTTATTCATAGGTTTACATATACAAAACATGATTTACAATTTCATTGCAAACTAATTTTTCCTAATTTAGATACAAAACAATGATATTATTTATACTTTAACTCAAATATATCAAATTACAAAGAAATCATGTTCCTTTCTATTATCTAGTACTCTAATTGAATAAGAACAATGACAGGAACCTAACAACATAAATAGGGTCTTAAAGATAGAGAAAAAAGATTCAAACTTCAACCAACAAAAATCGAAACTCTAATTGTCTATGCTCTCTCTTAACTAATAATATAACTATGAATATATACTTTGTTCTATACAACCGAACTACATAAAAAAATCTTTTGTCTCGCTTCTTTACTATTTTTGCATCTTTATTATACTATCCTCATGCTATTATTGTTTTCAATTATCCATTAATTTTATTTAATACGTATTTTTTGAGTGTTGAGTGATTTTTAAGGTCAATAGTTATAATAATTAAAAATAAAATGTCTTTAAAGTATAATTTATATAATATAATATTAGTTAATTATAATTATAGGTTGATTAATTTAGTCGTATATTCTTTATATTTTTCTCAAGATGGAGACAAATTAAGAAAAAAGCAAAAAAGGGGATCAGCAAAGCAACGAGTGTGTGGAAACGAAGTCGCTTGGCTGCTGGCGCCGTTGGTACTGGTGCCAGCAGTCCCTTGCCAATGGCAATTTTGCGATACCGTCCAGCTCCAATTTAATAAATTATCACCCCTATGAGTGGGCCCTATCTTATATATGAGTTATTATACACGGGTTGTACTCTTTATCTTCATGTGTCTCACTTTCACCTTCCTATACGTATAAGTGGATCTTTATATTTGGAGTTGATATCTGGATGGCATATTCAAATATTATCTTGATAAGATCCCAATTATATTATGGATTAGTCAAAATAAAAACAAAAAAAGGATGTTTGTGTGGAAACGGAAATAAAAGCACATGTAGGTAATTAGGCATTCCTATAACGTAGAGTAGTAGGTTTATTGAAATAAAATTGTTGCCACGGAATATTCCTCGTGCCGCCTCTTTTTACAGAGGCAAATTCCTTGTCTCTCTCTCTTGAACAAGATAAGAAGAGAAGAGGAGTGTTTTGTAAGGAAAGTAAGAGGAAGAGGAGAGAGATCTGGCGCGCAGAGGGAGAGAGATGGGGGGTAATGGGGATGTTAAAATGGTCGACAACGAAAAAACGAAGAAGAATTTCCCATTAACCCTCTGGGAGGTGGCGATGGCGTCTACGGTGGTTCTGGCCTTCTTCCTCGCTCTCATGCTGGTTTATCTCACCATGCCTCCTTCCGATTACGGCTTCCTCAAGCTTCCTAGAACTCTTCAGGATCTTCAAGTTCTCAGGTTTTCATACATTTATATGACTTATTACTTTTGTGATTACATCCATACCCATATGTTAAGATTTACCTTTGCTTTTTGAATTTACTTTTCTGGGATCTATAGAATTTGGAAATGCAAAGCAAATGTGTAGACTTTACCATCACCCTTGTTCTTATGCTGCTGGGCCTGGGAGAGGGACCCGCAACCACATGCTCTCTCCCTAGTTCTGAGAATAGTCATCGGCCGGGCTATCAGTGTTTCATCTTAGTAGGTCCCGTTAGTCTTTTGTGTCAACGTTCAAAAAAAATAATGAATCTATCTCTATGCATTTGCTCCATCACATTTCACACCTTTACCTTTTCAACAATTGCCTAACCTCATCAACCCTCGATGCTCGATAGTGTTTGTGTTGTTGATGCACATTACTTGTGATTGGAAACAATGGAAGCTGAGGCAATGTGTCTCCCTCAATGATAAAGAACAATTGGTTTGAAAATTTTATAGATTTAGGCCTGGTTGAAACAGCTGGAGACCATGCCTGTGGCTTTAGGACTTTGAAATTCATGACGGAATTATTGAAGATATTTAGTTCCTTTTAGATTATGTTGGTACTTGTCCAGAGAGCATGCTGTTGTGATTTTCCCTTGATTAGTTTAGCCTTTAAAACTTTATATGAGCTACAACTACAACTATTCCTGTGTTTATTGATAATCATTTCCGGTTCAAGTTTCGGTCTTCCTGAAGGACCATGAAATTCGATAGGTGGTGGCATTTTGATGCTGAGATATGTTCTATAATAATTGGAGGTTCGGTGATGAATGGGAAGAAGGATTAGGTGTGGTCAATGCCTTGTGGTTGCTGCCTTTTTGCTAGAAATGTTTTCCGAGGTAGTGATTATCTCTGGCAAAAGTATTCTAATTTAACTTACTAATTTATGTCTATCAAGATGTTTTATGTCTAGCAATCTTTTTCTCTTGCGTTTTTATCAATGCCAGTGATTAAGAGGGTGCAAAACTACCTTTATTCTCGGATTAAGATCACTTTTTATTTTTTGGGGTGCTTTTGGCTTATTTGCAGACTCTTAGATTATGTATTTATATTGCCAACATAGTAGGGAAGAAAGTAGACCTGCTCAAAACCTGAGGATGAATTTGTTGATAACTACTAAGCATACCAGAAAAACCTAAACCTTCAACAGAAACTGGCCCCACAGATGTAATGAATTGAACTCAATTGGATGTGGCATGTGCAAAAGTGTTGATGGGGCCTAATTACTTAATGGATGATTCTAGCAACTCCATTATGAGCATATTCATATCAGAACAGAAATTCAGGAGCTAGTTTCTTTGTTGTGCTTTTAGTTAATTAATGAAGGCCTGGGAGCAGCCTATAAGTTATATATCAACAGAATGATAGTGGAATCAATCATATTCTGGTATATGCTTGGCTGCTTTAAGAATGTCGATAATTTTAGCCATTCCATTGGAAGTGTAATTACTGATGGGAGAACCATTCATTGTTGACTGGATCTCCTTTTTTTGTATTTTTTGACAATACTGTCTGGGAGGGTGGTAAAAGTGCTGAGTTTATGAAAACTGCTGCCCCATGTTTTTGGTTCTAAGCTCACTTTTACTGTTAGAACCCAACTTTCAGTGACTCTGATATTCAGCTTTGTGAATCACTCCAATGAGAGATAAATTATTAATATTTCCTTTAATTTTCAGTTCTTGAAAATGATAGGATAATTATGCTATACATATATATTTATAAAAATTTCAATTCGTTCTGTCCTCTTTCACGATGAAAAAGAATGAGCATTTGACTCAAATGATTTATATGGAATAAGCATGCAACTGAACCTACATCTGGTGCTTCCTAGTGGCCAATTTGTTTCTGCTTAATTTGATTTAAATATGTGACATGAATTTTCTGCAACTTTCTTTTCTTTGCATTCTTTTAGTTTGCCACAGACTTTTTTTGCCCTTATGTGATCGTGAAGTACTTTTGTCCTGCTATATATGTTGATTGTATATTGTGGGTGATTTTTGCAGAGATAACCTTGAAGACTACACAAGTGACTATACGGCTCAGGTCTTGCTAGGCTATTGTATGGTCTACATTTTCATGCAAACTTTCATGATTCCAGGGACTGTTTTTATGTCACTGCTTGCTGGAGCACTTTTCGGCGTCTTCAAAGGTGTAGCTCTGGTTGTGTTTGCTGCCACTGCTGGTGCTTCCTCTTGTTATTTCCTGTCAAGATTAATCGGACGACCCCTTGTCTTCTCACTTTGGCCTGACAAGCTGAGTTTCTTCCAAGCCCAGGTGCTCATAATTCCTTTTCATGACAAATGTTTCATATATCGACTAGCCAACTAGAATAAACTTTTCGTTTTTACTTTCAGGTGGCTAGAAGAAGAGAAAAGCTATTGAACTACATGCTTTTCCTGAGACTTACCCCAACCTTACCAAATACATTTATTAATGTTGCTTCTCCGATTGTTGATGTTCCTTATCATACATTTTTCCTGGCAACTGTTATTGGGCTGATTCCTGCTGCTTATGTAACTGTCAAGGTATAGTAATTTTAGAACTTTTCTGCTTGGTTTCTGAACATGTGTGTTAAGTACAGAACTGATCTGCTAGTCATTATGGCATTCAAATGAAATTTGGTCAAGATGATTGTTCAAATAAGGGAAGTAGAAGTATTATATAGTTAGAGGAAACCATAGATTATTGTAATTTAACAAGAGTGAGATAATGGAGACTGGGCAATTTGCAGCAATATTGCTCATTGAAAAATTTGTTGTGTGATCCTCATCATTTATAAGTGGGAAGGTTATTATCTTGGTATGGAATAGGAGCAATTGAAGTTAAATGTTAACTTGACAATTGTTGTTATTGATTTATACTGTTTGGGTATCTTTAAGTGACCCACAGTTTAACTGGTCAGGATCCGCACCAAATCAATACTGCATTAATTTGAATGATTAGGTAGTAGAGGAAGAAAATGTGGGACGAAAGCTACATAGCAAATATACAATATTTTTGCATCAGATGACTTCGTCACTGACTGACTGACCTTGCTTTTGCATAGGCTGGATTAGCTCTTGGAGAGTTGCAATCACTGGGGGATCTTTATGACTTCAACTCGGTTGCGACCCTATTCCTTATTGGTGTCATCTCCATTACCCCAACGCTAATAAGCAAGAACAAGTCATAGCATGTTCTGGCTGCATATGTTTGGCTGGTGTATATTGATGGGGCATTCAATCTCTGTGCAATTATTTAGATGTGACATCTTGTTCTGTACAGATTAGCATCAAATAAATGAAGATGCAGCCGTCTCTTTGCTTGTAGGATTCACTGCTGATGCTGCAGACGTTGAAGAAGATGGCTGGGGAAATTATAACTACTTAAAATGAATTCTTTGCGACGATTGGTATTTCCTGTTGGGTTTATTTACTTTAGTTATAAGGGGGTGTTGGGTGCAGGGGTGGCTATGGGTTGGTTTTATATGTATAATTTCAGTTCAGATTGCAAGGAAGGGGCTTCAACCATAAGGAGTTGTATATCATTGTCAAGAAATTAATAGTCGGAGACGTTCTTCCTCTACTGTGTTTGCAATGCTTTCAAATTTCAATATTACCTGTTTGAATATGATAAAAATGTTCCTTAAATGTGTTATCTTATAAGTATGTCTGATGTTTAAGGGACGTGAGATTTCTCTGAAAATTCTAGCAACAGAGTCCCGCTCCTACAAAGTTTGAATGATAATAAATTGTCAGGAAGAATCTTGATATGCCAATTGTACATTCATGCCAGTTTGACCTTAACTTGTAATTGTATCGGAGCAAGCTGAAGCTGAGGGACCTAAGATGCCTCTGAAGCTTTAAGGTCCCTTGGGAGGGGACTAAATTCTTCCTTTACTTGCAAGATGCAAGAATTGTTACAAGATTGCTTTCCAAGATAAGGTATTTCTCTCTCAAGTTTCTTCAAAAGGGATTCTATAAGAGAAATCAGGCAGTATATATAATTTTACTCTCTCAAAACTGCAACCTAAACAATTTACATAATTACACAACAGCAAATTTGATGAAAAACATACTAGTAAAAATCCGCCAATTATTTATATTAAATCTGTATCTTAGTACTTTACAATTTCACAAGAACGTTTTTACATCCAAATATTAATATAAACTTAATTTACTGTATAATTTTAACATTCAAGAAAAATTTTAAAAATTTAAAATACATAAATTAAATATATTCTCATATAAATATTTCAAGTAAGGCTAGAAAAAAAAATAATAATTGTGGTCATATGTTGAGCCATGGGCGGTGCCGACAAAGCACGAATATGTATTTAGTTATGTTGAACGCGAGTAGCTTTCATCCCTGACAAGCTACATAGCAAATATTGTGGCTCATATGCCAATGATTGTCATGCCATACCATGGCCTAACACGACACCATGTCAAGCCATGCTAGCCAGGACCCCACAGCCAGATGGGCCTTGAAAATGTGGGTCGGGCCGGCTCAGAATGGCCCATTTTACATGTCCAGTTGTAATCATTCTCATACCAAAAGCAAACAAGAAACTAGCCACCAGCACCTTTGATTGGGCTTTTGAAATATTTCTATTAAACAACATACTAGTCACCGCCTTTCGAGCACGTGTAGTGGGGCTTTCGAAATATCTCTAAATAGAAAAAGGTCTATTTCTATTAGATTTATTAGAAATAGAGCTTAAAAAAAAAAAAATTATAGTTGTGTAGCTGGTAATCGTAAAAAAATTCCATTTATAGCAGTAGACTGATTGTATCATCCGAAAAGATGTTGAAGTAAAAAATCATTCAACATCCGAATCAATGTAAATGGAATTGAAACTAGCAATTGAATGAATGTAATAATGCCATGTATTAGAAGTAACGCTTTTGCTAAATCTGGAAACGTTACCAAAACCTTATTTAGCCGACGTGATGATGCAAGAGATTCCAAGTCATATCACAAAGCCCCGTGTCAGCCTTGACCCTCTTCCAAGCCTTCTCCTACAGCTCCCATATCTGCTGTGACCCGGCATTCTTTGAATGTTTTGTTGCACCTTATTTGAAAACATGAGGAATAAGACCTTCGTGCGGGAAATAGGTTTTAACCTATCAATTGAATAACTCAAGCTGACCTCTAAAACAAGCTAATCCCCTCACAAAACACTAGTGAAACACTATATATGATGCATTCCACAAATGTATGCACAGAAGCAAGCTAAAAACTTTCAACTAAAACTTTCAACAAGTAAACATACTGTTTATACAAATATTAAATAATGAGACGGTATTCGCATACTAGTACAAGTATTGTTCTATGTAACATATTCAGGCAACCACCTATAAATAATTCTCAGAGCATATCTAAAATGCCTACTTCTGTACGTAGTTGAACAACATTTCATGTGCCCCTCCCTCACCTAAATTTCTTAGCTTTTCTCTGAAAGCTTTCAGGAGTCCGGGCATCCAGCTTGCGTTTTGACCCCGCTTGTTTTGTCACACCACCATCCTGAGCTTTTGCCCTTGCCTTTCTAAGAGCAACTGCTGGTCTTTTCTCTTGGCGTATTTTCAGTTTCTCCCCTTTTTGAGTTTTTGACTTCTTCATTTTAACTGGTTTCACGCTGCCTGAATGGACTTTCTTCTGGGCACCAGATTTGCTAGCCCGCAAACCCTGGTATGACATTGCAGTCTTCAAATTGGATCTATTTGCACTGCCTGAAGTACTTGAATCCACTGCAAACTTTTTGGCTGGTGAGTTAACTGCTGACGCACGAGTTGTATTTGCTCTCTTAGATGGGCTAGAATTCTTATCAGCATGAGAGATCCTCAGTTCTCTATCCCGAAGCTTCAAGTTACGTTTCTTAACAACCAAATTGGCAGCTTCCTGCATATAAAAACTACACATTAGTAATTGTAAGAAAACAACGAAGTAACAAATTACATAATGATTTGCAAGGTAACAGAACATATGGAAATTAAAATACAAGGTTCATCTCATGCACTTCCTCCTACATCAAGAATCTGACTTTGCACAAAAATTTATAGAAATCATTCTATCTACTTTCTGCATAATCCTCATGAGCAGTTAACGCCAATAGACAAGGAGTCCTTAGGAAAAATCCATCTGCCTATGTAATTTAAAAGGTGGATAGGATACACTGAATTAAACCATCCAAATCAAATGTATCAGAGAGATATTAGTCATTGCCCAAAAGGAAATGAGAAAGAAATAAAATCAGGGAAAAAAGTAAAAAAGACCTAAGTTATAAGTGTATACACACACACACACATACACATGGTGGTTCTCTTGTAAGAGATCTCTTACAATAATATCCATGAGAACCATGATAAAACTCAATCAATTTCACCAACGTCAGATAGCTAAATAAATCATTTCTTCACCTATGATAAAAGAAGATTTTTATGAAAAGGTCTCTATGACATCCAAATTAGACGTGCCCAACTTAATATCCATAAATTGACACCCACAAACACAGAATGTTAGGGGCCCTATTTTTTTTTTTCCTTTGATAGGAAACAGTTAGGGGCCTAACTTATCCATACCACAAAATTGTGTATTACATACAACTCTATTAAGGCACATGTAAAAGTGTCACTGAAAAATCATCAAAATCCCTATAAATACGTCAGAAAGGAAACATTGTTATCAAGTAAAACAAGATAACAGAGATTGTTTAACAATCACAATGTTAAATGCAAAATATAAAACATAGTCGTATAATTAAATTTAAAAGTAAATCAACTGAAAAAATTTTACCGTATATAACAACTTAATTCATACCCTCGTTTTAAATAATACATAGGCAATGCCCTTTCCCACGCGCATATGAGAATGTCTAACAACCCGAACAGCTTCAACACTGGATCCTATGTTACTGAGACCACAAAAAAGCTGATATATTTCTTCATCCTGCATAAGAGGGTAAAACAAACCCATATCAAATAAAAAGGCAGGCAACAACATACGCATATTGGAAGTCCACATAACAAGCATTAGACCAAAAAATTTACCTTTACATCAAATGGCAGGTTACCCACGAAAATAGTCCTCTTGTTATCATAAAGTGGAGCATCCTCCCCCTTCAACTTCTTGCGAGGTGGGCAGGCCCTGTCCACACGAATATGATTTCCTCCAACCTATACACATTCAAAAAATATATAGAGTCAATTTATAATACACTAACCAGACAGGTTATGGCCGCTATAATGTTTTATATGATAAAATATTGAGTTTATTGGCCATAAACAACATACCACAGCCATATTATGAGCCAAAGCAGCCTCAGCAGATTGTTCAGAGTTGAAAACAATGTATGCATGAACACTGCAACATAAAACAGCTTTCATTAGAATAAGACATTGATCACAATTACAAAACTATGGATGATCATTAACAAAAACACAATACAGATGTTGATTACTTGATTAGCTGACAGAGAACAACAGTCTCTTAAGAAAACAAATAGATTAGATGACCAAATACAAAGCAAGCCAACATTCATTCATTTTCCCTCCAAGGGTGTTTGATTCTCACAGTAAGGCCATACAAATCTGTGATCAAGTTAATACAAAGAAGGCAGAAGAAATATGCCAGGAATAAAAGTTGTGTTGACATTCAATTTTGTAACACAAAATACTCCTTGAACAAATCAAGTGCTAATTGTGTTCCAGGCAAAAGGTACCTGAAGTGAACACAATCTTTCTTTCATCTTCAGCGAAGAAAATCTAGGGTTCCATTGACACTCGATGTCATAAAGCAAACAAGCTCATAGAAAGATATATCCAAGAACAAGAAAATTTCTCCTAGGAGAGGCAATTCTATCTTCAGCATCAAGAAAGATGCACCCCTTCTCATAGGAATTGTCCACAAAAACCTTCGGGATAATCTCAACAGAGAAAATGTGGGTAGGGACCACCCAGCAGAACAACCCTTGCACCGAAATAGGAAAGAAGGGCAACCAACCACATGCCCTACACAGTCCCTCACTAGAGAGATGATAACTTCACCCACTTGAACAAGCAAGACACCATGGGAAGAGCATCATAAGAGCACAACTGGACCTATCCTCTACAGGCAACTGGTTGACTATACACAACCTACATAGATTGAACCAAGTGGATCGTCTCATTGGAGAAACACTCTTCCGAAATATTACCGGAGAGGAAACAAACACCAAGGAAACCTAACAAGGTAAGAAACCAATTGCTTGCCAAGCTAGACCAATCAGGGGAGACCTTGGTGGGCATAAATAAACCTCCTCTCCCAAGTTCAGGTACATTTTCCTTCATTGACTTGACTGTTAAAGTGCAATCGATCATCGGCAACTACCAGTGTTTTGGCTAGTTCTCCTTATTTTGCAGAAGAAATTCACTAGCTGACGAGAATAGGATTTGTTACAGCTGTCGAGGGATGACAACCTATAAGCACTTTTTCTCTACTTCCTCTGGAGCATACAACACATCATAGCTGCCCTATTGTCTAGGCCATATGCGGCTAACAATAGAAGAATATCTGGTGTTATAGTTGGTGTAATTCAATGTTAGAGAAACTGCCTCTCTATATGACAGGAATTGGCTTCAATTAAATTTAATTCACGACATCAATTGTCATATCAATGAACTTTGTGTTACAATAACGAAATTTGCCTTCCACATAAGGAAAATAATATACTTTTGTTTTAAATTCTTGACCATGCCCAAACAAGCTTAAGAATACCTAAAACCTAAGACAAAATAAAAATTCCATAAACCGATTGGCACTCTTACAACCTAAACAAGTTTCATTGACACATAATAATAACTATCAATAAAAATATATCCAGAGATAATTAACAACAAAATTCAAAAAAAAAAAAAAATCCATACCTGTCAACATTATCATTAATTTGCTTTTTTAGTACGGCTCCCTTTCTTGGTACTTTGGTCTAAAAACCAAGAAAATGATTAGAAAAACGAGAATCAGAGAACCGAAAAGAATGAAATATGAAACTCACATCGATGATTGGGACGGAGCGAATCCTGACAGATTGGATCTCCCCAAACTTGCTAAACTCGTTGACAAGGAGTGTCTTCTTGAGCTTCAAAGGCAAATTCCCAACAAAAACAGTCCTCAAGAGCTTGTTCTCGTCATCAAAGCCTTCCACATTGTCCTTCTTCCTCTTCCTCTTCTCCCCAACCACCACCTGTTGTTCTTCTTCTTCAGCTTTGGGTTTGGCTCCGTACATTTTCTCCTCGTAGTCTCTCTCCACCTCATCCCTCTTCCTCTTCTTTCTCTTCCTCTTCTCACTTCCTTCCACATTCACGTTTTCCGAATCACGATTGCGGCTTTTCTCTTTGTTCCTCTTTGTTTTCTTCACCTCCCAAGAACCGGACTTGTTGGGGGAATCTTGGGATTTTCTTTTGAAAGGATTGTCGTCCGAGAAGATGGACGGAGCCGCGGCGTTCTCTTCGGCCCCGCCGCCGAATAGGGTTGTGAAGATTGAAACATTGTCGTCGTCCTGAGGTTTCTTTTTCACCATTTTGCTTCGATTGGCTCAAGATTAGGGAAAGAGTCAGGATTTGGAAACCCTAGGGCCGCTTTTAGGAGAGGCAGAGAAACGGGAAGTGTTCGGGTCGGGTTTCGTAAGACTCCGATGGGCTGACAAATTATGACCCAGAAACAACTTCCACTCACCTTTTCTCTCCTCTCCTTTTAAAAAATAAAAAATAAAAATAAAGCAATAGCAGTGATTTCGACCTTCGAGTTCCTAATTTGTTTCTAGAGCAAATTTCACGTTAGTCTCTATACTTCGATGAAATATTATGTTTTTCCCCATAAATACTGTTTTGGTCTTCACCATTCCTAAAGTTTGAAAAATTCATCAAATTGGTCCATCTGATTAAAAAACTAACAATCAACCATCACAAAATATGTATAAAGATCAAAATACCCTTAATCATTTCATTTTTTACTTTAATTAAATGAAAACAAAAAAAGAAAAAAGAAAAATCTTTTAAATTACAAAATTGATTGTTAAATTTGCACCGTTAATGGATCTCCATCAATGGTGCAGATCTAACATTTTTTAATAAAATTTTTAAAAAGATATATCCATGGATTGGTGCCGGGCATGGTGATGGATGATCTAGGAGCACAAATTGCCTCGATTTGGGTTCAACATAAGTCGTTGATGACTTTGTTTGAACCTAGATCATGATGACTTGGGTTAAACCTAGATCGAGATGATCTAGGTTCCCAAATTGTTGTTCGATCTCCATAGTCAGGTCAATCACAAACCAAATTTTTATTCAAATTCATGTCAAAATGATATACCATGTAAGTTGTCAATATTTTATAAATGATGAAATGATTTGATAATTAATATGATTTTTAAAAAAAAAAAACAATAATTAATACGATGTTAATAACTCATATATTACATTATTTAGGTATGTATTTGAATAAAAAAATTTGAAAAACCCAACATTACCTATATATATTTATTTATTTATATTTATATTGTTTAATCTTTGTCGGTTTTGATAAATTTGTGAACATTGGTGTTTGATTATCTTGTAACCAATTACAAAAAAATTACAAAATTGTGATGAAAAATAGAAGTTACAAATTGAAGTAAGCATGTGAACATAAAAACTTAGGGCTAAGGGAGGCCTTAACATGCCTAAGGAAGCCTTTGCATGTTCAGGGCGTTGGCCTAGGCTATTGAGAATATGAGAGTCAGCCGGCTTTGATGCAAACTGTATTGAGTAATATCAAGAATTAAGAATACTATACGTTCCCTTAATAGTGAGGCTTGTGATCCATAAATTCATTCAGTCTACCAATATTTAAGATTTGAATCATCACACAATAAGTAATAATTAAAAAAAATATTTGTTTTAAAAAAAATTAAAATAATTTTGTTAATAGGACAACTTCTCTTTTTCCATTTAACAAAATTGGGAAGGTTCCAACCAGAAAATTTTTATTAGAATAAGTTGGACGATTTGATTTACTGTGTCGCAGTTTATGACGCCAAATTAAATGACCAAATTTTGGATCAAGAAAACATAAATTTTAAGGGGAAAAAAAAAAGTATAAAAAACAATCAAAGAATAAACAAACCAACGAAGATGTGGCTTTTATTTATTAATAAAATCTTTATACCTAGCAAAATCAACTGTGACTCTCTTTTGTGGTGAAGTGAAATGTAGAAAAGATTCCATAGAAACAATACTTCATTTTGTGATGTATGTACTCTCATATAAAAAGAAAATATTACCGATTAGGGTAATGGGGTAGGCAACCTCAGATAAGCATCTAGACTAGTAGTGCAGGACAACATTACAAGGAATAAGAAATTAGTTGCCGGCTTCCAGCAATGTCATTAGGATACAGGTATTGGCCATGGCCATGTTATTTAATCAGATAGATACAAGCAGGCAAAGCAATAGTGCAGTTTTTGTTTCAGCATGTAACTATATAGCTAATGTCTTTTGCTTGCGGAGCCATTTGGACCTTTCGCTCATTAAATATTGCATTTATGATATGATCATCGCCGGTTGACTACATTAATTCTCTCAACTACTATATAACCAGCATCAAGTTGAGTTACTAGCTAGTTTGATAGACAAAGAAGAGAAACAAGATTTCTTAAAGGTTAGATTTTCTTCTGTTTTTTCCTATCCCAGTTAGTATACACATCTTTTGTCTTCATATTTTTAATCTTCAATTTCTACTATTTTTTATATCTTCTACTGTAGGTAGAGGGAGGGAATACTACAGTTATCTCATCTTCATTAATTGATTAGATGGAAGGGAAACAAGAAATTGAACAAATTGTTGAAGAAAAAAAACAAGAGCAGACTAAGGAAATAAAGAGAAAACCCAATGTCAAATCAAAATTTACTGTCCCTCAACCATTTTCTCTGGCAACTGAGAAAAGATTACAGTCCAGAGTGAGGCGATCAAATTCTGCGAATTTTTCTTCTTCAACTCAGACAATAATATCTAGTGAAAGGCTAGGATCAGGTTCAGTCAATTTCAAGGACTCTCAACCCAAACTACCCAAAACTGTTAGTTTAAATTACAGGTAAGGCACTACAAGAAAATGTTAGATCTATTATAGGGTATCCATCGTAGATCTTTAAGAGTTTGTGATGCATAAGACTGTTACCACGGGTTTTAAAGGCTCGCTATTATCGAAGAATCTAATGATACTACTATCGAAACCTAGGATGACAGAAATATTCATGCACATATTAGAAAATAATGATACTACTTATAAGTTCTAACCTAATTATTATTAATTTGGCTTTAGGGAAGTTGTATTTATCAATGAATAAAATATCTAGTTAATTGACATTATCAATTGTGCAGGACTCAGAGTAGACGCCACAAAGACAAGGCATGTAAATTCTACTGTAACTTTCCCTGCTACTAAAACTAGTTGCACGGTTAAAGTCACTACTACAGAACCAGCAGCTCACAATAAAATAGAGGTGTAGTAACTTTCTATAATATATATATTTATATTTACATTTATATTTATATGTTTGATGATAAATTGATTATTATCATGTGTTGGCTCTCTCAAAATAATAGAAAGGTTTGATATCAAAGCACAAAATTCAGGTGAAGGATCAGATTGAAAGCAGATACTTAAAAGTGACTACCAAGGTAAACATAATACGCGCATGTGTGTAACTGTGTCAATCTGTCACACCAAAGTTTTTCTATTCTATTAGTACTTCCATTTTTTTAAACTGTGAATTAATTTAATTTGTAGTTATGGATTCTGCTTGCTTTGAAAATTTTTTATTAATTTGATGACTACAGAAGCAGCAAGGAAAGGAGGTTGATAAAATTAAACTTGGGAGGAGCTCCACATTCAAGGCACCGATCCCTCCCTCAAAAACTGAACCAAAAAAGGTCAACTATTCGAGGCTTCTCAACTTTAATTTCAATGAACAAGATTATGGTTAAAGTTGTAAAAAGTCCAATTTTATTAATAGTACTAGAAGCAGGAATGTAGCATATGATTCAATTAATTGAAATTGGTAGTTGCAGATGCAAGCAACTACACGTCCCAAGTCTCCTGTTATCATGCGGAGAAGCAAGTCCGTGTCCCGCGGCGAAAAACTCAAAGTAGAAGACAAGAACAAGACGAGTGTTGGGAGGACTTACACATCTCACAGCCCGAAGGAAACCATACACAAAATGCATCAAACTACGAATTAAAGTGGCCTCCAAACCAACTTGCTTTTTGTCGGGTATTTCTTGAGCTAGTTTATCTTGTTTGAAAAATCTGAAGCTTCTTTCAAAGCTTCTAATAAACTATTAAGAAATGGCTTTTTCAAATTCCTTAATATGGATTTTAGAAAATTCTATTAAAGCTCTCTCCTGCATTGCTTCATCAATGACAAATTTATAAGGACATAGAATATAGCTTTCAAAATTTTCCATGCGATTCCATATGTACAACTTTCCTAGTTCAACCCTCAACAAGTTGAAAAGAATAATACATGCATAACCTGAGGCTAAAGAAATGTAACCAGATCTTGGAATTAGATTCTTATAATACTGCTTTTCCAAATTATATATCCTACTTTTTACTATAAACAACATAAAAAATAGAAATGAAAATGAAAATTTCATGTCATTACACTGTAGTCTTGTACATTGAAGAAAAACAAAAAGGAGAAGGAGAAATTGTCAAGAAACAAAATGAACTCAAACGCTCTCTCATGTAAATACAAGGTACGTTGACGTCGCCTCACACACAGAGAAGACAACATGATTTATTTAATATAATCGTTGCAGTTATCGAAGTTAGTCAATAGTAATATTACACAGAGCTAATCAAAACGCAGCAAGCACGTCCATTTCAACTTCATCCTCTCGGTTTTCTTCCTCTACCTCCCACATAAATCGTGCATACGATCCCAAAACCATGCTGCAAATTAATAATTCATTCCATCAAATCAATCATCTAATAAGAATAAGATGTCCATAATTAAATTAATGGAGTAAATAAATATCAAGTAATTATTAAGTACCAGTCATTAGGAGAAGCATCAACAGCTTGATCAAAATAAGACTTGGCTCTGTCCTCGTCTCGCTGCGTCATCCATATCAAGTTTCCGTACAAAGCTAACACCTCTCCGTCTCCAGGATTCTCCAGTATCGCTCTTCCGTAATATTGCTCTGCTTTTTCCGTATCGTTCTCCACCTTCATTCACAATATATAAATCCATTTTATTTTATTTATTATTTTTTTAATTATATTAACTTAATTCTACACTTTCCTTCATCTTTTTTTTTATCAAAATCCATGATGTACGGGAGTTGTGAATATTTTATAATGGATAAAATCAAATTAACATGATATGATATAGACGTCAAAATGTCAACGTCTAACATTGTAAATTACCTCCTGCAAGAACTTGCCGTAGTTTCTTAAAACCAGAGAATCGCTGGGATTTGACTTCAACAGTTGCCGGTAATAGTCGCCGATTTTGCTCTGTACGCCGTAATATTCCATCGGAATCGCATTTTCCGACCAGAGTCCGATGCTATCATTTCCCTTTTTCTCCGAAATTAACGATCCGTAATCGTCGGGAACATGATCCTCCTCCGGAATTCTATACGGGAAACGCCGCGATCCAGCTCCGCTACGCTTATTGAATCGGGCGGAAACGTCGGATTCGGACAGCGCTCGCCGGATTCCTGTGACTCTCCGGTGATTCGCCTCCAGACTGAGGGAGATTTTGGGAGAACTGGCCGCATGCCTTTCGCCGGACACTCTGGATGAACCGTATTGGAGGGGCGATTGGGCCGGGACGGAACCGGTTCTGAGTAAAACAGCTTTCATGGCTGTGAGGTTTTGCTATCACTTTTTGCAGCGGGAAGGAGTGAGCTAGTTTTTATTTATAGTGGATTTGGTGGCGTTGGATGTGGTGACTGGTTGACTTGAGGGAGAAGGAGATGGGAACACGTGTATAGAGTGCACGTGAGGATGGCTATGGAGAAGGCGTGAGCGAGGGAGTCGGCGAGAGTGAACTTTTTTGAGATCACAAGAGGAGTGTGAATCGGTGACTTGACGCTGCCACGTATAAAGTCCAGCCAAAAACTGGGGCCCAATAGGTGGCACGGGCTTGTGTACACGAAGTGGAGTTTGCATGTAGAGGCTTCCTTAACATGATGCGGTGCACATGCAAAATTAAAGTTAGTTCTAAGATACTATCTTTATTATTACTATTTTTTAAAAACTAAAATATAGTTTTAAAAATATATTTTAAATTTGTTCTATATATATATTTCAAATATAATTCGAAGTTGATGAGTGGTATGCTCTTCGCAATTACATCTACTTCCTCTCTTAAACCACTAATTATTATAATTACAAGATATGTTATGAAGTGCATCCACTCATATTTAAAGTTATCAATGTATTTTTTTCTCTCATTTCAATAATAAGGGATTCGAGTTACACATTCCACATTAGTACATATCGAAAGTTTTCTCTAAATATCTCTAGATGTAGAAGTGAAATCTAATCATACATAATCTTCCATCTCTATAGATAACATATCTCTAATTACTGATATCATTAATTTTCTATTATTTTATAATTTTTATAAAATATATATTATAAAAGCAAATGGAGAGTGCAACCATTACGCTTAGTGTTGAGATAACACTAAGAAAATAAGAACATTTTAACAAAAAGAACAAAATCGATAAAAATTGATGTGATTTAGTTGTAAATCTACCGCGTTATACCTTTCAAACTTTCAATTTAATGAATCGTTTCAAAGTATTATTTTAATATTATTAATTAATACTCTCGAATTGAAATTAAAATTAAGTTATTCTATACTTTCGTTATGGAGGATTGTGCGTGTGGGTTTTATTTGTGATATTATAAAAATTTTTAAATATAAATCATGCACCATTGCTTGTATTGATCTTCTACACGATTTACATTTTGATTAAATACAAAAGGTTTTATGATTTCAAAATATTTTAGACTTATCTTAAATAGATTTTAGATAGTTCAAAAAATTTATCAAAATAATTTTATATATGAGTTGTTAACACTACATAAATTTTATGTAATAATTAATATATCAATTACAATAGCATGAATTTGGATAAAACTATTTGAATATCCTAATATTAAATATGTTCTATAATTAGTTAAGCTGATACATCACCAAATGCTAGAGAGAAATTTTGTATTTCAATAAAAGTTAGAAAAATTAATGTATAAACAGTAGATATTAATATAAATACAAAAATATGTTTAAACACATTTCTTCATTAGTCAATACTAAAGACACAAGATTCAAAGACAGAAATATATTGTAGTTACTCTAATATGGATAAGATCAATCAATGTCAACAAGTTAATTTCTAATATCTATCATGACTTCTATTTTATTTTATCTTTTTAAATTCATAATCTTCAATAATAGGTTTGAGAAGTTCAATAATGACACTCGACGAAGCTGAAATTCATTATAAAGGGGGCGCATATGGTTTTGGTGGTTTCCGTGTTCCAATACTATTTAAGGCTAACTTATTAAAACGCTTAGGGATATTAGTACAGTGGTAAAATTACACACCTCTCACCCCTCCATCCTCCCCGCTTCCTCCCTAGTCGTGGATTCGATTGCAGCAAGCATACTCTACCTTTTCATTAATAAAAGATGAGATTTTTTTCTATATATGTGAGTTGTCTTCAATCCAGGTATAAATATATTCAAACCGTATTATCAGTGTGCTATTAGCTTAGTCCTAGTTATCTCCTAAGCTAGTTTTAGTAACTAAAAAAAAAAAAAAGTGACCTTATTAAAGTCCAATTTAGGTGAGTTTTCTGATACTATTTAAGGCTAGCTTATTAAAGACCAATTTATGTGAGTTTGCCTTCTTAATTTAAAAGGGTCGATTTTCTTATACAATTAAAAATTTTTTAAAGTGATAAGACAATTGGTGCGGGTGTCACGTAAGCCCAATAGAAATAATATACATCAGTATCCACGTGTCATTAACCACGTGACAAGATCCTGCGATCGAATGAAGGGTTTGGTAGCCAACAAAGCTTTTTTAGCTAGCAACATTGAGCTAGGAAATTGACAGATGTCCAACATAAATGTCAAACGTGGATCAAAATCATGACAAATGTCAAATGCATTAGCAATACGCAAAAGCATAGATGGAAGCAGTAAGGATCCAAGGAGCAGATGAAGGTGTGAGTCCTTCAAGCCAAGATCAATGCACAAACATTAGAGCTAGAGGAAGGGCCTGAAGAAAAGACCTTCGCACGATGGATTCAAACCAACCAAATAGGGACTAATTCCCTGATCCACAGAATGTACAAATGATAAACATTAAAAGAGATAATCCTATAGGGGCGTATGCAGAACCCAACTTAGAAGTATGAACACCGGTGCTGGCATATTCGTAGTTTCGTACCCACCATACATGGCCAACCCGATAATGTACTATCCTTCGACCCGTCTAAATTATGCATAGCAACCTCAAGGAGAGTCATCGAGCCAGACACCATATGCATACCTATCATATATTCCTTACCTCGATGGCAATGCTACTGATGCGTCTGATAGATACTCATTTCCTAATGATGGCAAATGTGAATATGTATTGAAACTTGGAAGCTCA
The DNA here is from genome assembly GCA_021234005.1 of Nephelium lappaceum. Taxonomy (NCBI): domain Eukaryota; kingdom Viridiplantae; phylum Streptophyta; class Magnoliopsida; order Sapindales; family Sapindaceae; genus Nephelium; species Nephelium lappaceum. The sequence continues at coordinate 8,392,000 of CM038004.1, forward strand.
AATTAATACACTAACACAAAATATGAAAAAAGTGATGAATACTGTGGTTCAAAGGCACCGTAGAGATTCGGAAGAGGCATACTCTTTCTCAAGTTGAAGGTGAAGATAAAGGGAGCAATTGAGAGAGGAAGCTCATAATGAATAATTGGCCCAAGAGGCAGCATCTCAGCAAATAAAGGTGACTCGGTCGAAAGAAGAAAGAGAAGAGGCATATGAATCGGACCAACGAAGGACCCGATAGCAAAGTGGCAAGGAGCCTTGTGTCTAAGAAACCACTTATGAGCAATATCAGACGGCTGAGCATGTTCCATAATATGGAATCGACCTGTGGAACATAAGGCAATGGGTAGAATGAGATGCTAGGCAAGGGGTAGGAAAGTGGCTCAACCTTTGAGAGAGTGCCCTAGCAAATTCTATCATGAAGGTCAAAATCCCTAAACACATTAGATACCTGCGCAAAGATTTATGCGGCTATAATGGTACTCAAGACCTAGATTATCACCTAGATATATATCAAGATTGCATGAACATTCAAGGAGCTTCAAACGTAGTTAAATACAAGATCTTTCTCTTGACCCTTATTAGGGACACAATAATCTAATACAATGGGCTCCCTCGTCAAAGTATAACTTCTTTCATCGAGCTACAACAAGAGTTTAGAGTAAGCTTCGCTAGAAGTCAGAGGGAGGAAAAAACATAATGTGCATCTTTCCAATATAAAGCATAAACAGGTAAGCTGATTCGTAGTTACCTTAAATGGTTTAATGAAGAAGCATGTCAGGTCCGAAACCTTAATGATATATCAGTAGGGGTGGACATGGGTCGGGTCGGATTAGTTTTGAAGAAAATTGATCCAAAACCGACTTGGATCGATTTCAAAAATGAAAATTGAACCGACCCGAAGTGATTATAAAAACCGGCAAAGACCGACTTTCATCGAGTCGGTTCGGTCCATATCCGTTTGGGCCTCCAATAAAACAACCAGTTCCTTGCACACATGGTAAAAAAAAAATAGAAGAAAATCTAATAAATAAGATTTTGGAGAAACTCAATAACAGTCTCAACTCAATTGAATATCTTCTACAACCAAAGTTCTTTTTTCTTTTTTTTTTTTTTCTCTCTCAGTATTTTCTCAACATCAAAACACAAAACACATGTCTAAAGCCAAGTACATATAGAGAGAGTCATCATAGATGGAAACACAGATCTATGATCAAAATCCAAGTGCATACACATATTTAAATACAAATCTAAAGAAAGAAAAAAATGAAACCAAAAAATGTCAATCGGCAGCTAAGAGTGAGAGTGAGGGGGTCAGCGGCGATAGTGATGAAACCAGCGTCTCTTCGAGTCATAGTTGTTGGACAAAATGACTCACAATGTCTCTTCGAATCATGGCGTCTCCAACACACAGCTGTTGTCACCGAGCATGGTCGTGTTTGTCGACAATGAAGGGTTAGCAGAGACGTCGCTAACAACAATGGCAGGGTAGTTCAAAAGGGGCTTGGAGATGTGGAGACAACAGAAGAGAGATCTTGGGGGAGAGTGAGAGGGAAAGGGGGAGGTGGCTAGGGTTGAATTGGAAATTAAATGTGACTGAAGAATGTGTATTGGCTTTTATATTTTCATTTCTTTTTTTTTTTTTTTTTAAATAAGGGCGATTTCGGTTTGAGTAAGTTTTTTGCGACCCAAAACCGACCCGAAAGCAAAATAAATCAATTTTCTACCTTCAGAACTGGCCCAACGCGGAATATAAATGAAAACCAATATTTTTGCTTTGGTTTGGGTTGGGTCAGTCCCGATTATTTTGTCAACAGTGATTGCTCTTATCTTCTTGGGTTTTTACTAACAAAGGTTTTAACGAAACATTTTCATTGAATATGAACATTTAAGGGAAAATGTTATAAATATTTAGATTTAAAGAAAAGTGAATGTCTATTAATTCATGATATCTTTTCATCTTTTCATTAGCTCCATCATTTTGATATATTTTATTGTATTATTTATGATAATAAGTTTTCATATATAATCATTAAAGATTATATAAAAAGCCCTCATTGTTGTACTTACATTCTTGAGAAGGATTGTAGACAATAAATGGATATTGATGAATAAAGATCTCTTTTTTTTTTTTTTTTCGGAAATAAGATCTCCCCTTTTTGAGGCTTTTTTTTTTCTCTAATTTTGTATTTATGTTATTATATTCTTATTTATTCTTTTTTTATAATCACTACGACTGGTTTAAGAGACTATCAAAACCAAACAGAATCAAACACTTATGACATGATCAAAAAAGCAATTACCATATAAGAGAGATTGACCCACACAAAAGTGAAAGAAGGGCTCGCACAAAATGAAAAAAGACAGCCTCCATGAGGCTGCAGATGTCGAACCTAAGTTCACATTAATTTAGGGGTGCTGCCAACCACTTTGGCAAAGCATCGGTGACTCCTTATTTATTCTTATTGTTTCATAAGAAAATCAGCTTTTTGAACTTTCATTTTGTACCGCATTTATAAGTTCTAGCAGATCATCACAGGAGGAGAAACTTTTACACGTATAATACGTTGGTGACGGCCCCTAGTGAGTAATTATTAATAACCAGATTGATAGGAAACGGTATATGGTATTTGGAAAAATGTTCCATCCAATATATATCTGGTAGAGAGAATACAGACTTAAGCGGGATCCAAGCCAACTCACAAATTACAGCGTTAACCATAATCTCTTCAAATTTCCACTTCCTCTTCCATTCATTTAGGTAGGATCCTAAACTGAAGAGTGCGGCTGGAAGATGCACCAGCTCCACATATGTGATCCCCTAAGTTCATACTATACTCTACAAAGCAGACAAAAAGTGTCTTCTGCACCTACCTTCCCAATTTCCCCTTTCCTTCCTATAGAACAAAGTCCATGCCTACTGATTCTTCTTTAGGTTGGACGCAGGAGAAGTTGATCTTGCATCCCAACTGGAACTTCTAATGATAAAAAGAAGTGTCTCCACCAGCATGGCACAAACCAATCCAAGAATGCCTCCAGCAGCACTCTAGAAATAAAATTAAAAAAAAAAAAAAAGTCCATTGTTTTAGCAACACTTTCGAAATTAAAAATTTGAAACAGTTACATATCGAGAGGGAAAAATTTTAATCATGCACAGGAAATATACATATTTCTTTCTTTTTTTCGAAATAGGAACTATACATATTTCAGATGGTCTTTCGAGAGGTACCATTACAGGGCTGTGGCTAAACAGTGCTCTGAATGTAGCATATCCAACCAAATAGCCAGTAAACATGGTTAGCACGACATGTAAACCTGCAAGAAAGGATAAAAATTGATCTATCAGAGCACTAAATGGAAATGTCAAACTTGCAGAAAAAATATCTGGAAAGGTATAGAATAGATATGAAAGTAAACATGAAGCACAACATATGATTTAATGGCAGATTGAACACAAAAGCCATTAGACTATAAACATTACTCGGCTTAATTTCCAAACACAAAAATCCAGATCACAAGATTTTAAGTTCACTTGGCATAATGGGATGTCATAAAATCAGAAACCGAGCAAGTAATTTCTAAAACGCTTACCAGTAATTATTAAAATCAATGGGTTTGTAAATAAACATGATATGCATTCATTGGTCACTATGAGAACAATTAAGTGATAAAGCCACGCCTCAAACTCTTTCTCCTACTTTGAAAAAAGATGTAAGCAAGTGAAAAAATATCCTCATTTAAGAAGAATGAATCATTCAAATGTCTTAGTTAATGAGTTGAGTCAGTGTAAGCAAACAAAGCTCCTCATCATTATTAACTAATTCGATGTGCTTATATATTATAAAACAGAAAACAAGTAGAAGTTCTTCAGAAGAAGTATAGGAGGCTGAATGGTCATTGCAACTACATTTATCAAAGATTCAAAGCAGTACTTGACATGCAACATATATAATGCAGAAGTATTTGGCGATTTACTTTCTTTTCATAACTCTACATACACATAATAGGAACCATGTTAAATATGGTGTCATACCCAACACAGAACAAATATCTACTTTAACTTGACTACCTACCATTAATTTGATAGTGGAAATTCATTAAAAATATAGCAATAAGTTATCTTGCAACAACACCATTAGTTCATACTAATATCTAAAAACCAAAACCATGGTGAAATGATGATTTTAAGATCTTTCGCCAATTCATCTGCACTAAACTAGAATAACCCAAGCCATTTGCGTGCAAATAGTAACTCTATAACTGTTACATGCATGCATGGGAATAAAATAAAATGCAACCTTGCTGTAGATGCCACATATCCAGTTTGAAAAATTACATGGAAAAATTATGGTATGGATTTCACAAGTCCGGTTCAACAATAAAGTCACTACAAGAAACAAAACAAAGTGACAAAGCCACATTATAAAATCCTCTTAAAGTGTGGCATTTTATAAATACTTGAGCATTAAAGGATATATTCTCTTCAAAGCATTAGTAGAAGTAGCCATGCAATGAAAGGATATTTCTTCTTCGTTTTTCTCATGCTAGCACTCACAAAAATATGACAGAATGCCCGTGGAATTTGTTTTCAAGAAAAGAAAACTACCATATAGTTTCAAGGAAAGAGAGAAAAAAAAAAAAAAAAACCTAAAATAATGTAGATCCATCCCCATGAAAAGAGCAAAAACAACTGTAATATGCATCTTTTAACATTCTAAGACAAATTCTGAGCCATATATTGGTCCAACAATAAGATGGAAGTAACACAACAAGACTGTATAAAAGTACACTGCTCGTTAGTTGGACTAATAAAGTGATAAGTTTGAGTCTATAATATTGACGTTTTAGTACAATAGAGCACATGGATTGCATTTCATAAATTGAGTTCTAAAGGGGAGGTTGTGGTATAACTTCATGACCATGAAATACCCACAAGAGTGATAATATTGTATCATTTTTTGTCATTATAGTAAGGTAAAGAGATGTATGTTGATGTTATACAATGAAATGGAAAGTAGAGTGCTATATGAGATCATCCCCAAATTGACGAAACACTTTAATAGAACAATAATACGAGATCAGCTATGTTTTATGGAAAAAGTGTTGGATGGTAAGAAACAAGATCATGTTAAATATTGAGTATTAGATCTCTAATACCACACCAAAATTTCATACAAGTACTAGGCAATCAAACATTACGCCTAAAAATGTACAAAAAGTCCGATCTTGATTTGGTACAATTGACTTAATGATTGTTGAGCCATACATGAAAACTTAGGAATTATACCTAAAGCTGCATCTGTAAAAGTGGTACTGTAAAAAGCATTTTCAAATAAAAATTTTCTCAAACAAATACTCAGGACTGCACTGTAAAACGACACTTTCACGTGCTCTTTTAAAGAAGAAGTTAAGCGCTTTTCTAATTCTTTTATAAGATTAATTTCTCTTCATTCCCCCTTTTAATCACTACGGGCATTATTATTAATTTAGATCTCCAAAACGTAAGCAGTTGAGTTGAGTTAGGGACACAAATCTAACAAATCAAAAATTGAGTCGCCCACCAAATATCAAAAAACCAATCTTCAAACAACATCTACCCAGTCAAGCTCCTAAAGTCCTGTTGCACCCAAAAAACCAAGCAAGGTATTTCAAACAAACATGGCAGTTTCAAATACACCCATTTCATACTTACTTTAAAAGGAAAATAAAAGTAACAGTAAGTTTACCAAAACCAAGCTGATCCTTGTAGGAAGAAAAGGGCTCAGATGCATTATCATTGGGGATAATATCCTTAACCAGCTCTTGATACTCATTCTGCTCCGCTCTTTCTGCTAGCTTCCTCAATCTTGCCACCAATTCTTCACTCTGATATACATTACAATCCAAATTATCAAATTAAAAACACTTCATTTTAAACATTAACTATTCTATATTTTTTTCGGCAACAGATGTTTAATCACCTTCTCTCTGGGTTTCGGGCTGGTGAAGACGAAATTGGATCCGGAAAAGAGATGTATCAAATCGGGTCGGGTTGAAGGGTGGGAGGATACCCATATATTCCGGATGGACTTGTAGGGTAAATTTGTTTGAGAGGAGAGATTCAAAGCAATGTCTTGTAATTGAGGTGACAGTTGAGTATCTCTCGAAGCTTGAATAAGAAAAGAACGGATTGATTCTGTATTTGAAATTACCAGTCCAGACTGATCGTCGGATCTCATCTTTGCTTGCAGAGCGGTTTCTGTTTTCGACCACTTTGGCCTGGTAAAGATTAGGGAAATTATTAAACTTCCCCTATAGTTTGAGTAATTCTCCAAATTTTAAGGTGCTTTCCACTTTTCCAATTGTTGAATGCCACAATTTCTTAAACACTAACTAAGAAAAAGAGGTTATGTTAGGACATATAGATTGTGTGAAAATATGCATACCATAGCTTACATAAATAGTTTTCTTTTCCTAGAGATTAATGATCATCCATATAACTACCACTAGATAATTACAGTAATTACAGGAAGATTAATAATCATCCCTTTCTAATTAGGAGTTAAAAAAAAAAACATATTATACAGTGGCATAACATATAACTACCACCACCATAGAAAAATAAAAATCACATTAAATAACTTTTAACGAAAACTATAAACAACAGAAGCAATCTAAACAAATAGAAAAAACAAACCAGATGAAAACCACCCGGATCCAAAAACATCAAAACCAAATCAACCGAAAGAAGAAAACCATCACATCAAATCAAAAATTACAAATAACCAAACGAGATTTAATTGCAACTTGGACTTACAGGTATAAAGAGAGAAAGGAGTTGTTGTTTCCACAACACTCTTCCAAGACTGGCGGTGATAACAAGTCCTCGTTGAGCAAGAGTGAAATTTTCTTAATGAAGGTGAAGGTGAGGCAAGCAAGAACAAGAAGAGAGATTTTGGAGCGGCACTAATAAGCTTTTTTCCTTCTTTACAGAGGTGCTGATCAACAAAAACATAACCTTAGTTGTTTTTCAACTCATGGGCCGAGTTTTTTACGATTCCACCCTTCAATAATGCAGGTCTAAGACAATGAAGCAAATAAATTCTCTTTGTTTTCCTTTTTCTTGTTTTTTGATTGAAAATGAAAACCTCATTTTCATATTTTTCAATAAAAATCATTTTTAATAATCAAAATGTAAAAAAATAAATAAAAATGGTACTAGTACTATGAAATTGAAAATTGAATTATGAAACAATATTTTGAAAAAAAAAATTATTATAATTAAAAAAAAAAAAAAAACATAATTTTAACACACACTAATAATTTGGGGAAAGGGGGAATTTGGTGTGCGCGCGCGCGCACCTTTGTCGAGTTGAAAATCTTCCAACCTGATTTAAATTGGATTGGAAATTTTTTAACTCAACCCAACCTAACCCAAAATCGGGTTGGAAATTTTTCAACCCAACCCAATGCTAGTCAGGTTGGCTTGATCGATTTGGACATTAGTTGAAATTTGAAAAATATTATATCGAATATCATTTCTAATATTACATGATCACATATAAATTCAAACATAATAATAAATAACAATCACAAATAAAGGTTCAATTTATAAAACGAATACAAATAAAGATTCAATCCGTAAATATTACAAACAAAAGTTTAACCCATTAAATGATTAAACCCATTTCAAATAACCAAAAGTTCAATCCATGAACCGCAAAGGCACACTTGTAATAAAACGCGAGATGCAAGAACACAAAACAATCCCAGAGTCACACTATAGTAATTACAACAAATAACAAAATAGTGACAACCACTGTCGCAAATAACACCAACTAAGTTTAGTTTAGCCTCTAGTAGTATTATAAACGATTATCTGGCTCCACGGTTTTGGACACTTTAATAATTAGTCTCTGGGTAAACACCTTGGCTCCGTTATATTACCTAAAGCATAATATACTTTAGACTGGAGGCAGTAATTACAGTCATATTAAGAATAACCTGTTTTAGTTTCTATAACATAGTATTTTGCTCAATAACAAAATACAGATGCACGACGTGTACATCTTTGTAATCTCATAAATATGCATTCACGATAAGGGCTTCGTTTTGCAAAGCAAAGACACGACTAACAAAATATAGATTCACTACAAAAACAAATTTGAGTAAGGATAGTTCTCAATCATTGAAACACAAGTGGGCATTTAGGGATTAGAAAGGGCTTAATACAAGCAACACTAAAATTTCCAATGCATAGCTACATAACACAACACCAATCAAACACTTCAACAACGACAACGCACACTCGTGAAGAACATTCAATTTCCAATTTAAAACACCAAACAACAATAAAAATCGCTACTGCTTATCAGTAATAGATTTTTTCCAGCTCTTTCTCGTCAACCAAATAAGAAATTCGAAAAACAGAAGGAAGCGAAAGCTAGGGATTTGAAAATAGAAAACGAAGAATACCAAGCAGGAAGACGATTGAAATGAAGCCAGAGCTGATCGTCGAAGCCAGGAAGAGTGGCTTCGTCGTAATTCAAATCCTGAATCCGACGCAGAATCTCGCTGTAGACATCGAAATATACCATAAAATAAGTAACAAAACCACTAACAATCCTACATTTGACTTCAAAACAACACTTAAACAAACAAAATCACAAATTTTGACAAGCTCAAACAATGACAAGGCTACCATAACCAACGTATAACAAATTAAAATCAAACAGCCCAGGATGCAGAAAAAATGAAAAGCAAGAGAGAAGAGATACCAGCAAGGCTGCAGAGGAGACACGGCAAGTGGAGAGGATGTGGTCCAGTCGAAACAAAACGAGAGTGGAGAGCAGCAAGTGGAGATGAGGAAAGAAACTCAGCAACAGAGATGGAGTGATCGGGTCCAATGGAGTCGGATTTTATGGGTTTTATGTCGGTCCAATTGAACGCCTTCTGATATTTAACAACGTGGTTCTACTACAAACCGAAACTGGATTGTAAGGGTATGGACCGGGTCCAACAGAACCGATCCATTTTGTCATCCTTTTCTCACTCTGAAAAACCACCCTATAGCTAGCCAAAAATACCCCAAAACACCACCTTAATTGGCCAAAATCCGTCGCAGCGCCAGACACCAAACCCAACCATCCCCAAACAAACTACTAATCATCACCACAAACAAATAGACTTGGATATAGTGTTGATATGATATATACTAATGTTTTAATGCGAGAGATGGAAAGTAGCCAGATGGCAATTGTTGACACAGCCTAATGATATGATAAGGAATTAGACTTCGTTTGGTACAATTTATCTAAATAGATTTTTTAGAAGTAGATTTTTTACAATTAGATCTTTTATAAATATAGCTTTTAGAAAGAAGTTAGTGATTGTTTGGTTAGTGGATTTGAATTAGATCTTGTTGAAATCAGGTCACTAATGGAATTTAAGTAAGTTGTGTTTAAACAATATGCTTTTTAACCCACTAACCCATTTAACATGATCAAGTATCAAAATGTATTATTTTAAATTTTATTTTGAATCAATATTTTATCATAATTGATCATTTTTATTTATTAATTGTGTTTAGTGATTTAAATCATATAATTAAATTAAATAGTTTCAAATTTATACTTTTAAGTAGTAAATGAATTAATCAAATTATATTTTCTCACATAATGACCTAAAATTAACATGTTATACAAGTCTTATTGGGTAACATGTTAATTTTATGAATTGTATTTGAGTTTAGACTAGTGACAAGCACATGCAATTGACTCCTATGGTGTATGATGGACTTCCGTGAACAAACGAAGGAGAGGGTGTATGTATTACTCAATCTTTCATGTGTAGGGGTGGCAATTCGGGTTGACGGGTTGGGTTGGACTCGACACGAACACGACCCGATAATTTTTAACACGACACGAACACGACACGATAAGAAAACGAGTTGAACTAACTCGACACGAACACGACACGATAAGAAACGGGTCAACACGAAAACGACACGATAACCCGTTTATTAACGGGTCATTTAACTGACCCGTTTATGACCCGTTAACCCGTTTATGAATTTAACCATATTTAATATATTTAAATTTTAATTCACATCTAATAAAAAATAACATTAAAATACTCAAATACAATCCAAAACCTAAAAATACAATCATCCATATTTCAAAAAATATATATATCATCATTCACAAATACAATCCAAAACCTAAAAATATAATCTTCCACAAATTATAAATGTAATCCAAAATAATCCAAAACATCCACAAATTACAAATACAATACAAAATAATCCAAAACATAAAAATACAATCATCCACAATTACAAATACAATCCAAAACATAAAAATACAAACATCCACACATAAAAAAAACAACATCAAAAATATATCCGCAAATATAATCCTTCGTATTAAAAACATCAACTATCGATTGCAATTGCATCCGCCAACTATAACCTGCGAAAAAATAATAACTAAAAGTAAACAATAACTCGACGACGCTGCCACTTGCGGGCAGATGAGCTGCGCGGGACGACGGAGATGGCACGGCACAGCGGCAACAGCTCGACGACGCTACGCGGAGAAGAAGCTACGCTGCACGCAGATCTGGAGCTACGCGGAGAAGAAGCTACGCTGCACGCAGATCCGGAGCTACGCGGGACAGCGGCATGGCGCTGCGTGCGATGGCCGGCGATGATGCTGCAGATGGGGCGCGACGGCTGGAGAAGCTGCTGTAGATGGGGCGCGATGGCTGGAGAAGGGACGGCCGGTGGTGGACTGTCGGCAGAGAAAACAAGAGAAAGAATAGACGAGAGAGAGAGGCAAAGATAAAAATGAGATAAAAATGAGATGTAGGGTTTTCACTTTCAAAAATATATATATAGTACCAGTAAAATTACATAAAAGACCCTTTAATGTAAAATTATCACTTTACCCTTCTTAACGGGTCAACCCGTAACACGATTAAACGAACCCGAACTCGACACGATAACTTAACGGGTTAAACGGGTTGACCCGTTAATTTACCCAACCCTTTAATACTCAACCCTAACCCGTAATTATCATGTTGGGTTCGTGTCAACCCGTCGTGTCGGGTTCCAAATTGCCACCCCTATTCATGTGTCAAGAGCCTAAACAAACTAAGAAAGGTGTGTGGTTTCAAGGTGGTTTAAGAGTGGTCTCAAGGCGGCTTCAATATGAGTTGACTATTTATGTTTGTTCTGTTAACATGGTTTCATGCCCCATTTTGGTGGTCGCAACAAAGTAAATTGAACTACAATCGTACCTCACAATGCAAAACCATAACGACTAGTTTTTGTGACCAATTCCAACTACTCTAAAACCGGTAACTGATTGCTCACTCTGACAATTTTTCTAACAAGTAAAAATGGTTAGTTTCTCAAACCTTCTTCATGTAGAAACCTTAAATTCACAAAATGAAGGTTCAAACTCTTCATACTCATGACTGTTAACTTTCTTATGATTCTTTCTTGAATTTTGCATCAAAACTCTTAGCTTGAAGTAAAACTTTCAAGATCTCTTGAGTTAAGTTTGAGCATCATTGTTTTATATCAACTTTTTGTAGAGTTGCTAATGTAATTATTTTAAATCATTCAGGTTGTATGTGAGAAGTTAAGTTCTTTACTTATATTTAGCAAGAGAGTAAGAGAACGATAATCTCTTTGTATGGTCGGTGAAGTAAGTCACCATTGTACAACTTGTAAAGAATCTTGATAGTGAAGAGACTAAAGTTTGGTGAAGTTAGTAAAGTGGATGCAAGCAAATGTTGGTCGAACCTCCATAATTCGAGTATTCAATTCTCTAAACTCCTACTATATTTATCTGCAAATATATTATCTTGTCACACATTCTTATTTTCGTCCATACTAAAATTGTATTTTGTGACTAAGAATTTACTAGAAAGGCTTTTAAATTCTTGATAACCTAATTCATCCTGATTTATAGATTAACTTTCGATCTTCCATATATATATATGACTTTGAAATTTAAACTATTAATATAGGTAATAGAGTCACAAGAATTTAAGTGTCTTATCATACCACTTTTACAAAATAGCCCGTTTTAGCTTTATAAACCTATAAAAGCTCGTCATGATAATAAGGGATGTTTTCATAATTTTATGCAAAAGATTCATGTCCATGTAATTAATTCTAAACCCGGAATTTTTGTGCAATTTTCCCTAGATAAAATTACTAAGATGTTATGTTAATATCATACAAGTATTATTATGCTTTCCAAAATTTTTATTCAATTAACATAACATATGAGTAGTCAATATTATAGTAATTATTCTATTATTTTATAATTTAATTTATAAAACGTTGATAATACGTACATTATATTATTTGGACACAAATGTTAGAAAAAGAAAAATTTAAAAGCCTACCGTTACCCACTGTGATGTACATGGAAACTCGTTAGTTGGAATCATTTTGGGCTGGGAGATGTTTTGGGAAATCCAACACAGTACAGCTGATGTGTGATGATGCCTCCAATTGGCGCATGAGGCAATCCGGTAGTGTGTTACCACGTCATAACATCTTCAGGGAGATGATTGAAAACCCATATGGAAAGAACAAGAGATTTAGACAGGGCACTGTAAATACATGTATTCATTTACAACGTCATCAATGATGGGGACAAAAGTAGTGTCACAGCACAACCCAGGTGTTCGATTGTCAATTTACCAAATCTCTCTCTAAATTTCAAATAATTTTCTTTCAAAACTCTTCTCAACTCTACAAGCTCTTGTATGTAATATTGTTAGGTCAGATCTAACCCACTTGTATTGTTCCTGTTGGTTGTTGTATGAGATTGGGATTGTTGTTTTGTTTGTTGTTGACCAAATTGTGAATAACATAATCTGTTATCCGGGGCTTAGGGTTTGAGAGAAGCATGAGTGGTTATGCTCGGGATTCAAGTGAGAACGTGGTGCAAATAATAGTTGGAAATGGGGGAGGTGAGAATTGGATGCCGAATCCAAGCGATTCGTCGGTGTGGGCAACCGAAGACGACTACCGCGTTTGGAATGACGCCTCAACTGGTGACACCCCTTCCAACTCCAACTCCAACTACCAAACGCAACAACCACCTAACAAGAAATCAAGAGGCGGCGGTGGTGGTGGTCAAGACGTGAGTTCCAAATCCAAGGCTATTGGCAAAATGTTCTTCAAGACCAAGCTGTGTTGCAAGTTCCGCAACGGGACCTGCCCTTATATCACCAACTGTAACTTCGCTCACAGCATTGAGGAGCTGCGGCGGCCGCCTCCCAACTGGCAAGAGATTGTGGCTGCTCATGAGGAGGAGAAAGCTGTTGGTGGTGGTTCCAATGAGGTGGTGGTTCCTAGGGAGGAGTTTCAAATCCCCTCTTTGGGGTCGTCTAGTTTCGTGGTGGAAACGCAGAGATCCTATAAAGGGAGGCATTGCAAGAAGTTTTATACGGAAGAGGGTTGCCCATATGGAGATAGTTGTACGTTCTTGCATGACGAGCAGAGTAAGAATAGGGAGAGTGTGGCAATAAGTTTGGGACCTGGAGGGTATGGTGGTGGCGGTGGAGGTGGTGCAGCAAGTGGAAGTGGAGCTGCTGCTGCTGCTGCCGGGGGCGCGAATAATAGTGGGGGATCGAATGTGAAGCCATCCAATTGGAAAACGAGGATTTGCAACAAATGGGAGCTTACTGGGTATTGCCCCTTTGGAAATAAATGTCACTTTGCTCATGGTGTCCAAGGTATGAATTTTGTTTATGACTTGGATATTGTTTTTGTTTTTTTGTAGGTGATGGATGATTATTATTTTCTTTATTGTTGGTTGTTGATGTTAGAGCAGTAAAGGAAGTTATTGTCGGCACTCGCAATTTTACCTTTTGAGTAGGTAATTGTTAGCTAGTAGTACTAGTCTGGAGTTAAGGAATGTGGTTTATGAATATCCGAATTCTATAAACGACAATAGTCTGGAGTTAAGGAATGTGGTTTATGAGTATCCGAATTCTATAAACGACAACTGGCTAGAAAATACGGCAATGATGTCACACTGATACTAAAAATTTATAACAACATGGATGCTTTACGATTTGAGATCTATGTTATTGCGTTAGGAAATGCCAAAGCATTTTTGTGTAGAAAGTTATTTATTTATAGAGTAGTTAGCAATACTGTTTATAATCTTTATTATGCTATGTTATGTCACATACGCTGGCAAAGTTTTTACTCATATGAAAAATGATGGTAGCTGTTGTCCTTGTTGCTTGTCAGGGTCTAACTAATAAACACGGAAAAGTTTACTGGGGATGCACAAACAAAATCACCTTTTTAATTGTCTCTTTCTTCTTTATCGGCCTTGCTTTTTCTGTAAGAGTACTTTAGCTAGCCCAACTTTCAGATCGAGGATGAAGTTCTTTTTTATAATTTTTGTCAGCATATCTACTAAATAATTAAATGGTTCACAACGGTAAATAAAAGAACGTTGATTCAGGAAGTAGATGGAGCTCAAATATGAGATAATTACTCAAATTAAATGCAAGTCCATCAGTCGTGTTGTATGAAATAAAAATAAATCTGAACCTTTTGTACTACTCAACTGAAATCCACATAACAAAAGGTTCGGATTGGAAGATAAAAAACTTAGGATCCTTTTGAATACATGTACATGGAGTCATATTTCTTTCCCTTTTTATTAGTTTATAGAGTTTCGACCACACTCTTTTGCAAGAAGGATTCAAATGAAAGTTAGATCATACACATTTGCTATAAGGATAAATGAAATTAGTTGACACTCTTTTGCTGGGGCTTTGAGTTTTCATTGGGTCAAATTTTTGTACAATGAATTAACACATTGCACTTGAATAGGTTAAAATTGAAGAATTAGTTAATTAGAGAATGCAATATATTTTTATGAACTGTAAGGACATATAACTCTAACATACACATAGGAACATTAAGCCCATGTAAGAATTCTTCTGTAGCTTTATCCACGCACCAAGAGTTTCACTTTTTCACCTTAGCAAAATGAAACTTATTAATGATGGAAATGTAAGAACATTTATGATACTGAAGAAATGTAAAATAAAAAAGGCTTTCAATTTTGAGTGAAAAGGTGTGCTGTACTTGTATGTTTAGGTTAAGTTCTTCCAAAACCTTTTACAACAAATATTTTTATAGGTTTTCAAGAGACACAGCAGCACCAGCTTTGATTGTATGCCCAATTAATGCTTTTAATGTAGTTCTGTGATTAAACTTTGAGTAGCAGGAATTTCTTATCGTATGTGCACTGAATTTTCAGTAGTTTTTTGCTTACAATTTTCAAGGTCTGCATCTGTGGTAACTACAAAGTTGTAGTTCTTTGATTAAGCTCTCCTAAGTGTCCAAGCTTACACAAATAAAAGATCTGCAGCTCAAGTTTCACTATGTGTAGGTTGCTCGGGAACCACAAATGTTTCCGCTTCCAGCACATTTTTGACATCTGAATCATTCAAATTTTAAACCTTTGTGAAATGCAATGTCATAGAGCTTAGAATCATTTTTCCCGAGTCAAAAACCACAACAATCCGACATCTGGATTGGAAGTTATGTCCAGAGTATGAAACTGCATCAGATTAATCAACTTGTGCATCAGTAAACTCACACTCAGAATTAGGGAAAAATGTAAATATGTGCTTAAGTGAGGAGAAATGGAGAATTAATAACATCATTAATGCAGAATGGTAATTTCAAACCTTATAAAAAATACAGTTCTAAGAGTTCATCACCTTCCATCAGTGTTTGTGTCTGCCATCCACTCTAAAGGTACTGGCATAGTAACTCAGACATCATACTAATTATTACAGGTAAAGATCAAGAGCCCGGATCTCCTTATCACATTTCCGTCAAGAGTGTTCCTCTGGAATGAATAATTTGCTGTTTGTTATCAACCAATCTTGTTTTCTTACAAGAACTCTAGAAGTAGTAATGAACTCAAGTTCATATCATTGTTAATCATTCCATGTGAATATTCAAGCTTATTTAAACTAAAATCCTATTTAGCTTTTGAAAGCCATGAGTCAAGGTTCCAAGTCATCTGTCAGCTTTCAATCATCTCTGTTTAGCATCGAAGTGTTTTTTCTTATAAAAGCATATTAGTGTTTCTCTGGATTATGGTATTATAAGGAATTTCATCATCAATCCAGATGAGATTGTCATCTAGGTAGGTGCTTTTATTAACAACTAGAGAAAGTGTTGCCATCACCAGTGTAAATCTTGTCAGTCAAGTGTATACACAGCTATATACTTTAAGGCCTCGTTTGGCATGCGGGATTGGAATGAATTATTTCGATAAGATTCAATTAGGTAAATTAATCCTCTGATGTATTTGGTGTAGTATGGGATTACCTTAAAAATACTAGTGCCTATTGTTTGGTTTATTATAGGATTAGACAAAAAATAATTGTGTATTAATTACTATTCCTTTTTTATAAAATAAAGCTCAAAAATCATTGTTGAGCTGAATTGCAGGATGAACATCTCAAATAAGAAATTGATAATTATCAATTTGTTGTGCATTCTTGTTAGTTGTCTGCCTTCTCTCACTTTGAGAACTGAGATGCTTGTCCTTGTGCCTTTGGCATTTACGAACATTGATCTCATGGTAGTTTACTCTCATCTGTTTTCTGTGGACTATTGTGCCTCTACTGAGTAGCGTAACTAATATCCCACGATAATTCCTGTTTCAGTTGTTGGTGGGTGCTGTATGGTTTTTACTTTGTAGTCACATTTAGATGAACATAATTAAACTTTTTCTCCTCTATTATAGATGTATTGTACAAATATCTTTTGTTTATTTAACTCTGAAATTCTCGTCACTTACCCTCAGAATTACACCGATATGGTGGTGGCCTTGTGGAGTCAGAAGCTAAAGATTCATCTGCTGCCCCTACTGACTCGAAGCTGGGAGGAGTGCCTTCAAAGACTCCAACAGATACTGTGGTTGCATCAGTCACTTCTGTTCCTCATGCAGATTATCATATTGGAGTTCCATCACAGAGGTCATCTATTGTAATCCAGAGAGCAGGGCAAAGAGCTCACCAAAAATGGAAGGGTCCAGACAAAATCAGTAGGATATATGGCGACTGGATTGATGATATCGAATAATAGATATCCTGATTTGAATAATGTCGAACAAATATGATGAAAGCTCAAATAACTTCCGTGAAAAAGCTGTATGAAAAAGTGGATTGTTGACATATCCATAGGACTCTGGAATCATGTATCTTCAGCTTATGGTTAGGGAAGTTTCTGTTTGCTTCAAGTTTTCAGTGGATCCCCTGGTTATCAGTTTCTCAACTTCATGTTTTGTATGTAGGGATACCGCTCTCAGGTTTGGAAATTTGAAGCTTGTACTACTTGTAATCTTATCTTTGTTATCCAGTATAATTACCAGTCGACCCTATCTTTGTGAGATAACTCTGTAACACTTCACTAAATTTATGAGTGACATTTTTCGTCCACCTTTTTTTTTTTTTTTTTGTTTGGGCTGGAGAAATTAGTTTATTTTAATTAGGATATCAAGCTTTCAGCTGAATCTGGCCTCGATTTCTAGCATCAGTACATTCTAAGGTATGTCATTGCTTGTATTAATTTTTACACGCATGCTTTGTTTTTGTAATTAGAGCATTTTGCTGTCTTTATCATTATAAATTCATAAATATATTGGCCAGACTTTCTGTTCTCTTTGATTGTTTTCCTGAAGAACTCGAAATTCTGCTTGTCACCCAGGCAGATGAAATAAACGCAAGAAATTGCATATAACTGTTGTAGAGTGTATGAGGGACACCACTTGATAATAATTTTTAGCATCTGAAGTATGGAATGAAAGGCATGCATAATTAACTTTTCAATGAATCTCTATGTGCTCTTTGTGTTCAAACTACTGAGTTCTGCTGGTGATTGTCTAACATAAGGCTAAGGGCTCTGGCTCATAAGTCAATGGTAAACCAAAATCCACTGCCAAACCTGGCTTGAAAAGGTAATAGGCTGGATAGATGATGTTTCATAGTAATTGTGGTGGCAAACTAGATGTGACTATGATTGTGGTGACATATTTGCCATTAGTTGTTGTGTTTAAGCATTTTCCTTCTGGAAGAACTTCTGCACATTTTCCTTTGAACTCCTCTCCAGCTGTTTATATATGGTGTATCGGAACTCATAAGGGTGTCTTGTAATAGTGAAAGGTGATCTCACATTTCGTTATGGTGTATACAACTAGGAATATCTAGTACAAACTAGAAATCAACAGTTTTAGCACTGACTTCCTGGCAGTGTTGCTTATGGCATCCTTTCTTTTGTTACAACTGATGATCTTTTTTGATTCATTGTCATGTCGAAACAGATGTAAAGAATTATGCATAAGTATGCCTTATTTGTTTATAGATTCAGTTTATACCAGCTTGGAAGTATCATTGATGGGTTAGTAATTTTCTATACAATTGGGATGGAGATGCGACAACCATGGGCCATGGCTGGATAGGTCATTAATATAGCTCTACTGATTGTTCATTGAATTTGACTTGTACTTAACGAGGATGAGAAATTCATGTTTACGTGTCATTGTGGTTGTTGTCCAAGGCAGTTCCTGGGGAGTTCTACCGTTAAGTTTTGTTGCTTTTCTCTATCCAATATAATTTATGTAGAGTTTTTAACTGCGTGATCTAGAATTCTTTCTTCTTATCAGTCTACCCAATTAATTTTTTTATTGGATTTGGATTCTGTTTTATACTGATATTTTTTGTTGACCTACATAACTTTAGTGACATTTGTAATTAATGATTGTAATTTATTTCTTTTTTTTTTTAAAAAAAAAAAATTTAATACAATGCATTGTTATTAAGTGTTTTAGATTAGCAAAAAGATCAGCGAAGGAGGAAATCATAATCCCTTTCTATTACTAACTCGGCGATATCATCCGTTTTGAAAGTTTTTGTAATTTTAGAGTATCTCTATAAGTAATTTATGCATATCAAAAGATAACATAGTTGGTTTTGTAGTGAAAACAAAAGTAAAGGATCAATAATTTGGCACCAATTTTGAATTTTGAATTTATACTGTATTTATGCATTGGCTTGTGTGTGTTTAAATTTTCATTGCTAAATGTTTTTATGAGTAGTTCTGTTGAATATATAGTCAAATCTGCTAAAGTAATGAATTTTGATAAAAGTTGGGACTAGATGTGTTAATTCACCAAAGACGTGTACGGTGACTAATCATGGTTTCAAAAAGAAAATGTAACAAATCATGAAAACTATGAAACTTATGTGAAATATAATTTCCTTTAAAAATGAATCCAACTATTACCTAATCTTTTGTGTGATCAATTTGTCATTATAAAAGAACTCACTGTATATTATCCATGAGTAATATTATTAACTTTAAAGTTTTTATCCCAAAATTTATGGTAAATTATGTGCATGATGTGACAATTACAAGAAGTAATAATAAATATCACAACATATATATCATAAAAGGCAAAATAAATATTTTCAAGTGAATTTTAAATTAAGAGATAATCTTGTGAATGATGCCATAGCTAAAAAAGTAGTTGTATCACTTGTGATGTTACTAAATTTGTGAGTAGAACCTTCCAAGAGGAAATAAAAATGTGACAAGAATTGCAATTAATTGTGTAACAAAAGGCCACCACTCACTAATCTTTAAAGACAAGACAAAGGTCCTAATAATTATCCTTGTGAGTGGTGAGAAAGACTCGTTCAATACTCATGCTCTAACCAAAGACTAGAAACCAACCTCTTCCACATAAACCATCCAAATTAAGTAACCGAATATTTTACTGTTTGATCATCTTATGTCTCCTTATTTTCCTCATAATCAGCACACATAATACACAAAAATCAAACCCCATTTTTGCTTTCCACTTGTTGTCACATATCGTCTGCTTTCCACGCAAAGATTCGAGGCCGGAAGCGTCCAATCTCCGGCCACACCCCATTAAGCTTTGACATATTTTGTATTCAATGACGTCCTATTCCCCGTATTCTTCGCAGAATGAACACTATGGATCTCCTCCTATAACTATAATTCTAACAGTCACCCTCCTAATATTCTTCTTTGCAGGGTTTTTATCCATTTACTTTTGTAGGTGTTTCATGCAAAGCATCCTTCACACGTTGCAACTCCGGAATAGTCCCTCAGGCAACCTTGTTGGTGCAAGCCACTACTACCAATCACGGTCTTGACCCTTCACTAATACAAGCTTTTCCAACGTTTGCTTACTCGACTGTAAAAGACTTTCGCTGCGAAAAGTACGGCTTGGAATGCGCCATTTGCTTGGCTGAGTTCGAAGATGACAGTATGCTTAGACTCCTCACCGTTTGTTACCACGTTTTCCATCAAGAATGCATTGACCTTTGGCTTCAGTCTCACAAGACATGCCCCGTTTGTCGTAGAGACCTCGACTTGCCTGAAAAACCATTGGAGAAATCACCACTACTTGTCCGCAGCAACTCTATGAATGATATTAGTGACAATGGGTCCGTTTTAGAAGATGCCATTAGCATTTACATCAAGGAAGATGACAAGCAACAACAATGATAACGAAAACCAACGAAGTTAGAAGAGAAAGAGAAGGACAAGAAGGTGGAGCTGTTAGTATTGCCATAAAAGATAACGAAACATGGGATCAAAAACTGGAGAAGTTTTCAAGATCACATTCAACTGGCCACTCCATACTTAGAATGACAAGGGACGATGATAAACATACACTGAGATTGCCAGAACATGTCAAGATCAAACTTTTAAGATGTCATCATCATAACTGGACAGGAAGTTGTATTCCATTTGGGGATTATTCGGCTTCTAGGAATGGTGTTGTTTTGGGTGAAGTAGCAGAGTCTTCAGCTGGAGTTCTCGATAAAGTATAATTTTTTTTAGTCTAATTATTTTTCCTTCTTCTTCTTCTTATTTATTTTAATTTTACTTTTACTCCATACGTATAAAATTAAGGCTGTAATCATAGATGATATACCAATTCTAATTAGAAATTAGAGGATCTTAGAAGTCAATTTAAGAGCATCCAAGAAAGACACCATGGTTTGGTTTATCAATAATTTTCTTCACTTGTTGCTTTTACAGTTGTACTCAATTTAATTTTGCTTATTGTTATTGACCTTCCATAATTTAACTCGACCAAAAAATTCAAAAAAGACAAAAGGCTTTCCAAGAAGCTCATTTATCACTTTTTTTTTTTTTCTTGTATACTGTCAAATAGTTTTTTTTTTTTTTTTTATTCATTCATTCTTTTTTCTTTTTCATTTTTTAATTCATATTTTTTTCTTTTTCATTTCTTGACTTTCTTTTACTTTTTTAATTCTAGCACTATAAAGGTGTGAATCTTCAAGTTAACAATGAAAAACTACGTTTCTTTCTTTTTTCAGTCAAAACTAGTTCTAGTTTGTGATGTGCCTACAAGAACCGACAATAGTTTGTGAATTAATTCGTTATCTTGTGAACTAATAATATTAAAAATGTCCAACCTAGTTTTTCAATGCTACTTTCCAACCTTGCACATTCTTTGTGCTGCTTATTGAGATTTTCACTAAAACTTAAATACTTAAACTTAAAAACCAAAATTAAGTGTGCACATTATGAAAGTATTACTTTAAATGATGAAGAATTTCAAATTACCAAAACAGTAAGTTTTATACTTATCACCTCTTAATTAAATATATGCAAGAAACATACTTTTTCCAAGAAAAGAATACAAATATATAAATTTTGAAAATGCGCAAATTATCCTTGTCAATTATGTTATCCATTAGGTTTGATCGTCAGTTAATGACGGAAGGGATTAATATGACATTTTTTCTAAATGTTGGGGTTGATTTAATACGTTTTTGAAAAATAATTAAAAATATGATCATTTCTCAAAATATAGGGACAAAAATGACTTTTATCCTTTTTTAATGTTTTAAAATTATATTTTTATAAAATTAATTGTTTATCTCCGCAATTCATTATTTGATGGTGGAGAAAATTTTCATTTTATTTAAAAAATTTATTTATTATTTAACAAATAAAGTGTAAATAACAAAAAAAGTTACTAAAGACATCATAGCACACTACATTTTATTAGGAATAATTGAACAATTCTTTTAATCTTAAGATGTTAAATATTTAAATTCCACTCTTATCGAAGCTATAAGTAGATTTCTATAAATTTAATCATTTCTTCCCCACTATAAAAAAGAAAAGAAAAAAAAAAAACTGAAAGTGTAATAAATATTTCATTTAGAAAATCTGGTCAACTGTAAGTATCGACCTAACGGTGGGGAAGATTTGTGTAATTATAAGTAAAAAGCTCATATGGGTGAAATTATGCATAACATGGAGGGTGTTGTGCAATTACCCTCGTAGAATGCTAATTTGTTCTCATATGCCAAAAGGTGCAAAGCAAAACCATGTTTGTAAGTCTTTCAAAGAAAACAAAAAAAACATTGTTTGTAAGTTAAAACCAAAAGAAGCAAAAGGAGACTGATTCTTGAGAGTGGTTGAAGTTTTGCTTCCATGGCTTCTACAGCAAAGTCTTTCAATCCCAACAAGCACCTCAAAGAAGAGTACACTCACTATCTTTCTCAAAAATTTCACTCCTTTGATTTTATCTATCCATTTCACTGATGTCTCTTTATTTTTCTGAATCAGATTTGTTAGCAATTTGACTGGATCTTCTTTTATCCAAATCTTCTTTCTTCTAGCTGTTGTACCTGTGAGTTCAAAATCATAACATTTGTTTTGTTTCATTAATGTATAATATCTGCTGTTGATTCATTTATGTTGTGCTTTCCAGATTTCAATTCTTCTGCGACATTCCAGCCGTTCCTGCCGTCCAATCGGTAATCATATTTTCTTTTACGTCAATTCCACCATTTTAATTGTAAAACTTTGACATAATTAATGGAAATTTATGCGAAATGAGTTTGTTATCGTACATGGAGTGTGTATTATATGCAGCAATGTTTCTAAGAGTTTATGGCTATTCAATAGATATAGTCTGATATTTGTTCTTTTTAGACTATTGTAGTTCATGAATTGAGTTTGGTTGACATATGATTTTTGATAATCTGTATCTTCAGATCACTGTGTCACGGAGGCATCATTGAAGAAGGATGACAATTTATTAGTTGCTTCTAAGAGTTTGTGGGCTTTGCATTGCCACAATTGCTATCGATTTTATCGTCATTTTTCTTCCGATGATTCTGTTTTTCACTGTAAGCTCTGTTTATTTTTGAAAATTGTGTGTCAATTTTGCCTTTCATTTATCTAGCTTAAACAATTTTCCCTTTTGCTCGTAGTTATAATAATATTTTTTCAGTTCGTATATGTAAGTTTACGTCATAGCTTTTAATTTCAAGCGTGCTTTTTGTCTCAGATTCTAGCCGAATGGGCAATACCAGGGTCGATTTTGTTGTTTTTTCTATTCTTTTCTATTGCAGCCAAAAGGTAGATCTTGTAAGTAATGCATTTTAATTTTTAATAAAGTTTTTAATTGATGAAAATCCCTATCTTAAAATACTACAGGGTATGACTTGAGTGGCTTTAAATCACATAACTGATTGAGTTATATACAATTGAATATAGATATTTTTCTTCTGCTAATTTGGAAGAGGGGCTTTGTTCTCTGAGGACAATCATATCTTCATATAGGGTGACTACGGTACGCAGTCATTATTAATCTATACATTGACCTATTTTGGGTTAATATTACTTGTTTTATTTCCTTGTCTCATGATGGGGATAATTGTTGCAGATGATTATGACGTGTTTGTGTATATTGGCTGTTGACTTCAGAATATTTCCCAGAGAAAATGCAAAAACTGAGACCTATGGTACTAGTTTGGTAAGGTGTTGCAAGCTGTATTAAATATGCTGTATAGTATTTGTTGTTACTTATCATGGGATTCATGGCTATTATCAAGACTGCACAATGTCTTCTGGCTGCTAAATTTGTTAAAATTTTAGTATCTGGGTGAAATTTTCTAATGTTTCCGTTCAAATGTCCACTCTGTAGTTGTCATCCTACTGTAATTTCGGACACATTTATTTCCATTCAAATGATCTTCTAAAGCTGATGTCTCATCCGCTGGTTTATCTTGTGGTTTATTTAGTTAAATATTATTTAATATAAGGAACATTTTCAGTAAGCAATTGCTATCTTTTTACTCAAAGATGTCAATTGTTTTCTTCTATATGTCCAACTGTGTTCTTATTGTAAGTAATTTTCATGAGCCGTTTAAGTTGTTAGAATTAACCCACATGTGAAGTATAGAAGGTGGAGCTAAATCCCGCATTGAAAAGATAAAGGAAAGAGAAGGGTTTATAAAGTAATGGAAACCACGACCCAATAGGATTGTCATTTGGGTTGCAAAGTTATTTAATTATAGATAATCCAATTTTCCAGTTACCACCTCATGTTTTTAAACTCTTTTGGCTGCCCTTGCACGTTGATGACAAATAGGGTTTTATCTAATCATATGATCATGTGGATGGGACTTTGTGGATTTTGTTCTTGAGCAAAGGCTTTTGGAGAGATGGTGGAATGGAAAGTGAGGTGCTTGAAAATGATGAATTTTTAAATCATGATAAGTGGGAGATCCAGTGGATATTTCAAGGACTCTAGAGGTTTTAGACAAGGTGACCCACCATCTATATTCTTGTTCATCTTGGTGGTTGATTGCTTAAGTAAGCTAGTTTATATAGCTAGATACTTAGATTTGCTGAACGGTATTTGTGTTGGAATGGAAGCGATTACTGTGTTTCACAGGCAATTTTATATGATGTGATTCTTTTCTAGGAATGAGGGTAAATTTAATAATTTAATCTCTGTTATTTGTGCCTTTTGTTTGATGTCAGGGCTAAAAGTCCATTTGACTGAGAGTGTATTGGTAGGTATAAATTTTGATGAAGGAAAGTTGATTTCCTTAGCTAATTTTATTAGGTGGGGTGTTGGGAGTTGGTCTATGATGTATTTGGGAATTGCCCTTTGGGAGTAATCCAATCTCTTTTGATTTTTGTAATTTTGTGTAGAGAGTTGAAAGACAATTGGAGGGTTGAAAATGGCTCTTTTAGATGAGGAAGTCTAATTTTAATTCAGTCTCTTTCGTCTACGTTGTTACTTATTATGTATCTTTATCTAAAATTTCTATTAGTGTTACAAAGAGAATTGAGAAGTTAATGAGGGAATTTTTATAGGATAGGTGTTAGAGAAGGGCAAAGCATGAATAGTTAGTTGGAAAATTGTCTCTAGATCCTGAGATTTGGGTGGTCTTGAGATTGGCAATATAGTAAAAGAAATTTGGCTTTGTTTATAAATGGTTATGGAAACAAATTTCGATGGTATGAAGTTGTTAAGAGTAAAAACATATTTCAAGATCATGGATAGGATGGCTAAATGGGAGAAAAGGTTATAGTAGAAGTCTTTGAAGAGTAATCATGTGTGGCTATGGTGATTGGATTTGGTGCTAGGATTCAGTTTTAAGAAGATAGTTGGATCGGTATCTTCCTTTATGTTCAATGTTTCCAAGGTTATATAAAATTAGATCTTCTCATAATATTTCAATTCAAAACCGAATTGAAGGCCTAATTTGTTTTTTGTTGAGTGGAACCTTGATTTTAGAAGACATTTAGATGATAGAGAAATTATTTATCTAGTCTTTGCTCAATGTTAGATGGATGTTCTTTCGATTGTCAAATTGAAGATGGGAGACTTTGGATAGAGAACCTTCTGAAATGTTTTCTTGTAAATCCTTCTTAATTGGTTGGTGGAAGATGACCTTTGCCTTCCTTTATCTTGATGAGGCCATTTTGGGTGTGTTCTCATTGTGAGAGATTTTAAAATTTTCAACCAAACATCTTAAAAGTTCTTAAATATATTACCCACAAAGTAATTGAAAAGCTCTAGCTTTTATTTTTTCTTCCTTCAATTGTAAAAGCCAAAGTAAAAGCTACTTCAAACGAGCCCTAAGTCTTACTTATGCTAGAAGAGGTTGTGAACTTTAAAAGCTCTTCTCATGAGAGATTCAAATTCCAAAAGTAGCTCTTGGAGTTAAGAACAGCTTTTGAAAGCTTCAAAAGCTATGCCTGACAGGGCTATAGTTTCAGTGGGTATGCTCGTGTCTCACATATTTTTGTTGGAGAAGCTTCTTGCGTTTGGAAAGAGGAGAAAATTCCTCTGGAAATGAGTAGTTCAGCTGTTTGTTTTGGGTAATATGAGAATTAAAAAACTTGAATAGGTGATGAAGATTTAAAAAAACCAAAAGTCACAGTGCAGATGGGATAAAGTTCAATATCTTGTGTCTTTGTGAGCTTCTATTCAAAAGATTTCTTTGGCATATCTATCCTTTTTGTTCATTTTAAAGCAGAAAGGTGTTACATTTTAATTTGTTATTTTATAAGGCTTTTGCCAGTATAGGCGGCCTTGTATTCAGCTTATTTTATTTATTTATTTATTTTTTAAATGTATTCAGCTTCTGTTTTATAGGTTGCGATTTCTTCCTAGGAGATCATGTTTTTTGGATACCATTGCTCACTGTATCTTTTTCTTTATTAATTATACATTTCCTTTGATTACTCAATTTTTTATTTATTGTTTCATTTATTTTGTTATTTTTTTAAATGGACTCCTGTTGTTTCTCCTTATTGTTCATTGTTGGTTCGACTCAAGGAGTTTCTGTTGTAAACCCTGTAGTTTCCAAGAACAGTTTGTGTTGTTCTGTAAGGAACCTCGCTAACACAAGAAAAAATAATAGAAAGAAAAGGGGATTTTATTATAGAATAAGAATAGAACACAGATAATTATTCTTTGAGCTACACCAAGAGGTCAAGGCAAGGCAAGTGCTGCACTTAGCCTTTTACAGAGCTACTCTGCATACAAAACTAAAACTCCAAGATATCTCTAACATTCCTAACATCCCATATATATTATTTGCTAACAAAAACAAATCCCTACAATCATGATTTATTCCCAAAAACATCTCCCACAAATCAGCCTCACAAATTTGGAAGACTCTCCATCAATCAAGCCAAAATCAAACAATCATTTAATTTGTTTGACTTTCCTTATTAAATAATTTAACCCCTTTAATACTTTCCTTATTAAATAATTCAACCCATTGATTGATGTATTCCTCCTATGGTAGGTGATGATTGGGACCTAACATGTTCAAGGACTGCTGTAATTTGTAGGATAGTGGTCTCTGTGAGGCTATCGACAAAGTTTCATAATTTAGTGTAGCCAAGAAAGGAATATATGAAATCAGTTGAGTTAAAACAAATGGAGGGAAAATGACAGATGGAACAGGAAAAAGAATAACTTTCAGGCCCTGTTTGGAAGTGTAAAAAAGTATAATGTTTGCTCAGATACTTTTGATTGTATTAGTCTATTAGATGGATCTTGGAATTTCTCTCTCCTGTGGATGATCCGCCTGAAAATTTTCAAGACTTGTACCACCACAAATTCACTAAATTCCCTGTCTTGAAAAACTTTTCTGCAGACTTCTGTAGGAGAGAAGCTCCCTTTATAACTTTACTACATAATTTAAATTGTTGTGTTGCATGAAGTAGTATCCTTATTTTCTTTTGAACTAACAAATGTAATGTTATTGTATTAGATGGATCTTGGGGTTGGCTCCTTTGTAGTAGCAAATGCAATAGTTTCACGACAAGCACGAAATGTCTTATCAATGTGAGTCATTCTACGCTTCATTGTTTCAGTTATGCTGATTTAATTTCTTGATGTGGACTTAACAAGATTTATTTGAGAAAATAATGTTTCTCCGTGCCTATGTTTCGTAAAACTCCTTCTTGTTGCCATATGTTTGTTAGGTTTACAATTTATGAGTTGATGCTACACTTTTGTATTTAATTTATATGTATGCATGGATATATATCAAGGTATCTTTGCATATTGATCACAAATATGCAGTTGGACATGAGTCAAGAATAGGTGTGTGTCTGGTGCAAGTAAATTTGCTCTAGTTCAGCAGTTGAATTTGGTATTGGCCTGCATTAAACCCCTATTGATTTTGATTTTGGGATTGTTTGTTTCACTGAATTTAATTTTACAGTGACTTGTAAGCCTTATGGACTTGGAATGTTTTTGGGTGGTTTTTTCTCATGTTAATCTCTCTTCAGTTTCTGGTTAATGATTTTTTCACTCCAACTTATAAATTATATTACATAGGTAGGCGCTAAGGCTCTTTGCTAGTTCAAAGTTTCCACATAGCTCATGGAAAGTTATTACTTGTATTGATTCAAAGAAAGAACCCAATATTAGTTTCTCCCTTATGGTGTGTGATGTCATGTATGAAAAAAAAGCAAAAATCACTTCTTACTCCACTGTTTGATTGCATTAATATTTTGGAACAAAATTGCACTACAGAGTTAGTACTTCGCTGCATCATGTGTATGTCTTTCTATTGAGAGAGTTTGTACTTTGGGGTGTGGAAGGAAATCAAATAGAATAGTTGACTTTTAGTAAGGACTTTTTTTGTGTGTCATTTCTCCAGTATGGCTTGATCATATAAGTAGCACATGATTCCTTGGCCAATGTCAATGTATAAGGAGCTAAACATGCTACTATTAAAAGATGAATGCCAATGACATATATGATATAACACTAGAACATTGATTACAACCATTTCGGGTACTTAATAACCAAATTTAGTAGAGAGAATATAAGTTGGGCTAGTGATCAAGGATTTATTTTATTTTTTAGTTTTAATGGATCTTATTATGAAGGATATACACTACAAATACTTGGATTCCAAGTGCTCCATAGTTGAGCCAAGAGTGTGATAGATATTAAATACATGGGATTGTTTTAAATTGAGTATTTTAAGAAAAGGGAAATTTGGGGCAATGATTAGGTTTGAGGATTGAGGAGTGGCTCTGGATCAAACCGAAAGTGTACTGGACAATTTGAGGACTCACCATTGATCGTATTAGGAAAATGCAACTTAGGAAATGAATTTGGTAATGCTATTAGACTTCAATGTTATTTTTATTCCC
Source organism: Nephelium lappaceum (assembly GCA_021234005.1). Lineage (NCBI taxonomy): Eukaryota > Viridiplantae > Streptophyta > Magnoliopsida > Sapindales > Sapindaceae > Nephelium > Nephelium lappaceum. The sequence continues at coordinate 8,421,056 of CM038004.1, forward strand.
AATTAACAAATGCGCACTAATTGCTTAATGCCAAATATCCCTTATGGTTTTGAATAAATGATAATGTTGGGAGGAAGTTAGCTTACTTGTTCACACTTCTGCAGGAATTGGAAGTCAACACTTAAATCTATTAGTCCGCTTATTGTTTTGGGGTTTGGTCGGCTTGTTACTACAGCAAGTGTGGACTATCAGGTAAAGTATTAGTTTACCTGTTACTTGTTACTAGATGGTGCTCTATCCATTTGTATCATGTAACAAAAGGCATGATTTATTTATTTAGGAAAAACAAAATCCTTATATATATATATATATATATATTAGGTTTTACCTTAGTGCGCACTGAAATTAATTTAGTGTATTTTATGTGAGCCATTGATCAACAATAAATGAACGTTGACTAAGTCAAAGCTGACAAAAGTAAGTGAATGTAAATATCTATTGGTTGATAACTAAGAAATTGAAGTTATTATATCACTTATCATTGAGGAGATACTAATACGAAAAAGTCAATGCATCTAATGGACCAAAATCTTGGAACTTATAATAATAAAACTAGTTCTCTCTCTAGTAATCATCCAGTAAAGGGTTGACAAACCAACTTCATAAAAAAGCTTACCCAGCGATTAGAGAGAGATATTGATTAAACAACTTCACAAAATTGCTGACTTAACAACTTGACAGAGTGTCGAGTGTCGACTTAAGGACTTGATAGACTGCTGACCTTAACAACTTAATAGTGTCAATTAAATACCTTAGTAGAGTGTTGATGAAATGGCTTGTAAGAGAGGCAATTGAAACAACTTGATAGAGCGGCCAATGAAACAACTTAATACAAATACCAATGAAATAGTTTTGATAGAGATGTCGATGAAACGAATTTGATAGGGAGGCCAATGAAAGGGCTTTGATAGAGGGACCGGTGAAACAGCTTTAACAAAGAGTTTGAAATAGAGCTAACATGATAATTATACAAATTGATAAGTGAATTGGTCCATGGAGAAGTTTGGGTATTGCTGTCTGCCACAATATTTGTCATTGAGAATATAAGAGCCATACACACTAACAAAAAGAGAGGAAGATGAGAATAGGAGAATGAGATATACTTTGTTTTGCAGTCAAAGTACATGAATTTATAGTACTAGGTGTAGGTCTAGAGGAGAAAAGGAAGTAGAATCATATTACATTAATTATTCAATCAATCACCTATCTAATTACATTAATCCATGCCTGATTGATAGCTTAATTGTAGTTGATTGACAATTTATTATAGCTGATTGCCAACTAGATTTAACAGTTCATAAGCCATGTCATTTGTTGTCGGAATTAGTGAAAAGCCATTGTAGTAAGCTATTAATTTTGTATGAATCGTGTCATCTACATAATGCTGCTCAAATATAAGCATTTTGGTAGTTTCATTTATTAGTTGGAACTTAGTATCTTAGTTGTTCTCATGTGATGTTCTCAGTATGGAAGCTTCTTATTGTGCCAAAATGGTGGTATTTGCATTTTATATCTCTGCTTGCTAAAGGGTCTATTGTTGTACATTTTATCGTATTTTATTTATTGTAGGTTCATGTTGGGGAATATGGTGTGCATTGGAATTTCTTTTTCACACTTGCTGGTGTATCAATTCTTACATCTACAACTAATATTCGTCCACAATATTGTGGAATTCTTGGTTCACTAATTCTAATTGGTATGCTTTTTAACTGAAATATATATTTCTCGTTATGTCTCTGGAACACTCATTTAGATAACCTTTTCATATTGCTGAATTTCTTCAGGGTACCAAAGTTGGTTGAATCTTGGGTTAAATGTGTATCTGCTTTCTAGTGAGAGAGGGCCAGATATCATAAGCCAAAATAAAGAAGGGATTTTTAGCTTATTTGGTGAGGATAAATTTGAAGAATATCTAATGATCTGCTGATTTATGCTGCATATTTTTTTGTGAACTGCACTTTTAGCTGTAACTCACTTTGACATCGTAAATTGGTTGAATCATGGGTTAAATGTGTATCTGCTTTCTAGTGAGTAGTGAGAGAGGGCCAGATATCATAAGCCAAAATAGAGAAAGGATTTTTAGCTTATTTGGTGAGGATAAATTTGAAGAATATCTAATGATCTGCTGATTTATGCTGCATATTTTTTGGTGAACTGCACTTTTAGCTTCAACTCACTTTGACATCATAAAGGAGTTGCCTGCCAAATTTCTTCTGTTTGTCAGTTTGGATAAATCTGAATTTTTTTTTGTTAAAGATAAAATAAAAACTATTCATTAATTCAGTTGGAATAGTTATAAAGTCTTTGGTTCCTATAAAAAAAAAAAAAAATTTACTTGGAATAGTTGAAATTCACACTGGTAATGTGAGTCACATAGATGCTTAATTTCATGATGCAAGGGTATTGACTACTATGGTGGTTATAATGACAATACCGATAGACAGATAATAGCATTATGCTTATGGTGTGTGCTGGCATTTGTATGTGTTTAATAGGCTTAGTTTTAAAAATAAGTAAATCACTGCACTATTTTAATAGTTCATACTCAGCTGTAATTTTTTCAAAAGAATATGGAAGGCGAAATAAGGTGAACTAATGACAAAGGCTACTAGGATTTGTTGTAGGTGCTACCTAGTTTAACTAGAAAGGTCACTTGCAGTTGTTTAAGAGATCTTGGGTTTCAACCTCGCTTTTATTGTGTTTCATAGGTTGTATCAATTTAGTGATTGAAATATCTTAACTGAGGTAATCAAGTAGGAAATTGAAGCTCAAACAAATAGATTATAGTGATCATCCCCAGCACAAATTTAGTTTGGGTATTATTTTTAAGGAAAAAGGATCCTATGCAATTTTATAAGTTAAGATATTATCATATTTTTTATGTTTTCAGCTATATATGTATTTATGGGCTGCTTCTTGGTTTGTGGTTGCACTTTGTTTGGAAGTTTTAAGCTCTTGGCAGAGGAAAGAAAGCTATGATTCTATTGTATTGTGGAATTTTTTGCTATATAGCCTATATTATGTGTTATTTGGTTTTAGAAAGAACGAACACAATTTATCTTCTAGAATGAATTTACAAAAAAATTGCCTATATGTGTCAGTTCAGCTAGGTTGGTTCTCTAGCAATTCATATGGTAGATTTACTATAATTATATATGTTGTCACAATGATAAAGATTTACATAAAGTGTTTGTAGTTTAGGCCATTCGCCTATTATAAGTTCTTTCCTTATTAGATATCGCCCAATCTCCTGTCTTCTCTCATCTGTCTCTTACGTGTCCTGTGATTGAGAATCTTCTGACACATGACCAATGGTTATTGTTGGTATAACATAGATGGGCTGCTATAGCTTATAAGCAACAAAGGAGACTTGTAGTACTGTATTTAAGTTTGTGTTCATCTTGTTATCCTCGCTAGTTTTATTATGCTTTCATGTCAATATTCAGGGAGGTGTTTTTAACTTGGAGCATTTACTGGTTATATATTTTAGATTACCTTGAAGATTCTGTTTAGTAACATCTTCACCTTAAAATCAGGTTAAGTTTCGTGAGTGTATAAGTTTAATTCTTTCAATGGAATTTCATGTGCGCTGCAATTTGTGCGAGCCATTTCTTGTGTTTGCTGTGTTTTTGTAAAATATCCAAATTTTACTTCTTATGGGTTTCATTCTCAGTGGCTTGTTAAAGGAAATAACAAAATATAAAAATTAATGGAAAGGATGATCATGGATTCAGCAATAGTGGATATTGGAAATCTGACCATTCTGTCAAAGTTATATTTTATAACTCTGGAATCTTTGGATTCAGTTTTGGTTCTTGTTTATTTATTATAGTTTCGTTTATTGAAGCTCAGAAAAATATTTTGCTTTGGTTAGATGTTCATGCTTCAAGAGAATTAAATAAGCTGCTCTGTTACTTTCGGAATCTGGTACCGAAAGGCTCCAGGGTTTTTTAGTATGTGTCAACTTAAAATTATAGAGTCTAGAAAATGTCAAAAATAAAGATAAATATAATTTTTGTTTGCTTATCATATGTTCTTCATCTTAACCTTGTGTTGTTTCTCCAATTAGAAGCTGAAAGGTGGTGTTTTTATCTACCCATTCATTTAAACTTTTGTTAGTTGCTTTAATAGTCTCTATTCTGATACAGTTTTTTTATCTAGGAATGTTAGGTGAACACTGCTTATCAAGTAATTGATAGTTGTTATTCCCAGGATATTGGGGGCTCTATCTTCTTGGTGTCTACTTGGGTTACTATCTTTTCTTTAGGAACTGTTCTGATGCTACTTTGAGAAGCAATACGGCAACATTTGTCAGAGTCTGGCTTATTTCTATTCTTTTTTGGTATATGTTATGTTTGAAGAGATTTGTTTTTATAATATTGTCAGAATTCTTTCAATTAACGTGATTGTTCTGAAGATGGCCTTCTAACCCGTATCTGCAATGCTTGTTGCAGGGTATTAACTGTGCTTCTAGACAGATATGTAGAAAGAGTTTCTCGGAGAATGGTATTGGGTTTCTACTGTTTGATCTTTAATTGCTGATGGTCTTTTATGTGCAGTATTGTTAAATAATCAAATTCAATTTTTGTAGTGCAACCTGGCTTATGTTACTTGGGTGCTTGCTCTAAACCTACAGGTTCTTGCTTCATCATCCTACTTTTAAATATGTTTTTAATTTTATGGAAGGTTTTTGTTAGTTATCCAATATAAGTTCAACACAATATGAAACTGTCGATAAACACCACCATTAAAATTTTGTTTGACTTTTTGCATTCAGCTTTTGAAGTTAATGGTTGAAAAGGTAATTTTGTTTTCGTTGAAGTGTTGCATTGTCTTCTGTTGCATTCCATTTGCTAATTTGAACCAATTTGGACCAATAGTAGTTAGATCTTTATTGAATTACTAATTGCAAGAGTATATCAGAAGGATCTTTCGCATAGAATCAGTTTGAAAAAGTATTTTCATTTATAAATTTTTTCGTACTTAATTGTTTTCAAATGTTTAAGTGGTGGGCGGGAAAGTGTTAATTTTTCATTGGATGCTCTTATTGCCACCCATTGTTAGATCCCCAATAATAGCAACTTACCATAGATGGAGGGTCAAAAGAATAAATGTTAATTAAGCAATTTACCATAGATGGAGGGTCAAAAGAATAAATGTTAATTAAGCAATTTACCATAGATGGAGGGTCAAAGAAGTAAATGTTGATGAAGCGTGATTGAAGGAGTATTATAGGAAAGTCAAAGGATTAATGTTGATTGATTGGGTATTGTTTAGGTAATTAGTCAAACCAATCAATGTTGATTGAAGGGGTTTGGTTTAGGCAATTACCTTGATTGTTGGGATATGTTATGGTTTTCGATAATTATTTATAGGGGGATGTTAGGAGTATTAGGGCATCTTGGAGTTTATGTGTTGTATGCAGAGAAGCTTTTGCCAAAGGCTGGTGTAGCACTTGCCTTGATCCCTTGGTGTAGCACCGAGAGTCTTGTCTTTGTTTTATTGTTTTTCAGTAATAAAATCCCTTTGTTTGTCATTTATTAAATTTGAGTTAGTGAGGTTCCTAACACCCATAAAACTGATTTCTACACACAAATGAGAAATATACATGTTGAAAATATAAACATTACTATAAGCCACCAAAAAGAATAAAAAAAATAACCTTATGACATTTTAAAGTGAAAGGTGCAATAATACCAAACCATGTTCATCATGAGAAACAAAGTGATAAATATAGGAAACAAATACATCTTCATGATTTCATTGGTCAAAAATATCTTTGATATCTTCTTGTTCGCAAATTCTATAATAGTCTCCTTTTCTTTAGCATGTGAACACAATTTCTCAAAAATTTAAATATAGTAAGTAGTGAAGATGCTTGCAATAATTTTTAGCTTCGAATTTTCTTTGAGTCTCTTCTTGGGATCACTTCAAACTGCGAACTTTTCATCAATTCATGTTTTTTCCTTTTATGTAATTATAATTTTGGGTTCTTTTGTTACATAAAAATTTCAATATATCAGCTGTGTTCCAAAGAGACTTTAAATGGTTTGGGATAGTTCTGTTAGAGTTGGTAAAGATTAATGATTCTGTGGGAAACAGTTACTAGTCCAAGTGTGGATTGTGTGTAATTAATAGGTAAGCTTCCCTTTGCATGTTCAAGAAAGATAATTTCTGAAAGTATTGGGAAAATAAATCTGAAGTGGTAAATTTAATGTTATTAATTGACAGAGTGTTTGAACTTAGAACTATGAGAAGGAGCAGGCTCATTATTATCAATTTTTGCTCCTGGAGGATCGGCAGCTTGGATTGAGATGGTTTTATTCAGAGAAGGTGCTTTGTAAAGCCAGAAGAAGATGTTTCAATGTTCTCTTTTGATTTTAGAAGGGATAAAAGCTTGAACCCTATCATTCAAAGTTTAGACTTATCATCCAAGCCTTTGCTGTTTCGTAATGTAATTATATGTACTATAACATTAGGCATCCTTGGTCAGCTTTATCTTGAAATTTTGAACATGGAAGCCTGAGAATTTGTGGTGTAGGCATAGGGTTTGGGCCTCTGAGTAGTGAATACATATAAAATGAACTGATTATAGTGGTGTATGTAGACAGGAAGTATGATACAATATTAGCTCGATTGATGCGGTTCGATTGTGGAAATTTTATCTGTTAGCTGTCCTGATGAAATCATAGAACATTGTTGTCTCCAAATGCAAGATGCATTGACGGTGCATGGAGATTCTTCTACAGCTTAAATTGTGAAAATTTCATCATTTAAGATGCAAGTCATCAGTCTTCTTGTACTAAATGCAATCATTATTGTTTGCTGTTTTCAGAATTCAATTTGATGATACCTGACTAACAAAGTTACAAAAGGTTTTCCCATTTTTCAGCTTTTGGGAGGCCTGATGATTTCTGATTACGTCCCTGGAAGTAAAATTTCATCACTTGAAGTAGCATTTGACCGAAATTTACTGGCTTCATTTCTTCTGGTAAGCAAGATTTCATGTGCTAAAAAGTGCTAGTGTATTCTTAAAAAAAAAAAAAAAAATGCTTGTGTGTTACCCGTGTAGCATAAAGCAATAATCTACAGAGTACCTTTCTCTTGTTTGTGCAGGCAAATGTGCTCACAGGGCTGGTGAACTTGTCAATTAATACTTTAGTCTGTCTCATCAACCCCGGCCCTTCTAATCTTGATTGTCTATGCTCTTACTTTGTCTATGATCGTTGGAATTGCAGATTTTTATGGCCTCAGATTAAAATTTTGGTAGGCTTAACTTGGTCCGCTAGATGGAAGTGTTTGTGAAACTCGTAGTTAATACATGATGACAATTATCATAACAATTGTCAAACCAAACTTTTATTTTGTTAAATCCATGGTTTTTTGGTGACTGATTCTTGAAAAAGCAGCATTCGGATTGAGATACATTTTCCCCGTCTGTAACTTGTAGCCTAGGTTTTATGTGATACACTTCATTGCAAAAACCTTATCATACTGTATGTTTGATTATAGAACTCATGGTCCCTGGAGCAGATCCATCGAGATTCACTAGTATGTGCGCATGTAGAATCATGTTGTCTTTTGCATATACCCATATGCGAGTGATGGTCGAAAGCAAAATGTATTTACTCCACAACTCATTCTTCATATGTTATGTCTTCTATGTTTATTGGTCTTTGGCTCTGATGTACTTTCGACTTTGATAGAGAATGGGAGAAAATGTGGCGGAAAAGAAGAGTATAAAATGGAGTTGAAGTCACTGATTAGCTGCAGCATAAATGATGTGTATATTTGTACAATATTACAACTCATACTTAGATGTGTAGCAATTAGGAAGTCTTGATCGGTGGGTTGGAGGTGTACGTATTGTGCCCCTCAAATTGTGCAAAAGAAAAAAAGTTGAAATTAAAATAAGAAAGTGGATGATTTGTAGAACGTAGTTTGTGAAGAGAAGCCGATATTCACGTGTATGAACCTGCAGAGTGTCTGACAGTTAGGACCACGCTCCAAGGTCGTCCACCCTCTCAATGTGTCCCTCTTTGCCTGATAATGCAACAGATCCCAGTGCTTGTAGTCTTTCGCTGTTTCAAGAATTTTATCGTTATCCTCTCTTTCTTACTCACAAAACACCTGCACCTACATTTTCGAGATATGCACTATCTCTCTCTCTCATGCAAAAATGAAAGTATCAATGTTGTAAAAATAGGTAGACGGTCGTTTAGGTGGATCAAGGGCGGTCAATGGTTAATACGATGATGTGGTCGGACATAATCAAACCCACCCCAAGCCCCCTCCCCCCCCCCCAAAAAAAAGGG